>JAWNOW010000365.1:0-46567 GCA_035045625.1 Drosophila formosana
GCACTAAGCGCTGTGGGCAGTTTAGCGTCAGGCAGCGCAGCAATAGTAAAGTCTATTAACAATGCAAAGATAGCAAAACAGCAACTAGAGGCGAACAAGAGACATAATAAAAAAATGGAAACTGTTTCGTTGGGTGAGGGATTGTATTTAAAACCATACAAAAAAGGGTATGGTATATCATTTAACAAAAATAGTCGATAACAAAATCGCAACCAAAAAAACTACTAAGCGAGCTACCAAAAAAGGCATTATCTAACTATGATATCATGCGGTTTGCCTTTAAAAATATTCAACATTTTCGGGGTGTTTGTGAGTGTGGAATAATAAATTTAGCAGACTCGTCATCAAAAGGAACGCATTGGGTAGCTTATTTTAAGAGAGGTTCTTTTTCATATTACTTTGAGAGTTTTGGGAACTTACAGCCACCATTAGAAGTAATTAAATATTTGGGAGAATGCATTAAGTATAATTATCAATGTTTGCAACAATTCGGTATAGTTAACTGTGGACATTTGTGTCTACAATTTTTGTTGCAATGCAACTCATTGCACTTAAGATGGGTGGAATGTGTTTATCATATGTGTTTTTTTTTTTTTTTTTTTTTTTTTTTTTGGTGTTGCACCCCGGCAGGAAAATCTTCAAAAGATGCCATCTAATCCTCTAGATGGGTATGTGTGATTCTTACGCACTAAAAACCTCCGTGCGCTCTTCTGTCCTTTATAAGCTCACCGGGACTGCCAATTAAGGTATTACGTCGGTGAGCAGGATGGTGTGCTCCAATGCACACTAATGTCAGGATGTCTCGCCATTTACGACAAGCCGCAATTATTAGAGGTGGTATTTATTTGACCGCCACCTCTCGGACCTCGTTCATCAGTTATTGACTGACAGGTCTATTGGTTACTTCGTCTGCTCGAACTTTCTTCATAATCTTCACAATGAGTGTCTGTCCCGTCCTCCAGGAATCCGCGTCTGCCATCATAGCAGCGAGAAGCCCCCTTGGACTCAAGGGCGACCCCACCAGTCTACAGATTTGCTCCCTCTCGGTTGCAAATCTTGGGCAGTGGAGGAGCACGTGCTCAGCCGTCTCCTCGTTGTTTATGCAGTAGATGCAATAGGGGGTATCCACATGTTTGAATCTTTCCAGATACTCTCGGAAGCAGCCATGTCCCGTTAGGAACTGAGTTAAGTGATAGTCCAGCTCCTTATGTTGGCACTCAATCCAGGTAGCGATGTTTGGGATTAACTCAAAGGTCCATCGCCCCTTTCTTGATGTTTGCCATCTAGTCTGCCACTCCTCCAGTTGGCGCTCGTACGCCGTCGTCCGGTTGGCGCCTTCTCTCGTTTGAGCTAGGGCTTTGATTTCGAGGTCTACTGGAAGCATACCTGCGAGAACCAAGCCCGCATCCTCCGATATGGTTCTAAAGCCTCTAATAAGCCTTAGGGCCATGGTTCTATAGGCTGCCCGAGCCTCTTTGAGGTGTGAAGGTTTCGTCGTTACTCTGCTCCATATTGGTGCGGCATACAGTAGGGTTGCCTTTGCAACTGAGACCAGTAGTCTCCTTACTGGCATCCTCGGACCACCTACGTTCGGCATTAATCTACCTAAGACGGTGGTCGTCATGGCGGCCTTCCTACTGGCATATTGCACATGGTCGCTGAAACGGAGTCTATGGTCAATCATGACTCCCAGGTATTTCAGTGACCTAGCTGATTCGAGCTGTACTCCATCGACCGTTATCTGGAGCGCCTCTACCGCCTTTCTGCTGCTTAGTAGCACGACCTCTGTCTTATGAGCTGCAATTTCCAGCCCGACACTCTCCAGCCACCTAGTGGCAGCCCGAATAGTTTCGTTGCACGTGATTTGCAGTGCAGGCAATGTTTTGTTTACTGCTGTGATCGCCACATCGTCCGCGAAGCAGTGCAGCTCAGCGTTCCTTGGCCTCCTTACGTTTAGGATACCATTGTACATGATGTTCCACAGGATTGGGCCAAGCACAGATCCTTGTGGAACACCTGAGGAAACTTGGTACTTTTTGGGGGCTTCGCTCGTTTCGTACCAAAATACTCTCTCTCGGAAGTAGCTCCCAACAATATCCTTGAGGTATGCAGGAATACCCATGCTATTCATGGCGCTGAGAATACTGGTCCACTTAGCCGAGTTAAAGGCGTTCTTCACATCAAGAGTGACTATCGCACAGTATTCCTTCCTTCCCCCTAGCCATCTCTCTCCGTCTAGCGCGTTTTGGGCAATGGTCCGGACCTCAGCCAGAGCGTCAATTGTACTCTTTCCCTTTCGGAACCCATACTGTTGGTGCGATAGCCCACTGGGTCCCTCAGTGAACGCTTCCAACCGGCAGTACAGAATGCGCTCGAACAGCTTTCCCACTATGCCTAGTAGACATAGGGGACGGTAAGCACTGGCAGTGTTCGTGTTACCTTTACCCTTTGGGATGAGTATAAGCCGTTGGTTTTTCCATGTTTTGGGAAAAAGCCCTTCAGTAAGGCACTGTTGGAATGTACTGCTAAACAATTCGGGCTTTGCCACAGCTACGGCTTTAACGACAGTGCCTGGTATTCCGTCCAATCCCGGAGCTTTGCTAGGCTTTATTCTTTGTGCGGCTTGCACTATTTCCTCTGGGGTGATCCTTGGAAAAGGCACGCCAAAGGTAGGTTCCGCGGGTTGCCATAGAGTAGTTTCCCTTGGGAACAGTTCCTCTACAATACTGGCCATTACGCCGGGCTCAATTTGTAGCTTGCCCGCCGGAGTTTTCAGTTTTTTATAAACTATCTTATAGGCCGAGCCCCAGGGGTTCTCGTCAATACTGTCGAGCAGGTCCTTGAACGCTCCAGCCTTTGCAGTCGCGATCGCTCTCTGTAGTGCCGCCCGAGCTGCTCTATGGCAGTTCACTAGCTGACAGTGGTCATCGCGTCCTCTCGCCCGCTGTGCTCTTCTTCGTGCTGTGAGACACTCCGTTCTCATTAGTCTCAAGGACTCACTCCACCAGAAGGCTGGTGGTTTGTTCCTATTTGTCTTTTTTCGCGGCATTATAGCGTCGCACGTCGTTTCTAGTAGTCTAGTCAGGTTCATGGCCATAGTCTCAGCTTGGCCTGCTGGGTTCTCCAGCCCATCTATCATATACGTCAACATGTCCTTGTCGAGTTTCCTCGTGTCCCACGCTCGTCCTAGTTCCTTTCTTCGAATCCTGGGTGTCGCTCTCGTCATTTTGATGTTCGTAAGGATCAGCGCATGGTCACTTAGCGTCACCTCCTCCAGAACTTCCCACGTTGCGCCTATTGCTAGAGCCCTGCTAGCGAAAGTGACGTCAATATGCGGTGATGATAAGTAGCACTACACCAACGTGTCCAGCATCGCTTCGAATTGTTCAGGACTGTCGCTTGGGGGAGCGTAGCAGCTGTAGAGATGGACCCCTCTCAGTCTGGCGTAGGCGAAGCCACGTAGGGGAGGGGTCTGAAGTTCTTGGACATGGGTTCCGGTGCAGCATTTGATTGCAGCCTTGCCCAGTCCGTCCAAGATCATGTCCGTGTTCCCACCGTGGATGTAGGGTTCGCTCAATAGCAGAATGTCGATCTTGCGTTCCACTTCGGTCTGCCGCAGTAGGCTCTGGGCAGCCGCACAGTGGTTAACGTTTAGTTGGCCAATCCTAATGTAATCTTGCATGTTGCTGGCTCTGTCCTTCTGTTTGAGTTTTGGCCTTCCGATAGGTAGGACAGGCAAAGCCGCCGGTAGCATGGTTGCGGTCCTTCCCTTCGCCGCAAATCAAGCATTGCGGCTTTTCTGTGCATCCCTTGGCCTTATGCCCTCAGGCCCCGCACCGTAGACAGCAGTCAGATCGATCAACTCCTCTACAGTTGCTTGCTAGTTCAAGCATTTAAAGCATCGTATAGGCCTAGTGTCTTGGGTGATGCGACACCTTGACCAGCCCACGGTAATAGTACCCTTTTTTAGTACTGTTATGGCATCGTTGACATCTAACAGTACCGTAGCTATTTGGGTCCCGTCTCGCATCCTTCTTAGTCCTTTCACACTCGGACTTGAGATCTTCGGGTATTGGGACTTTAAACATTGGAGAAGGTCCCCAGCGGTCGTTGCCTCATCCATGCCACTGCACTTCACCCGCCCCCTTTTTAATATGTGTGTGTGTGTGTGTGTGTGTGTGTTCCTTGTAAGAACGTACATGTCTGGACTGTGTGTCCGGTTACAGAACCACTTGAAAATCGGTTGGCCTTTGTGAACCTCACTCGAGAAATTCTCGAGAATATGCTCCTTTGTTCATCGTTGGAGGATATAAAATCAACCGGCTCCTCGAAGGAAAATATCATTCAGTGACCAGCAAACAGCAGCATCAGCAGCATCAGAAGCATCAGCAGCATCAACAGCATCAGCAGTATCAGCAGCAACAACAACATCAAACCATCACAGCAACAACATAAAACCATCACAGCAACAACAACAATATGGAATGCAACAACTTCGAGAATATACAAAATTTCAACATTTTGTGGAGGTTGATAGACAACCTACCATTGACGATGCTAACGGAGGAAGATTCAACTGAATCTCAGGTGACGGAGGAGGAGTTCATAGACACAAGTGTCTTCAACCTCCTCGACCCGTTGACATGTAACGATATGATAACCCAAGAGGAAAGACATTGAGAAGGACCCAGATATGCGTGGGACAGTTTTATAATATAAAATAAATTTTATATAAAATTATAAATATATATACAAAAACTACAAAATTGTTTAATTGGGGAGGTGTTTTAGATTTTATTTCAGCTTTTATTTTAGCTTTTATTTTCAACTTTTATTTTAAGCTATTTTTATTTTGAAAATTTATATTTTTAAAAATAATATAAAATATATACTTAAACAAAATATTAAAATAAAAAAAAATTTTAAAACAAATCAAAATTGTTTAATTGAGGAAGTGTTTTGTATTAATCTTGGATTTTTAGAACTTTGGTTTTATTTTCAGCTTTTATTTCGGTTTTTTTAAGCTTTTATTTTCAGCTTAGCTTTTATTTTCAGCATTTCTTATTTTAAAAATAAATTAAAACAAGTAAGAAAGCTACACTCGAGAGCGCTCGACCGTATGATACCCGCAACCCATTCCGAGAGAAAACAAAAAACTTAAAACTAAAACTTGTTTTTTTGTATATATTTGAAAATAGCGGGTAAAAATCCACAACACCGTTATGGTCACACTGTCAACTAAACAAACAAAGCGCGGGCAGCTGCAAGTGAATTTTGCATATAAAATTGATTCTTTAATAACTTCCTTGTTTTTCATTGGATCTCAACCAAATTCACAGGAATCATACAGAATATAATTATTATTATGCATACCAAAATTACCATATTACGTCTTTTACAGACTTTTGGGGGCGGAAAGGGGCGTGGAATCCAACCTTTGAAATAAACTTGATCTGCGTAGGACCTATAGGAGTACTGTCCCCAAATTTGGTAGCTCTATGTCTTATAGTCTCTGAGATCTAGGTGTTCATACAGACGGACAGACAGACAGACGTACATGGCGTCTCGGCTGTTGACACTGATTAAGAATATATATACTTTATGGGGTCGGAGATGCCACCTTCTGCCTGTTACATACATTTTCTGTTGGCACTAAGTTATAATACCCTTCTACCCTATGGGTAGCGGGTAAAATCATGTAAATATTTGGTCTGTCTTTCACCGTTTCGGAACCTGCAAAAATATGTAATTACTAGACTTAATTTGACAAAAAGGAATTTTCCGTTATTGTAACTAATGGCTATTGTATATTTTAAAGGAAGTAATCGAACATGAAGGACAATATCTAAAATTGTAATCCGTGTCAAATTGGTCATTTTTGGTAATTTGCATAATAGTATTTCCTAATATATAAATCATCTTAGTCGACATAGATCTGCTTGGTCGAGCAATCCGAAAGACGAAATGCAGTCGTTGTATCCAAAGTCAGTTTCTACGTTTCCTACTAACATGTGATTTAAGGAGTACCTATAATGTGATTTAAGGAGTACTTATAATAAAGCTTTATTATAATAGAGAATCAATAAAATTTCATAAGTAAGCTATCGCAGATCTGTTTTGGTCGAGTAGTTACCGCGTCGGAGCTAAAGTTGCATATTCCTAAGTCAGAAACCAGATTGCTGTCTGATGCGAAGTTAAAACTCTGCTATATAATATTTAGGCTGTAAGAATGTAGGATGGATTAGATGACCAGATGTGGGATAATATTATTTCTTCTTGCTCGGTCCCCACGCGTTGGGCGCCAATTTATATGTGTAGTGTACCAGACGTACATAGTCTGCAACCGAGCTTGGTGGAGTGGGTATTCTTGCGGTGCTCAGTTCTAGCTCGTCGGATTGGTCGGGGTCCTTCCTTACTCGATTACACGGTAACGCTAACACACACGAATATTTAATACGCGGACGGATTCTAAATAAAATAAGGCTTAAAATAAGGTAAACAAAATGATAATAAAACGGATTTGGTTGCGCCGACACACGCTATATCGGAGGCTTCCTTTAATCCAATTATGCCTAGATGAGGGAACTGGATAGTATGTCCCTCGTCTCTACCCTCCTGACCATGGTAACTGTTCTATAGATTTTGGTTACCCCTAATATAAAGGATTATTATACCTCTAATTCATCTTAACCGATTACTCGACAGACCAGGTTAATAAATTTTAAAGACTCATTATTTCATTCAAATTATTCACAATTTAATTACAAAATTCCAAAGTGGATTCATGATTACACTGGATATGATATCTTGTCAATTTAACTATATTCAAAGACAATTCAAGTTAATCTTTTCTGAGAAAAAAAAGAGGTACACGCATGGGTCAGTTCATTACTCTTAAGGCACATTCATTAGAATATATGTATTTATATTTAGAATGTATATTCACAAATTGTAAGTATCAATTATATATAATATTATACTGACTCACTCTGTTGTTGCATTCTTACTGTCGTGGTACCATGACGAAGATGTTGCCGTAGCTTTGTTTTTATGTGTTGCTATATATAGGAAGATACATTCAATAAATATAAATGTGCCAAAGATTACATATTTCTAATTACATGACCACAGGTATATGCTTCAACAATTCATATTTCTGGTATTATTACAATTTAAAGATAATAAAAAAAAGTATGTTAGCAAGTGAGTTTTCTTATCAGTGACTGTAACTAGAAGAGTTCGATCAAAACAAAATCAAAATATTAATTCACTCAATTGTTGCATCTAATGGCAAGTTCTAATTCATTATTGTTCTACTTATTCCGTCTATGTGGTTTCCATCAGCGCACACGTGGTTTATGACTGACTTACGTCATACCCTGGATTAATTCCAAGAGAAAATATATATATGTATATATATTTTATTTTAGGTAGTGCTTTAACTAAGACACCTCCTCCAAGCTAGTAAGCAACCATTCGCAGTTACCAATTAACAGTTACTTTATTTTAACTTGCTTGATTTTGGCACACGTGTAATTATGTTATGTCTTTCTAACAGAAAAAGACACATACGACTTCTTCGCTCGGATGACTTTTTCTAATTAGCTAGCCTTGCAAGTTTGGCTGTACTATGCTGCGCCGCATGCTAAGCAGAGCTTTTGCCTAACTGTACAATCATACGATTATGCGAATGCACTGATAAGCAATATGGGATAACTAGATAAGCTGCGTGGGGTGCTTCAGTATTTAGAACACGAAAATAAATAAATATCTTTGTAATTTATATATTACTATTTTATATGTCGGCCACTACAAAACGTTTAGCACGCGGTGATCGTGGAATCAATGCTTTTGATGCAGCTTGTAGGGAACACGACATAGCATATTCAAAAAGTAAGGACTTGAGTGAGCGTCATAAAGCTGACTCTGTTTTAATTGATAGGGCCTGGGATCGTGTAAAAGCATCGAATAGCAGTTTTGGTGAGAGAGCAGCAGCGTACTTTGTAACGAACATGATGAAGGTAAAGAAAAAATTTGGTATGGGATCAAAACAGAAAAAGACGAAGAAAGTAGTAAAAACGTCTCTTGCTTCAATAATCAAAAAGGCGACCAAGGAATTGAACAAAAATAAACCGCTTGACATATTTCATGCAATAAAAGTTGCACGCAAAGCAGAATCTAACGCAATGGTTTGTAGGAAAAATGTTGTAATTCCACGGGTAGGTGGCTTCTTGCCACTTGTACCAATTTTAACAGCACTAAGCGCTGTGGGCAGTTTAGCGTCAGGCAGCGCAGCAATAGTAAAGTCTATTAACAATGCAAAGATAGCAAAACAGCAACTAGAGGCGAACAAGAGACATAATAAAAAAATGGAAACTGTTTCGTTGGGTGAGGGATTGTATTTAAAACCATACAAAAAAGGGTATGGTATATCATTTAACAAAAATAATCGAAACAAAATCGCAACCAAAAAAACTACTAAGCGAGCTACCAAAAAAGGCATTATCTAACTATGATATCATGCGGTTTGCCTTTAAAAATATTCAACATTTTCGGGGTGTTTGTGAGTGTGGAATAATAAATTTAGCAGACTCGTCATCAAAAGGAACGCATTGGGTAGCTTATTTTAAGAGAGGTTCTTTTTCATATTACTTTGAGAGTTTTGGGAACTTACAGCCACCATTAGAAGTAATTAAATATTTGGGAGAATGCATTAAGTATAATTATCAATGTTTGCAACAATTCGGTACAGTTAACTGTGGACATTTGTGTCTACAATTTTTGTTGCAATGCAACTCATTGCACTTAAGATGGGTGGAATGTGTTTATCATATGTGTGTGTGTGTGTGTGTGTGTGTGTGTTCCTTGTAAGAACGTACATGTCTGGACTGTGTGTCCGGTTACAGAACCACTTGAAAATCGGTTGGCCTTTGTGAACCTCACTCGAGAAATGCTCGAGAATATGCTCCTTTGTTCATCGTTGGAGGATATAAAATCAACCGGCTCCTCGAAGGAAAATATCATTCAGTGACCAGCAAACAGCAGCATCAGCAGCATCAGAAGCATCAGCAGCATCAACAGCATCAGCAGTATCAGCAGCAACAACAACATCAAACCATCACAGCAACAACATCAAACCATCACAGCAACAACAACAATATGGAATGCAACTTCGAGAATATACAAAATTTCAACATTTTGTGGAGGTTGATAGACAACCTACCATTGACGATGCTAACGGAGGAAGATTCAACTGAATCTCAGGTGACGGAGGAGGAGTTCATAGACACAAGTGTCTTCAACCTCCTCGACCCGTTGACATGTAACGAAATGATAACCCAAGAGGAAAGCATTGAGGAGGACCCAGATATGCGTGGGACAGTTTTATAATATAAAAAAAATTTTAAATAAAATTATATACAAACAATACAAAATTTTTTAATTGGGGAGGTGTTTTAGCTTTTATCTCAGCTATTATTTAAGCTTTTATTTTAGCTTTTATTTTCAACTTTTATTTTCAGCTATTTTTGTTTTGAAAATTTATATTTTTAAAATAATATAAATATATAATTAAACAAAATTTTGGAATAAAAAAAATTTTTAAAACAAATCAAAATTGTTTAATTGAGGAAGTGTTTTGTATTAATCTTGGATTTTTAGAACTTTGGTTTTATTTTCAGCTTTTATTTCAGCTTTTTTTTTTTTTTAACTTTTATTTTCAGCTTTTATTTCAGCATTTATTTTCAGCATTTTTTATTTTAAAAATAAATTAAAAAAATGACTATTTTTAAAACAAAATATATACACACACACATTTTAAAATAAAAATATATATAAAAATAAAAATTGAAAAGTTTTATTTCCATACATTTTATTTTCAGCTTTTTATTTACAGGATATAACTGTTCTAAAAACAGCTATTACAAACTGACCTGTTCTGTTCAAACAGCTATTACCAACAGACCTGTTCTATTCAAACAGCTATTACCAACACACCTCTTCTGATAGATATTGGTATCAGACCTGGTCGGTTCAAACAGCTAATAATATCAGTCCTGGTTTACAAAAACACCCAATGATATCAGACCTGGTTAACACAAACATCTTATATAAATTGGCAAGAGATCAGTTTTAGATTCAGTTTGTATACAATCCAACTCGATATGTGAAGGGTGGATCCTGTGTGTATTTGTGAGCGTGTGTGTGTGTGTGTGTGTGTGTGTGTGTTTTTTTTTTTTTTTTTTCCATGGATGCGCCATGGTGGATGTGAATCTTCCTTTAGATACTAATGGCCCGTACCATCGGCATGCACGATTCGAAGACAACGTCAAACGCATACGTACTAAACACACCCCACACGCTACACACCACATTCCCCGCGGGAGCACCGCAAAGTATTACTTCGCGGGGATGGGTTGCCTACATTAGGCACTCTCCCTTACACGGCACTCTTTTTCGCATCTTCTCAGATCACTCTGGATGCCTGTAATAAGCTGACACGTGTTTCTCCAGTTTTCCTCCGTTTCCAACATGTAATTAATGAGATCCTCCGGCGGTCGTGGATGTTGAAACATCCAGCTGTATCTGGGACAGTGGTATAGGACATGCTCTGGGTCCTCATCCGAGTCCGGGCAATTTGGGCACTCTGGACTGTCCTCGTGCCGATACTTAAATAGATATTTTCTATATCCTCCATGGCCTGTAATAAATTGCGTAATATGAAAATTAATCTGCCCTCCTCTACGTCCGATCCAGTCCGCAACCCGGGGGATTAGGCGATACGTCCATCGTCCCTTGGTTGTTGCGTCCCAGCGAGTCTGCCACACTTGTAGTGATGTCCGCCTCTTTTCTTGTCTTACCACCTCCACTGACTCTCCTATGCTCATTTCCTTGCGGGCCACGTACACCTCTCGCATTTCCATTGCTAGGATGTCCACTGGGATCATGCCTGCCAGTACGAGAGCTGCTTCATTGGACACTGTTCTGAATCCAGAGATGACTCGAAGGGCGCTAAGTCTGTACGGCGCCGCTATCTTCCGCTGCAGACTCTTGTTTTGAGCCACTGCTGGTGCCCAAATCGGCGATGCATACAGCAGAATCGAGGCCACTACCCTTGCCAACAGCAATCGCCTTCCTGCCCTCGGTCCTCCATGGTTCGGCAACATTCTGGGTAGAGCTCCCTGTGTTCTACCCGCTTTTTGGCTGGCATACTCCAAGTGGGCACGGAAGCTCAGGCGATTGTCTATGAAAACTCCCAGATATTTTATAGAATCCTTCGACCGGATTATTGAGTCCCCTACAGACACATGCAGACGCTCTCCCCTCTTTCTGCTTGTGATAAGCACCGCTTCCGTCTTGTGACTCGCAAGGGCTAGGCCTGCTGACTCCATCCATCCTGAGATGCGTCTTATTGCTTCATTTGCTGCTCCTTCCACTTGATGTACCTCCTTCGCAACTACT
Source organism: Drosophila formosana (assembly GCA_035045625.1). Lineage (NCBI taxonomy): Eukaryota > Metazoa > Arthropoda > Insecta > Diptera > Drosophilidae > Drosophila > Drosophila formosana. The sequence goes on from JAWNOW010000365.1 coordinate 11,461, forward strand.
ACAAGAGCAAGATCATCGGCGAACCCAATGAGCTTACGTCCGGGAGGAAGCTGAACTCGAAGTACTCCATCGTACATGATGTTCCACAGCAGGGGACCCAAAACAGAGCCTTGAGGGACCCCAGCTGTCACTTTATAGCGCTTGCTTCCTTCGTCTGTGTCAAACTCCAGTAGTCGTTCCGACATGTAGTTAGATAGTATCCTTAGCAGGTAGGCGGGTAATCCAATATGGGAGAGAGCTCTTCTTATAGTGCTCCAGCTCGCAGAGTTAAAGGCGTTGCGAATGTCCAGGGTTATCACAGCGCAGGACTCCTTATCTCCCCATCGCCAACGAGTTCCCTCTATTGCCTTGGATGCAATGTCCACTACAGCCTGAATCGCGTCCACCGTCGACATGCTCTTGCGGAAGCCAAACTGCGAGTCCGAAATTGTGCCCTCATCCTCCAGTATCCTCAGAAGCCTGTTGTATATTATGCGTTCCAATATCTTACCGGCCGTATCCAGTGGACAGATCGGGCGGTATCATGAAGGCTCTTCAATTGGCTTGCCTCCCTTCGGCAGTAGTATTAGCCGCTGCAGTTTCCACCGTTTGGGGAAGACGCCGTCCCGAAGGCAAACGTTGAAAGTGTCAACAAAAACCTCCGGTCTTATCGTTACTGCAAGCTTGAGTGCCTTATTAGGAATGCCGTCTGGCCCTGGTGCCTTCCTGTCGCCGATCCGCTTGCTTGCCGAGATGACTTCTGTAGAGGTGATGGGCGGCCATGACTCGATAAGAGGGGCGACCATGTCTGCCCCGTTCTGATGCTGCGGGAATAATGCTGTCACTATGCTCTGGAGCAATATGGGACATGTTTTTCAGTTTCTTCATGGCGACCTTGTATGCTGTTCCCCATGGGTTGATATCCGCCTCATCACAAATCTTCCTATAGCATTCGGATTTGCTTTTTTTGATGTCCCGCTTTAGTGCCCGTTTAGCGGCCCGCAGATCCTTCAGTTTCTGGTCGAAGTCAGGCCGACCTCTCGCCCTCTGACTGATCCGTCTAGCTCTCAGGCAGGCTTTCCTTAGCTGCTGAATGCTGTTGTTCCACCAGTAGCAGGGTGCTCCGCGTCTGCTTGGTTTCCTCCTCGGCATCGACGACTCACATGCTGCTGTTAGGATGCTAGATAATTGGGTCGCCATGCTATCGGCTGACCCCAGTGTGGGTGTCCAATCGTGTAGACTCAATACCAATGAAAATACATCCTTATCCAGGCAGTTGTCCTTCCATATGGGTCCTGTAGTTTTTGGTATCTGCCTCGTTCCTCTCCTGTCGCAGATATCAAAGTGTATCGCCTGATGATCGCTGAAAGTAAAATCGTCGCTCACTCTCCACTTGGTCTTCCTGCAGAGCGAGCTACTGAGAAACGTCAGATCAATGAACGAGCCCCGGCCAGCTTTGCAGTATGTCTGCTTCTTGCCGTCATTGGCTAAACCAAGATCCAACGGCGCGAGTATCTCCAGTAGAGCGGTTCCTCTTGGTGTTGTCTCCTTACTTCCCCATTGTACAGCCCAGGCGTTAAAATCACCGGCAATTACAACTGGTGTTCTTCCTCGTGAATCCTCCACTAGTTCCTCCAGCATTCTTACAAAGCGATGTAAGTCCCAGCTGGGCGGCGCATAACAGCTGTAGAATGTTATCCCTTCAATTCTTGCTCTTACAAATCCCTCGCTGTTCGTGTTGACGTCCCTTGGCACGGTTTTAACGGCCCAAATAGCTGCCTTGTTACAGCGGCTACTTGCCCATCCGCTACCTGCCACAGGTTTGAATGGTTCCGACAATAGAACTATATCTGAATTCCTTTCCCTCGTTGCCTGTGCTGCCTCGCAGTGGTTAAGATTAAGTTGTGTGCACTTCATTTTTGTTTATTTGAGAGAGCACTCCTAAAGAATGGGCATCTACCACTTCCCGCGACGTGCCTCCAGTCGGCTTGCTTGTCCTTGCAGAACATGCATCTTGCTTCTCCAGTGCAATCCTTTGCCAAGTGTCCTGCTTCACCGCGTCGACGACACAAGCTCGAACGATCGGTTTGACTCGTGCAGTGTTTGGCTAAATGGCCAAACTCCAGGCACCGAAACCATTTTGTGAGGCTGATGCGTTCCCGAAGCCTGCATCTCACCCATCCCACTTTAAGCCATCCAATTGCGAGAGCTTTTTTTGCAGCTTCAATTGGCAACTTAATTGATGCGGTTTGCGTTCCTCCGTATGCCTTTCTCAAGTGGATAACCTCGATCGCTAACTCCTTGACTTCAGCTTGATTGGCAAGTGCGGCAATGATGCCCTCCTTCGTTGTGACTTCATCAAGATCCTTGCACTCTATCTCTACGCGATGAGATAAGCTACGTATCTCAGCCGCCTCTCCCAGCGTCTCCGTGATCAGGTTATTGAACATAGTCAAGTTCTCACCTGCATTTCCCAGTTCTATTAACAGCTCTCCCTGCTGTGTTCTCCGGATTTTTGTGACCGCTTCTCCAAGTCCTTGTAGGTTTCCATCGGTTTTTACCTTGCGTAGGATTTCTGCATGCGTAATTTCTCCAGTTGTCTTGATGACGAGGGCATCAGGACGTGCCTTCTTACTTGCCAGTCCTTTTTGCTTAGGCTTTGGCAGCTCCTTTGCGACCTTTTTTACCTCCTTCCTGGTGACTTTCTTCCATGGGTTACCTGCCTCCTTCTTTTCTTGTGCACTCCTCTGTTTCGATTTCGGTGTCCCATCTTCAGTCGTTGTAGTATTCGCAGTTTTTACTTCGTTTGCGACCTCTCCAGCGTTCTCTCCAACATTCCTTACCCTCTTGGAAACGGGGGTCCTTGCTCCGATTTCTTGCTTCCTCTTTATTTCCCCGGTTGTCCGGAAAAACGGTGACGTTTGGCAGGATTGATGATTTCTAATCACTGCTTTTGCTCCAACGTCGTGCATTTGGATGGCCACCAACTCGTAGAGCGCTCGGATCAACTCAATAGCATAGCGCATAGGTTGATGTATGCTGCGCCTTTTGCCATCTTCCAACATTACTACCAGATCCGCTATTTGGGCTCCTAGATCCCGCAAAGCCGTCCTGCTCGACAGCTCTCTACTCGTGTCATCCTTTTTTGCCACCGTTTTCGCTGCTCCTACCTCCAGTCCATGCGGAGACTTCGCCATCTTCGTGCTCTTGCCAAAAGCCTGCTCCAGCTCCTTCTGGGATGGGGGGTCCTATGAGTGCTCATTTGCGGGCCTGTTGTCGCCAGCGCCACGAGTTTAAAGCACCACCTTCCTTTGGAGAGAGATTAAAGATGAGGGCAGCCACGTGCAGGCAATGATATTTTTGCTCCTCAAAATATGCTACGAAAAATTTCGCAACTGCTCCAGCGACTGCTTGCTCCAAAAAACTCCCACGGTTGGAGTCTTCGCTAACAGCTGCTTGCTCCTCCCGCTCCTCTTCAGCCGATCAGCAGGGTACTTGCTGTTTTGCAACACTTCCACCAGCTGATGCACTTTGCGATAGCAGATTGCAGCACGCCAAGTTTGTTCAACTTATTCGTGCAACTCTACTAGCAAATCTACTCGGAGCAAGTGAGATGGTATTAAAGGTGGCGTTTACCCTTCTCCCTCCTACAATCAACTGTTGGACCAAAAATTTAGGCGTCCACAGCAGTCTCAGAACTCCAGTAGTTCCCACCGTATTCGGACGTTGAGTCTTCCACCTGGTACGTATGCCGCCGTACTCGAAGCAAAGTTTTTTATTTCTTTTACTTCGTTTGCAGGCTCACAACACTCAGTATGCATTCAAAACTCGCAGCTCGAAACAAACGCGTCTGTTCAATAAAATCTCACATTCACGTGTGTCTGTGTGTGTGTGTGTGTGTGTGTGTGTATGTGTGTGTGTGTGTGTGTGTGTGTTTTCTTTGAAGACTCCATGGGACATATTCCTTTGAAAAATCCCCATGTTCCCCACACCACAATCGGTGGTATACGTCGCTAGTGGATATAAAATCAACCAGCTCCTCGAAGGAAAATATCATTCAGTGAGCAGCAACAGTCTCGACAGCATCAGCAATCAGCGTCCACGACCTCAGCAACCAGCAATTAACACCCACAGCATCATCAAAAATGTCCAACAACGAGAACACCGCATCCAACATGATTGATCTCACGGAAATGGAATCCCAGCAAACATTTTATGAACACAACCGAGAGGACTTTGATGACCTTTTGAAAATCAATGATAATCTCTTAAAGATCAATGAAGATCTCTTAAAGGCCAATGAGGACCGAGTGAAGAGCGCCTTCAACTCGCTTAAAAAGAAGAGTAAACTTCACTTTAAGAAGCTGCTCATCAACACACCATACAATATCATGAAAGCGAAAAAGGTTAAAGGAAAATTTGGCACCAACGTGATGGTTGAGCTGGAGAACCATTTCGTTTTCCTCCCTCCTCAGTTTAATGCGATTGAAGAGAGCATCCTGGAGCTGCACAAGGAAAAAAAATATATACTTACCAGAAGAGAAGATGACAACATAGACTTTGATCTCAGAACAAATTTATAATTTTTATACCCGCTACCCAAAGGGTAGAAGGGTATTATAACTTAGTGCCAACAGAAAATGTATGTAACAGGTAGAAGGAGGCATCTCCGACCCCATAAAGTATATATATTCTTGATCAGCGTCAACAGCCGTCTGTCTGTCTGTCCGTCTGTCCGTCTGTCTGTCCGTATGAACACCTGGATCTCAGAGACTATAAGACATGGAGACACCAAATTTGGCAAAAGTGTTCCTTTATACCCTACGCAGATCAAGTTTATTTCAAAAGTTGGATGCCACGCCCCCTTCGCCCACAATAAGCATTAATCTAGAAAAAGTTAAGTTTTTTTTAGTAAATCGCGTATAACTCCAAAAGTTCTTTGTGTAATGATGTGTTATTTGGTAACCCGCTTGACACTCTTAATATACCCTGTAATTTTGGTACAAATCGGATAAGTAGAACAAAAGGTATTCGTTAAATTATTTATCAAAATATTTGTGCATATGGACGTTTTAAGTGTGTGAATGACCTAGAGATATCAAATTTGGTGACAGTATTCATGTAGGTCTTCCGCAGATTCAGTTTGTTTTAGATTTTTGCCACGCCCCTTTCCGCCTTCAAAAACTGTAAAAGCCGTAATAATAGACCTAGAGCATTGATTGATTGATTGATTTTGGTATGCATATTAATAATTATATTCTCAATGACTCCTGTGAATTTGGTTGAGATCGAATGAAAAACATGGAAGTTATTAAAGAATCAATTTTATATGCAAAATTCAGTTGTGAATTTTTACCCGCTATTTTCAAATATATACAACAAAACAAAAGTTTCAGTATATTTTTGGTTTATTTGTTGTTAAAATATCATTTAAATTTTTTGTTTTCTCTCGAAATGGGTTGCGGGTATCATACGGTCGAGCACTCTCGACTGTAGCTTTCTTACTTGTTATATTACAAATTGTTTTTAATAATTTGCATATGAAGTATAAACCAAAAAAAATTTTGTTTATGCTTATGAATTATCAATTAGTTCACAGTCCATTCACAACCACTAGAGTGAAATAACCGTTTCAGTTCTAACAGCTTGAGTGCATCCAAATTTTTAATCTCAATTAACCATTAGTCGAAAAGCTCTAAAAAAAAATTTTCTTAACTAAAACAACTCAAAATTCAGAATACTGATGGTTTGGAGGAAACATTCAAACCCATAACAGAACCTTTATATGAACTTGTTAATGACACTAAAAAATTATAGAATATGTTACCCACAGACTATAAAAATGTTAAAACTGAAATGACACCTAAACAAAACGTTAGTGGAGATAACACACTACATGCGAAAAAGATGAAGATCAAAAAGAAAAAACTAAAAACTAAATATGATGATGATGACAGTGATGATAATGATGATGATGATGATAATAATCAATTCTATTCTCAGTCAGCAATAGAGGATTCATCATTTGTACTCCCGAATCAAAATGAGCCCCATACGTCAAGAGCGATATTGAGTCAAGTTTACCCTCATATATCATCCTCATTAACACATCCAGCTGTACATCATGATGAGAGCTCAAATCCTCTTTTGGATGTGACATTTGGACCATACAAAAATGCAACCGGTCAATTAATTATGGGAAGTAATTCCATAAATGTATCTGGCAATAAAATTGAATTTGAAGATGGTAAAAACTGGGAACTGACAAATGGTTTATATTCTTTAATATTCCATCGTCAACCACAAAATTAAAGTCAAAATGACTTGAAAATATACAGAGAAATTTTGATAAAAACTAATGTATATCGAAGAAACTTGCATCCAAGTGGACAGTTGAAAGGAACAAGAGCACATAAATATACGAAAATTATAAAACCACTTTTAGCGAAAACACCAACTGCCGAGTCTACACCCAAACGCTCTAAACCAAGTGTATCTGGGTCTGGATTTATGACCCTTAATATGAATAAATCCAATTATGTATATTGGGATGATCCAAATGAGTTGGTTGAACGACTGCAGCACTTAACAGCCTCTCAATCAGCTGGAAATACTAATCACACTAATGAAATTACATCAATATTTGAAGAATTGAGAGAGGCTCAGATTATATGCTAAGTTATTTACACTATATATATATATATATATATATATGACATGTCAATATTCAAGAGAGTTTATAATCATCATGTCTGTTGACAAGTTTGGACACTACATACATGAGAAGCAGAACCCTAATCATTTAATACGAGATGAGAAGACTTTATCGGGACACTACATCGATGCAGATGGGAACTTTAATATTCAAAGATAACGTATAAAAAATGCTGTCATACCAAAAGAGAACACTGACATTGTCATCAAAGAATATGTGGATAAGGTTATGAACGAGTCGAGTAATTCACTAATGTCAACGATTTCACAACATCAAGATGCTGTTTATCGATCAATAAATTTTAAAACTGCAGAACTTGATTAAAGAATATTGAGACTTGAGGAACTTACGTCAAGCATTTATGAAAAAATTAAATATGGTTATCGGCTCAAGTAAATTTCTCTTATTCTGATTACAAACCATCTAAATATGAGCAGACGAGGTATTGTAAACGAATTACATGCTTCCTCGCGGAAACATTTTCTACGGCGTAGAGTTATCACAAAGGGAATAAATGATTTATGGCAAGTCGACTTGGTTGAAATGGGAAAGTACGCAAAATCAAATAATGGTTATCGATACTTGCTAACAATAATAGACACATTCTCAAAATTTGCCTGGGGTGAAGCAATAAAGTCGAAACATGCGAAGGACGTTGCTCAGGCAATGGAGAAAATATTTAAATCAGGACGAGGAGTACCCAAGAATCTACAATCAGACGATGGTAAAGAGTTCTTTAACACTCAATTTACAGCTCTGATCAAACAATATGAAATCAATCACTATTCAACATATAGTAGTCTAAAGACCTCAATTGTTGAGAGATTCAACAGGTCTTTAAAAGAACTCATGTGGCGAGAATTCAGTTTCAATGGAACATACAAATGGATTGATGTGTATAAAAAATTAATTGACATATACAACAATAGAGTACACAGAACCAATAAAATTGCACCCATCAATGTAAACAGTGAGAATGAAAAACTCATCTTGAAAACTGCATACAATAATATTAAAATGTTTGCTGGTAGTAAACTAAAGATAGGGGACTATGTACGCATCAGCAAATATAAACATGTATTTGAAAAGGGATATACCCCAAATTGGACAACTGAAATATTCAGAATAACTAAAGTACAAAATACTTACCCAACAACATACTTACTGCAAGACTGGAATGGGAATCCAATCAAAGGTGGTTTCTATAAAGAAGAACTGAAAAAAACAACTTTTCCCAATACTTACCTGGTTTAAAAAGTGCTGAAAAGGAAAGGGAATAGAGCTCTGGTCCGCTGGCTGGGTTTTCCCAAAACCGAAGACAGCTGGATTCATAAAACTGAAATTTTGTAATCTTTAAGTAAAACATTTTTTCTTTTCTTTTTCAATCTATATCATTTATTTATTTAACATCATTTTTTAAGTTTATTAAAATTAAATTACTATTATCTAAATATCTTATAAGTATACATTTGTTTTGTTTAAATAAACTATCACATTATAAACTTAAAACTATCGTTTTATTTTTTTAATGCCATCTAATAGCATAAAATGCATTATCATTTGAGCCTCTTGGATGTCTACCGCACTTTCATTTATTTCAACTTATCTTTTTAAAGCATTTACCTTCCTCACTTTACTTTGAGTGCTTTGTGAGTTCTCCTCCAACGCACATATTTGGCTGCACCAAAAACTGGACTGTGCTTCTAGATATACAACCCTCAATTTCATTGGGAATTGTAGAGTAATGCCCTATTGCTAGAGCTGAAACCCCATCTGCACAAATTATTCTTTTATCATCTTTGTTGTCTAAAATAGTTTTTGTTATTTTTAGTGTACTAATTTCATGCCCTCTAGATCTAAACATGAACATGCTATCACGTGCTTGCTGTCCTGTGTACAAACAATTTTTATACCCCTCAAATGTGACCTTCTCCAGACAACTGCGCTTTACTCCTTTATTCTTTTTTACGCATATTTCCCTAGCAGTACCAGAATTTTCACACCTATATGCATACATTTTTGAACGTAACCCAACAAACTCACTCATTGGTTTACCATGCAGCTCATCTTTAAAGAAACCTAAACGCTTCTTGTTGCACTGTTTAAAATTGTATAATGTAGCCAATTCATTTGAATACTTAGATGTATCAAATTTCAATTCGACATCATCACGAATTTCTTCATAGAAGTCGTTCATTTTTATAGAGTTTATAATCGAATCGGTGTCCATATAATTTAATTTAAGTGCTTTGTTAAATTTAGGTTTCTTATAATCATAATGAAAATCATACATTTTGAATTTAGAAAATTCCAACACCACAAAGCCTAAATGTATTGGCTTATCACAAATGTTGTGTAATCTTTTCATCTGAATTGCGAACATAGTTTCATTAAACTTTGTTGCACTATGAAAATTTGACCTGGATATCAAGTCTCTGGCACACAATCTAGGACGCCCACCTGGTGGACCTACGTCTGGAGAATTCCATTCTGTAACAATCCGAATGTCTACCCTCTTTTCGCTGTTTTCCATGGTTTTACCATAGACAGCATTATTTAACAATTTGAAAAAATCTTTTTCAAAATTATTTGTTGCCCTAGTCCTATGCTCATTGTTTAAGTCAATATACTTTTTAAGCCAGGCCTTCTGTTTAAACTCTAAGATGGTGTGAATCTTTTTAATCCTCAACCCATGCTTAATACACTGTTGTAGAGTTTTGTAGTGTATTACATACTTCTCCTTATCGCGGAGATCAGCTATTAGCTTGGGAATTTTTGATGATTTTGAGGGTAATTTATTGGACGGGCAGAAGGGCAAATCATTGTGCATATCGTGGAGTGAGTATGGATATTCCAAGTCAACCTCAAGAATATATCCATACTCACTGTTATCAGATATATCATCAATGTCAAATGATTGCACTTCTGCCCGGTTCAGACATGGTCCAACCATAAAGGTTATTTGCATCCACATACTTTAAATATTCCCATTCTCTTGTAGAATCAAAATCTTTAAGGTATTTGTGGTTTGCTTTGGTGTGTCTATGACTACATTGAACGAATCCACCTCGAATTCCACACTGAATATGTCTTATCATATCAATACCTGTGAGTAATTCAAGGCGGATCTCTGTTGTTTTCAACATCGCAACCCATGACAACCCTGGGGTTGTGTAATAGTGAGCAGGATCGAGTTGATGAATGCTTAAACAAAGTTCCCTAAAGTTTTCGAAAACGTCTGTTAAACATCAGTTTTCAAATATAACTCCAAGTAGTCTTTAAGAGTTTGACACTTGAAGTTATTCCACACTGAGCATGCATGGTTGTAATCTTCCTCAGAATATTCTGACTCTGTCAAATTGCTGTAGAACTTACTGCTTGGTGGGAGACAAGTTTCTTCCAACTTTAGAGCTGAATCTAAATATTCATAAGGGAATACTCCTTTCCTACGAAGAAGGGCAAAATCGTATTTGTTTGGGTATTGTGTTTTGAGAACATTACAATTGTTCTCACTTAAATTTCCTGCAAGTGTGCTTAGACTAGAGGGCATAAATCTTAAAGAGTCCAAAAATCTAATTTCTAGGGTGTCGTCTCCTACTGGCACAAACTTTGAAATACTAATATATAATTCCTTGTTCAAAGGAATTACTTTAATATCCCCCTTAATCTCCCCGAGCTCTTTCACAAACAAATGTGCATCATATTTTGACAAATTGTGAAAGAACACGGGGATAAAATTTCCTTTCCTATGGTTGAGGTTGCACGAATTATGTGCTGCACCTCGGTATGTGCCAGTAAAATGACAGTGATCTCTCACTCTGTCATTACCCAAACTACCCTTGCAAATATGACAACTAATGGCCTCATCGAAATTATATGAATCCTGTGGACTCATTTGGATGGGTACCACATTCTTCATGTGGCTCTGATACAATTCGGACTAATTGGACGTTAGACTTTCAATGAAAGTGCGGCTTACATCCACGCCCGTTCTTAAAACAAATTTATCTAGTGCTGTATCAAATGCACACTTTATATAGTATGCAAATGCTACAGGCACATGCTTATTAATAATTTGTGAATTATCACTTACATCTATATTAGAAGAATCCAGTATGCATTCAAAATCTGCATACACGGTGAATGGAATCTTCAGCTGCCGGTGGTGATTTTTAAAGAACACCTCTGTCTGGTGGGGCTTAGGTGGCTCCGTGACAGTTCGACTGCATATTTCTCCATGTCGACTGGCCCTCTCTTCACTCGTCGAATATCGCAAGCATTGGTTGCAGAACCAACGCTTTGGTTGCTCCCTACCCAATTGTGATGAGAGCAGACTGAAATTATAAAGAATTCGATATATGTTATTTAAGTATTATTTTTATTTTATTACTTGTACTTACGCAGATATATTTTTTATCCACACATAGTGACCGTGTACATTTCCATTTGGTCCATCCAATAGTAGTAGGTTGATGTGCGATTTCCCTTCAAATCCAGCACAATAAAGTGGTCCAAACCCTTTGTTTGCTTCCTCATCATATCCAAACACATTTATGCTGATGTGTGGGTTCCGTCTTGTGAACTCATTCATTTTGCTAAGCTCCATTGGAAACGATAGTCCTCTGAAGTCCACCTTGTAGTTGTTGTCCACTTGAATTATTTGTGAAGCTATGTTGACATTGTAGTTGGAGCATCGCTGTGCATTTCTAGTTGGCTTAAGGGCTGATACTATTGCCCACTTGAAGCAGAACACATCATTGTTCTGCACGTTGATAAGAGCTCGTTTGTGTTCAAGCTTCAACGGAATTTTAAAATGTTGTGATCCTCTAATGGGATCACATTGAAGCATGTTTAGCTCCACTCTGATGAGACGAGTCATCGTCCATCCACTATCCTTTTCCTGAAACTCACTCATTTTATTTTTCATTGCATCTGCATGCATTTCATAGAGTTCCATGAAATTGGAATACATCGAAACCAGTGACATTTTGCTCTGGAACGATTTTACCTCTATTTGGGAATCATGCTCTTTCAGCAGCATGTACTCAGCAAACAACTCAAAATTAACTTTTGATGTTGTATGTGAGCTCATTACCCTTTCTAAATGAGGAATCAGTGCTACTCCAGCTTCATTAAGGAATTCATCAGGAATTCTTACAGCAGCTCCCTCATTAATAAACATATATTGAAGGATACGTCCCTTGTATCCATCAACAATTTGCTTCACCTGTCCATCCACCGGTCGGATTGCATTATATTTATGCAACTCGGTGCGAACATGGTGGTGCCATTGCATATTTGCAGGTAAACACTGCTGGCATGGGTGACAAAACACTCCATTGATGTTGTTGAAGTTGTTGCTGATGTTGGTGTTGTTGAAGTTGCTAATGTTGTTTGAATTCATGATGTTGGTGTTGTTGTTGTTGATGACGTTGGTGATGATATGGGTGTTGTTGGTGTTGATGTTGATGGTTTTGTTGTTGATGTTGTTGTTGATGATGTTGTTGTTGTTGTTGATGTTGTTATTGATGTTGTTGTTGATGTCGTTGTTTGTTTTACACAACATTTTTACACAAAATATTTTAAAAAATTTTAAATTTATTTAAAAAATTTTCAAATCTGGAAAAATAGGACGGTTTGCTTCGAATGACGAATTAGAAGTTTTTTTTTTTTTTTTAAGCTTGGTTTGTTTTTATTGGATCTTCTCTTTATGAGTCTAACAATAAGGTTGCAAATCTTAAAATAATACAATTTCTAACAGTTTAATTTGAACTGAATAGAGACTACATGGTCCTAATAATTAGCGCTGGATGGGAAGTTCGTTGCGGCGAAGACGAGAACTGCTGGAAACTCTCGTGAGGGCTCTTGCGAGATGATTTGGATGTACTGATAGCCTGTCGTAGTACTTTGTTATGATTCGTGAAATCTCTTCTCTGACGAGTGGTATGTGAAGGTCCCTGTGAATGTTTTCATTGCGAACGTACCACGGTGCCCCGGTGATGGTTCTGAGAATTTTTGATTGAGTCCGTTGCATTATATCTACACTGCTGTTACTGGCATTTCAATTAGAAGTGATTTCTAAAAAACTATCAGCTTATCTTTCATGGTCAAGTGGACCAGCATCACAATGTAACATACCTAGAATTTTGTTTATTTATTATTTTCGAATCATGTAACCTTTCAATGTTGGGCGCTAATACACATTCGGACGATCGTGGATGCATCTTCCCTCTCGCTCATTAATTTCCCTTGCGTCCCTGTTGCGATACATGACACCAATATTACAATATGTTTATCGTCCCCTCCTCTTTTAGTGTGCTGACTGTCGCTTTCGATCACAAGGCAAATTCAAGAAAAACCGTTATTTTACTTGGGATTGGGATTGGGATAAGTAAACGAAAATTGTTCACACGATCGCAGGTGGTGTCAACTTATTCGAGGTCACCGTCCCCAGTTATTCGATGAGCTGCATGTTGCGTTCAAACGACTACACGTGTCAAAGGCCCGCCCCCCCGTTTTTCGGTGTGATGCCTGTTGCGTTCGAACGACTACACGTGTCAAAGGCCCGCCCCCTGCCTGTTGCGTTCGAATTGCGTTCGAATGCATGCTGGTGGCGAAAATCACCAACCCTGTTGCCAGCTGCGCAGGCGCAACCCAGATCTGTCAACACATTCAATCGACTCCGGCTGTTGCAGCTGTCGAAGGTCACCGATCGCCGGTCGCCGCACCAGTTTTCGGTGTCATATGTCCTCATACACTTGACTTATCCTAAAATCAAACAAGATCCAACACTCCAATCCCCACAACCTATCACACCACACTCACCCCCCAATAGTCTAATTTATTTGTTTATTTATTTACCTAACCCTTTGATCACCACGATCCCTAAACACCCACACTACTTTTTGACCCTCATCAAAACTCTTAATTACCACTTGACATATTTTTTGACAGCTGAACCCATAAATTATCATCTTAATTACCCCATTAATGTCACTTGTGCTGAGACCCGGGTAAACATACTACTCAGGAGTAGGCCGGCCGACCTACTCGTTGGGATCCTGACACTTTTTAAACTGGAAAGCAGGATCATGGTAGGGTGGGCAAGGGCACACAACAATATCTGTGTTGCCAGACGAGTGGGCTGATACCCTCTCCAACTTTATACTGTCCTACTGTCCAGGTACGCAAAATATAAAATGTAATATAAATTAAAACCGGAGCAAAGCTGTGCGATGGCATTTCTTTTAGTTACCCCTCATGTCGGTGAACAAAGCCGTGGAAGCAAGCGAGTAAGCAATCGAATACAGCACCCCCATCAACTCTTTGGAACGTTGTTCACTACAGAGCCGAAGAATTACTTGTCCAGTTAGTATCCCATTCAGTCTGATCGGCTCTTTGATAAGAACAAACAGCGGCAAGCAAGGACCGATTGACTCTTTCTGCAGCATTACTTTAAGGATAATATAACATAAAGCCGTTAAAGTTTGATTTATTCCAAACTTCGTCAAAAAGTCATTAAATTTATTTAATTTGAATTCTGATCCATTGTCGCTTACATTGCCGTCAGGAATTTCAAATTCTGCAAAAGTTCTTTGTCCAAGAAATTCTACAACGGCTGCGGTTGTGAATTTTTTTAGTGGACATAGCCAATGGTATCGACTGAAATGGTCAAGAACAATTAATAGTCCAATATGAACTTTTTTACTTCGTGGATAAGGACCTAGAATATCAATATACAATTTCTGAAATGGCCTGCAGGATATGCTTTGTTGCCCCATGGGAGGTCATAGAGTAATATTTGGAGCTTTTGTTTCTTTACAAAGATCGCAATCACGAACATACTCCCGAACTTGCTTGGACAGACCTGGCCAGTATAGGTGTCTTCGCAATTATTCAATGGTCTTCTGCATTCCGCCATGAGAAGCAATTACACAATCATGAGCTTGGCGAATCGCTGCTAACCGTAATGGCTCCCAGCACTCATAGCATCCATACATCCAAATATATTTGTCGGCAGTTCTCATATCAGGGAATTTCTCGATCTTTGCTTCATTTAATTCTTTCAGCTCTGCATATTCTTTCTCAAGGAATGCTGAGGACTCTAAGTCAATTTCCGGACCTATCCATTAGACGCTATAAATTTCTTCTTCACAAATTCTCGACAACGCATCTGGAACAACATGATATTTTCCTTTTCGATGAGAAATAGTGAACCTAAAGGCTTACAAACGAAGTATCCAACGGGCTAATCTACCGGATACATTCTGCTGCCGCATCAACCACAGAAGACTTGAATGATCACTACTTCAAAGGGCTGTAATTCTAGGTAACACCTGAACTTTTCAATAGCTAAAATTACGCCAAGGCACTCGCATTCCGTCACGCTGTAGTTCCTTTGCGCTTTAGATAATTTTTTTCACATAAATGCCAGTGGTCTTTTGCACTAATACCGCGCCAATGCCGTAATCGCTAGCATCGCAGTGCAGAAAGAATTTTCGTGAGAAATCTGCATTTTGCAAAACAGGAGCAGTAGTTAACCAAGTTTTTAATTTTTCCATTGGTTTCTGATCTTCTGATGACCAAATAAAATTTTTTTGTTTTCAGCACTTCAGTAATGGGACAGATAATTTCTGCGAAATCTTTTATAAATCTTCTGTACCAACCACAAACACCGAGGAAACCTCGAACTTGCTTTAAGTTCTTAGGTGTGGGCCAAGATAGCACACAAGAAATTTTTTTCAGGATCAGTGGCTACACCATTGCTACTAATCACATATCCTAAACAATTTTCCTTAGTGACACAAAAGTGACTTTTTGAAATGTACAAAGTAAGATTTGCTTTTCTGAATTGGTCTGCTATACGAACTAAAACCGAAAGGTGAGAAGAAAAATCTTCTGAAACAATAACAAGATCGTCCAGATAGCCGAAAACGCAACGATGTAAGTCTGGAGGAATAAAATCATTTATTAAACGCGACATTGTGGATGGAGTATTACATAGCCCAAAAGGCATGACCGTGAACTGGTATAATGCTCGGCCTGGGACTGTAAATGCAGTCAAAGGTTTCGCTTCCGCAGTGAGCTTTAACTGCCAATATGCATCTTTCAGATCTAACTTGGAAATTAAATTTGCTTTCGGTAGACGAGCGAAAATGCTTTGCAAAGGATATGCGTCTTTTCGTGTAGCTTCATTTAGCTTCCGAGCGTCTAGACATAGCCGTACTTTGTTGGGCTTAACCACCACACGCATTGGAGAGCTCCAAGCACTTTGCGATGGCACGATCACCCCGAGAGTTAGCATGCGATCGACTTCTGCAAACATTAGCTTTTCAACCGCAGGACTTAATGAATAGTAACGCTGCTTGACAGGCTTACTATCACCAATATCAATACGATGTTCTTTTAGCGCTGTGCGACCTAAGCCTTGTTTCTCAAAATTTGGAATTAATTCCTTCACAGACTCAAGTTGCTGTCTTTCTTGAATGGATAATGGCTACATATCTTCGTCATTATCTTCTTGATCCTCCGTTAAAAAAAGCTCAATAATTTTTTCTATGTCCTTGTACTTCATTTTCAATTTTAGAATTCCAGACACCTGGTGCAATGTGGCATCAGCTGTGCGAACTTGCGACAGAATTGGCTTGAAATGTGGAAATTTCGAAAAATCCATTTCTGCTATAGACTATCCGATATAAGTTATATTAGCTCCGGTATCGAGCAGTCCAAGTTCTGAGAACTCTAAAAACGAAACACTAGCATAACTATCGATATTGTTCTGAGAAAGAGTAGACACTATCATAGACTTCTTATTTTTTAATAATCTAAAATATTTCCTCTGACGAATAGTATTTCGACGACTTTTTTCATATTGTCCACCAAATATTCTATCTCTAGCTAAATAATAATTTTTCACTCTTTCGTGATAGGGCTCAAAATTATAATATACTTCAGATTGAGACGCTTGTTCTATTGGTCGTTCTAAAATTCTAGCGTTTTTATATGGAGTTCTGCATCCATAACAAAAAAAAAAATTCTTTCAGCTAAACAATTTTCCCAAATAAGATCAGCAGACTCGCAATTCCAGCAGACCAGCGGTGTTGAACGTTGAATAGCTGATATCTCATTTGATTTTTCACAATCTGGACTTTCTTCGGGTTGCTCTTCATCTAGAGCGTATACTCGATAAGCGCCCGGTTTCTCTTGGGACTGGCGAGATCTACCTTCTTCCCGAAGAAAATGCACTAAACGGCGCAGCTCTGAAATGGAAGAGATGTCTTCGAACAGAAGCTTTTCTTTCATTTCGATCTGCAAGTTTCCTTGAATCATCTATACAAATTCATCTTCTGCAAAACTGACGGATAATCTATCCATTAGTTTACAAACACTTTCGTAATACGTGTCGAATGATTCACCAGGCTTTTGTTTACGGGAACGGATCTGTTCGCGTAATTAGTATGATTGTTTTGTTAAAGGAATTGGTTTGGGGTTGGAATTTTGTTTAGGGGGTGGGTGATTTCTAAGTCCCCGTCAAAATGTTCTCTAGTTAAACTTTGCACCCTGTACAGAAATTTTTCAACTGATAAGCCTTCGGGGCTTCCGTCAAATCTTACTCCCCATTTCTGTGGTTCTAAATTGTGCATACCATTTGTGGATCTGCCACTTCGAGGAGTACTCGGAGTTTCTCGGTCTACTAAGTGGCCATGTGGAGCACATAGACTTCCCGATCCTGACAACGAGGATAAACCGCGAGTAACAGTTTCGCGAACAAGAGATTCTACGTCTATTTGAACATTCGCTGCTGCTTGAGGAGGATTCTGTATTCGCAGCCTTGCCGGGCGACCTCTTCTAGCAGGCGCTTGGGTGTGTAACCTGGACTGGACTCTCGCATTAGAGGGAGTACTACCAGCTGGAGGACAATTGTCCAAATGAGACATAATCGCTTGGGTTGAAACATTTAATTTATTTAAGGCGGAATCTTCTTCGTTCTTCTGCCTGTGGATTAACATCCTTAGCTGAAACGACTTTTACGGACAATGTGACACAGTTGCATTGACATTGTATTCCAGTAAAATACCTTATCAGATAATTTCAATTCATGTTCACAAAACCAAACCTGCTCACGAAAAAGTGCTTATAATTTTCAACGCTAACAAACTGAATAATATTTTCATCGTTTATCTTGGTCGAGGTAATCAAACAATCAACTAATCGAATTCCAAAGATGTTAAAATAAAAATTAAATTCCTTCTGCATAACTATGTAAGCACTATATAAAAATTTTCAATCGAAGACAAAGAGATAAATAATTAATATCAGACGTATTTCACCAATAGTTTCCTTTAGACATACAGAGAATCAAAAAATACACAATTCCATTTTAGTTCTCTGAATCCTAGGAAATACTACTTTTGATGATGTTTGGTCACCAGCTTTTTGCTACATGATTTCTCGAATGTTTAAAGAAATTTACAATCTTGCTACGGTCGACATCAATCAGCAGATGCTACAATAAGTAGCTTCTTTAAATTCTTTTTGGCTTGATACATCTTTTATTAATCAGGGCCGAATGCTAGTATCCGTAAATTAATACTTTAATAGCACTTGCCCCACGTTGGGCGCCAAAAACTTGTAGCATCATGCTTGCCTGATTTTCTATTGACTTTAGCAAATACAGTCAAGAAAAGGAAAGAAACAAACGGGTAGTAAAGCCAAAGGGGGAGAACTAAGGAGTTGATCGTCACTCCCCTTTTTCATTACCCTCCCTGCCATAGTCTTCAAATAGATTTGGTCGAAGACCCCAAGCATAACGTCCTATTTATGCATTACTTATGCTCCCATGTCAACAGAAAAATACAAGTTAACGATTCATTTCCATTTAAAAAATGTTAATTAAATAAACAAAAAACAACAACATAATTCATGTTGAAAATTATAGAAAAGCTTAAAAATTAAATTTCTATGTATAAGATTCCATCACTAACATATTCTCAAATTTTATTCGTGATTTTAATTTATAAGCTTTTATAATACTGTGCGTTATTATGTTTTTTTTTTTTAAGTGCATCAATTCTGCATTTGGTTTTAAATACTAATTGCCTTATTTTACTTGGTGGTGTACAACTCGGTATATCTGTTAGATTTTGATGTCATTTCTTATTTACAATTTAAATTTATTCATATTTCTATATTGGACAACTTTAAATTTGCTTTCGTGCCGGAAGAAAACAGCAATTGCTATAACATTTTAATTCGAAGATCACTTGATAATTTACACAGAGTTCTATTATTTTGATATATTATTATTCATAGACTTGTATTCACGAATATGCTCAAAACAACCAAAACAATTGATAACACTAAACACAGAAAGTTCGCGCGAGCTGCTGACAACCTTAACGGCAGTTACACTGGCCAACCAAGTTGTGGAAGCAGTCTCGACGCGACCTATTTTTTTTTACTCACCCACTTAAGCCTCGATGAAGGCCTTCTCGATGGTGTGGTTTTGATACAATAATTTGTTTTTTTATTTTAGTTGACTTTTAATTCTATATTAATAATAGGTTCTAATTATTTTGGTGGCACTTTCATTTGTGGACAAAAATTTTACTGTACCACTTTTTTTTATAGGTGTATTGGGATATTATTGTTTTTGTTGTATATCTTTTCATTTACACCTTTGATTTAATTTCAATTAATAATTTAAGTTCTATAAGAAAATATTTTATCGGGCACAAAAAACATAATAAAGTTTGTCCAGTGTACAATTTCGTTTTTATATTTCTTCTTTATATTGTCACCACCTATTCTTAACACTTTTATCTTTGTTTTTGTTTTTTCTTTTACAATTCCAATAGCTTTATATTTGGCTTTTGTTTTTGTTTTTCGCACATTTGCAATTATTTTAACTGTCTTTCTAATAATTCTCATCAATTTAATTTTTAATGATTTAATTTGCACTTATCTGCCTGCAACTGCATGATGAAAATTTTCCCACTGCCGTGGAAAATTAGGGTTTTTCCAATTCTTCTACGATGCCTCACTTGATATTTTGTTCCTGAGACTGGCGTTAGTTGAAATGTTGACCCTATCAACAGGGCACGCCTAATTATATGAAATAATATAATAAGTCAACTGGACTTGATTATTTTTCTCTGTTTCATGTTATCATTAATATTCTTTAATTTGTTTTATTTTATATGGGGCCATTACAAACCCCAGATAATCTAACGAGTCTACGAGGCACGATTAGTTGGATTTAGCTGCACAAATCGTTACCATGGCATGTGCCTATTTCTTTCCTTTTTAAGTTTTCTAATATGTAATATGCGGTACCCACTTTTTTCTTTATTCTACGCTTGGTAAACTGGGGACCCAATTTCTTATTAAAGTTGTTATAGAAATTGCTCAACTAAAAGTTTCGTTTAAATACCTCTTGACCTTCTTTATAGGAGACGGGCTTTGAAGGCAAATTGTATTGAGTCGCATTACGATCGTAAGCAGCACGACTATTGTTTTTAATATCCTCTCGTAATAATTGTATCTGATCCCAAGGCGTTAATAGTGGTGATTCCTCTAAAAGCTATAATTGCTTTTGTAACTTGTAATCACTGCCATGGTTGATCATATTGAAGCCAAGCAAAGCCTTATAGGGTGACCATCCTATCGAAGAGACGAAGAAATACTTGTCAAGTTAGTATCCCATTCAGTCTTATCGGCTCTTAGATAAGAACGAACAGCGGCACCGATTGAATCTTACTGCAGCATTGCTTTGAGGAGAATATAAAGCCGTTAAAGTTTGATTTATTCCAAACTTCGTCAAAAAAACTTTAAATTCATTCCAAGAAATTCTACAACGGCTGCGGTTGCGAATTTTTATACCCGCTACCCATAGGGTAGAAGGATATTATAACTTAGTGCCAACAGAAAATGTATGTAACAGGCAGAAGGAGGCATCTCCGACCCCATAAAGTATATATATTCTTGATCAGGGTCAACAGCCGAGACGATATAGCCATGTCCGTCTGTCCGTCTGTCAGTCTGTCCGTCTGTCCGTCTGTCCGTCTGTATGAACACCTAGATCTCAGAGACTATAAGAGCTAGAGCTACCAAATTTGGGGACAGTACTCCCATAGGTCCTACGCAGATCAAGTTTATTTCAAAAGTTGGATGCCACGCCCCTTTCCGCCCCCAAAAGCCTGTAAAAGCCGTTATAATAGACCTAGAGCATTGAATTTTGGTATGGCATAATAATAATTATATTCTCAATGATTCCTGTGAATTTGGTTGAGATCGAATGAAAAACAAGGAAGTTATTAAAGAATCAATTTTATATGCAAAATTCACTTGCAGCTGCCCGCGCTTTGTTTGTTTAGTTGACAGTGTGACCATAACGGTGTTGTGAATTTTTACTCGCTTTTTTCAAATATATACAAAAAAACAAGCTTTAGTATATTAGGTATATTTTTTGTTAAAATATCATTTATGTTTTTTGTTTTCTCTCGAAATGGGTTGCGGGTATCATACGGTCGAGCACTCTCGACTGTAGCTTTCTTACTTGTTTTTAGTGGAGATAGCCATTGGTATCGACTGAAATGGTCAAGAACAATTAATAGTCCAATATGAGCTTTTTTACTTCGTGGATAAGGACCTAGAATATCAATATACAATTTCTCAAATGGCCTGGAGTATATGCTTTGTTGCCCCATGGGGCAGACCTGGCCAGTATAGGTGTCTTCGCAATCGTTCAATGGTCTTCTGCATGCCGCCATGAGCAGCAATTACACAATCATGAGCTTGGCGAATCGCTGGTAACCGTAATGGCTCCGGCACTCATAGCTTCCATACATCCAAATCCTGCATTTCCTGACGGATGCTCGGTTGGAATGTAAACATATTTGTCGGCAGTTTTCATATCCGGGAATTTCTCGGTATTTGCTTCAACTAATTCTTTGAGCTTTACATATTCTTTCTCATGGAATGCTGAGGACTCTAAGTCAATTTCCGGACCTATCCATTAGACGCTATAAATTTCTTCTTCACAAATTCTCGACAACGCATCTGGAACAACATGATCTTTTCCTTTTCGATGAGAAAAAGTGAACTTAAAGGCTTACAGACGAAGTATCCAACGGGCTAATCTACCGGATACATTCTGCTGCCGCATCAACCACAGAAGACTTGAATGAACTTAAAGGCTTACAGACGAAGTATACAACGGGCTAATCTACCGGATACATTCTGCTGCCGCATCAACCACAGAAGACTTGAATGATCACTACTTCAAAGGACTGTAATTCTAGGTAACACCTGAACTTTTCAATAGCTAAAATTATGCCAAGGCACTCGCATTCAGATAATTTTTTCCACATAAATGCCAGTGGTCTTTTGCACTAATACCGCGCCAATGCCGTAATCGCTAGCATCGCAGTGCAGAAAGAATTTTCGTGAGAAATCTGCATTTTGCAAAACAGGAGCAGTAGTTAGCCATGTTGTTAATTTTTCCATTGCTTTCTGATCTTCTGATGACCAAATAAAATTTTTTTGTTTTCAGCACTTCAGTAATGGGACAGATAATTTCTGCGAAATCTTTTATAAATCTTCTGTACCAACCACAAACACCGAGGAAACCTCGAACTTGCTTTAAGTTCTTAGGTGTGGGCCAAGATAGCACACAAGAAGATTTTTTCAGGATCAGTGGCTACACCATTGCTACTAATCACATATCCTAAACAATTTTCCTTAGTGACACAAAAGTGACTTTTTGAAATGTACAAAGTAAGATTTGCTTTTCTGAATTGGTCTGCTATACGAACTAAAACCGAAAGGTGAGAAGAAAAATCTTCTGAAACAATAACAAGATCGTCCAGATAGCCGAAAACGCAATGACGTAAGTCTGGAGGAAACGCGACATTGTGGTTGGACCATTACATAGCCGAAAAGGCATGACCGTGAACTGGTATAATGCTCGGCCGGGACTGTAAATGCAGTCAAAGGTTTCGCTTCCGCAGTGAGCTTATCTGTCAATATGCATCTTTCAGATCTAACTTGGAAATTAAATTTGCTTTCGGTAGACGAGCGAAAATGCTTTGCAAAGGATATGCATCTTTTCGTGTAGCTTCATTTAGCTTCCGAGCGTCTAGACATAGCCGTACTTTGTTGGGCTTAACCACCATGCGCATTGGAGAGCTCCAAGCACTTTGCGATGGCACGATCACCCCGAGAGTTAGCATGCGATCGACTTCTGCAAACATTAGCTTTTCAACCGCAGGACTTAATGGATATTAACGCTGCTTGACAGGCTTACTATCACCAATATCAATATGATGTTCTATTAGCGCTGTGCGACCTAAGCGTTGTTTCTCAAAATTTGGAAATAATTCCTTCACAGACTCAAGTTGCTGTCTTTCTGGAATGGATAATGGATACATATCTTCGTCATTATCTTCTTAATCCTCCGTTAAAAAAAGCTCAATAATTTTTTCTATGTCCTTGTACTTCATTTTCACTTTTAGAATTCTAGATACCTGGTGCAATTTGGCATCAGCTGTGCGCACTTGTAACAGAATTGGCTTGAAATGTGGAAATTTCGAAAAATCCATTTCTGCTATAGACGATCCGATACAACTTAAATTTGCTCCGGTATCGAGCAGTCCAAGTTCTGAGAACTCTAAAAACGAAACACTAGCATAACTATCGATATTGTTCTGAGAAAGAGTAGACACTATCATAGATTTCTTATTTTTTAATAATCTAAAATATTTCCGCTGAAGATTCGACGACTTTTTTCACATTGTCCACCAAATATTCTATCTCTAGCTAAATAATAATTTTTCACTCTTTCGTGATAGGTCTTCAAATTATAATAATAATATAATAATTCAGATTGAGAAGCTTGTTCTATTGGTCGTTCTAAAATTCTAGCGTTTTTAAATTTATTACTAAAACAAAAAATTTTCGGGCTTATGCACTAAACGGCGCAGCTCTGAAATGGAAGAGATGTCTTCGAACAGAAGCTTTTCTTTCATTCCGATCTGCAAGTTTCCTTGAATCATCTATACAAATTCATCTTCTGCAAAACTGACGGATAATCTATCATTTACATATATTTACAAACACTTTCGTAATACGTGTCGAATGATTCTCCTGGCTTTTGTTTACGTGAATGGATTTGTTCGCGTAATTCAGTCACTGATCTGCTTTCACGATATTGACTTCTAAACGCTACACAAAATTCGCGCCAGGTAAAGCTTTGGACAGTCTTGTGGTATCTCTTGAGCCAACTATTTGTTTTGCCTGCTAACAGCAGGTGAATATTGCGGCTTATGATTTCTAAGTCCCCGTCAAAATGTTCTCTAGTTAAGCTTTGCACCCTGTACAGAAATTTTTCAACTGATAAGCTTTCGTGGCTTCCGTCAAATCTTACTCCCCATTTCTGTGGTTCTAAATTGTGCGTACCATTTGTGGATCTGCCACTTCGAGGAGTACTCGGAGTTTCTCGGTCTACTAAGTGGCCATGTGGAGCACATAGACTTCCCGATCCTGACAACGAGGATAAACCGCGAGTAACAGTTTCGCGAACAAGAGATTCTACGTCTATTTGAACATTCGCTGCTGCTTGAGGAGGATTCTGTATTCGCGGCCTTGCCGGGCGACCTCTTCTGGCAGGCGCTTGGGTGTGTAACCTGGACTGGACTATCGCATTAGAGGGAGTACTACCAGCTGGAGGACAATTGTCCAAATAAGACATAATCGCTTGGGTTGAAACATTTAATTTATTTAAGGCGGCATCTTCTTCTTTCTTCTGCCTGTGAATTAACATCCTCTAATTGTTGTGCTAATTAGCGATTGACTGGACGAAAACCAGTTTCTTCAACTCTTTGCGGTGTAGTTGCTGCATCCTTTTTGGCGTTTGGTGAATGGTTGCCAACGACTACCCTCCACTCTTTTACATGTACTCCTGCTAAGCAGCTGGGACACTCCTTATGCCCTTGAATTCTAGTTTCCAAACAATTTTTATGGAACAAATGATTACATTTTGTAAGAGCACAAGGTTGACTTTCTACTGGGAGACATATGTGAAGATAAATATTTTGGCTTTCACTACTTATTGTTATATAATTATACGATTGGGCTATTTCAACTACTAAAGGTTTATTTTAAGCTGATATAAATGTTCATCCTTAACTGAAACGACTTTTACGGACAATGTGACACAGTTGCATCGACATTTTATTCAAGTAAAATACCTTTTCAGATAATTTCAATTCATGTTACCAAAAACAAACCTGCTCATGAAAAAGTGCTTATAATTTTCAATTAACAAACTGAATAATATTTTCATCGTTTATCTTGGTCGAGGTAATCAAACAATCAACTACTCGAATTCCAAAGATGTTAAAATAAAAATTAAATTCCTTCTGCATAACTATGTAAGCACTATAAAAAAATTTTCAATCGAAGACAAAGAGATAAATAATTAATATCAGTCGTATTTCACCAATAGTTTCCTTTAGACATACAGAGAATCAAACAGTACACAATTCCATTTGAGTTCTCTGAATCCTAGGAAATACTACTTTTGATGATGTTTGGTCACCAGCTTTTTGCTACATGATTTCTCAAATGTTTAAAGAAATTTAAAAATTAATACTTTAATAGCACTTGCCCCACTTTGGGCGCCAAAAACTTGTAGCATCATGCTTGCCTGATTTTCTATTGACTTTAGCAAATACAGTCAAGAAAAGGAAAGAAACAAACGGGTAGTGAAGCCAAAGGGGGAGAACTAAGGAGTTGATCGTCACTCCCCTTTTCCATTACCCTCCCTGCCATAGTCTTCAAATAGTTTTGGTCGAAGACCCCAAGCATAACGTCCTATTTATGCATTACTTATGCTCCCATGTCAACAGAAAAATACAAGTTAACGATTCATTTCCATTTAAAAAATGTTAATTAAATAAACAAAAAACAACAACATAATTCATGTTGAAAATTATAGAAAAGCTTAAAAATAAATTTTTATGTTTAAGATTCCATCACTAACATATTCTCAAATTTTATTCATGATTTTAATTTATATGCTTTTACAATACTGTGCGTTATTATGTTTTTTTTTTTAAGTGCATCAATTCTGCATTTGGTTTTAATTACTATATTTTACTTGGTGGTGTACAACTCGGTATATCTGTTAAATTGTGATGTCATTTCTTATTTACAATTTAAATTTATTTATATTTTTAAATTGGACAACTTTAAATTTGCTTTCGTGCCTGAAGAAAACAGCAATTGCTATAACATTTTAATTCGAAGATCACTTGATCATTTACACAGAGTTCTTTTATTTTTATATATTATTATTCATAGACTTCTATTCACGAATTGCTATATATATTATTATTCATAGACTTCTATTCACGAATGTGCTCAAAACAAACAAAACAATTGACAAAGCATTGTTCGTGAAGACTGCGCTCGTATATAGATTTGTGTCTTGCTATCATTAAATATGTTTATCAACATAATTTACTGGTGTTTTTAAGAATTGAAACTAAGCTAAGATGAATCCCCAGCAGAATTTGAACATAGAGCCGTCGATGGTGTCAGAGGCGGGGCACATACAAACCCAGTACACAGCCTTTCAGAACTTCGAGCAATACACCGCGGCCGGATACTCAAATGCCCCCCTCTATATCTTAAAGCCGACGGGCATGGGGACGCTCACACGCATGGCGCCACACTGCTCGACAATTGGTGGCCCAAACAAAGTCGAACAAGCTTCACAAGAAGTATCCATTCCCGGCATGGAGGGACATGCCTTAGTGCCGACCGTACGTTACATACAGGCTCCACAATTCGATGAAGGTGCCGACTTTGGTCTATCCGGCCTGCCGCCCTGTGGCCTAGAACCGCAATACACAGACGAACCGATTGTTCCATATGGCTACACAGCCGATGACAATTATGGCTTGCCCGGCGTTAGTGTGAATATGAAACAGTTCACGTCGCGGGCGTTTGACAATAATTTGAATGGTTCGGAACAGGCAATTGATGCGCAATGCCGACCATTCGACTTTCAAATTAGCTCCATTCCCCACAAGTTCATTGAGCTCAGTACCATCGAGAATTGGTGAGAAAGAAGATTTTATTGGTGGCTCCGATAGAGATCTCTGTTCAACAATGAGATGGCGGGATCCCAATCTGTCGGAGGTCATTAGCTTTCTTAGCAATCCAAATAATGCTATCAAGGCGAATGCAGCGGCATATTTACAGCATCTATGGTATATGGATGATCCAAATAAGCAGCGCACAAGGACCTTGGGCGGCATACCACCTTTAATTCGGTTATTGTCATACGATGCACCCGAAATTCACAAGAATGCTTGTGGTGCCTTGCGTAATTTATCTTCTGGTAGACAAAATGATGAGAATAAGCGCGGAATTAAAAATGCTGGCGGCATTGAAGCATTGGTGCATCTATTGTGTCGGTCTCAAGAAACTGAGGTCAAAGTAAGTAAGTTAGTAACTGGAGTATTATGGAATATGTCGTCGTGTGAGGACATTAAACGGTCAATTATTGATGGCTGCTATAGTTTGTAACAATATCAAATTGCGAAAACTTGGGGGAATCTCTCTTTTACGTTGTGCGATCGTCCATTGAGAAAAACAACATTGGAAATAAGACGGTTGAGAATTGCGTTTGTATACTGCGTAATCTCTCGTACAGATGCCAAGAAGTTGAGGATCCCACTTACGATAAGCATCCATTTATTATACAAGAACGAGCCATTCCATCGTCCTCAAAAGGCGAAATTTTTTTGGGCTGCTTTGGCACAAGTAAAAAGAAGAAGGACGCCGCTGCGAATGAGTCGCAACAAGACTACATATTTTCCACAGAATATTCGAAGAGTACAGGCACAAGCCAACCAACTGGCAAGGGCTATGAACAATTATGGCAACCAGAAGTCGTTCAATATTATCTCTCCTTGCTGCAGAGCTGCTCGAATCCCGAAACTCTAGAGGCAGCCGCTGGTGCAATTAAAAATCTATCTGCCTGCTATTGGCAGCCCAGTATCGATATTCGTGCTACAGTGCGCAAATAGAAGGGTCTTCCGATACTCGTCGAATTGCTTCGAATGGAGGTGGATCGTGTGGTTTTCGGTGTTGCCACCGCGTTACGCAATCTGGCAATTGATCAGCGCAAGAAAGAGTTGATCGGCAAATATGCTATGCGCGATTTGGTGCAAAAACTGCCATCGGGCAACGCTCAACATGATAAGAATACGTCAGACGACACAATAACAGGAGTATTGGCCACGATTAATGAGGTCATCAAGAAGAATCCTGAGTTTGGGCGCTCACTGTTGGATGCGGGCGGTGTGGACAGATTGATGAATATCACAAGACGCAAAGAACAATATACGTCGTGTGTTATAAAGTTTGCTAGTCAAGTTTTGTACACAATGTGGCAGCATCATGAGCTGCGTGGCAAAAAGAATGGCTGGAAGGAGCAAGATTTTGTGAATAAACATTTTGCAGCACACAATACTCTGAACAGACCAAAGGCATCTCAGGGACGAACGCGTTACGAGGATCGGACGATCCAAACGTGTCCCAAATGCTTCTTATCGCAACAAAGAAGGAGCCGGCGGTGGAGGTGGAGGCGGAGGAGCAGGAGCAGGAGCTGCTGTCATGTAAAGAAGGATGTTGTGGAAATGGTGAAAAAATTTATGTTTTGTTTGTTTTTTTTTTTTTTTTTGGCGATCCTGCAGAGATTTGAGATATATAAAAGCAAAATAATTTGTGTTTTTTCTTTGGTGGTCTTGTGGGAGCGCCTACATCTGATGCTCTTGGCTATTGTGCAGAAAAGAAGATCTAAGCCAGATGCAGAAGTTCAGCCAGCCTTCAAAGGGCTTGCGTGTGGTGAATATACCTGTCACATTACAGGGTTGTAATATGCGACTTACACACAGAGTCACTCGCGGTCATTAAGCGCGTAACAATTTGAGTTCAAATTGCAACGGCCGAATTGATTATTTTTCCCTGTTTCATGTAATCATTAATATTCTTTTATTTGTTTTATTTTAAATGGGGCCATTACAAACCCCAGATAATCTAACGAGTCTACGAGGCACGATTAGTTGGATTCAGCTGCACAAAACTTTACCATGATATGTGCCTATTGTATTGAGTCGCATTACGATCGTAAGCAGCACGACTATTGTTTTTAATATCCTCTCGTAATAATTGTAGCTGATCCCAAGGCGTTAACAGTGGTGATTCCTCTAAAAGCTATAATTGCTTTTGTAACTTGTAATCACTGCCATGGTTGATCATATTGAAGCCAAACAAAGCCTTATAGGGCGAACATCCTATCGTAGATACGAAGAAATACTTTTCAAGTTAGTATCCCATTCAGTCTGATCGGCTCTTAGAAAAGAACGAACAGCGGCACCGATTGACTCTTTCTGCAGCATTGCTTTGAGGAGAATATAAAGCCGTGAAAGTTTGATTTATTCCAAACTTCGTCAAAAGGCTTTGTTGATGTGAGCGCATTGTGAGTGGTAATCGGTTTCTTTTTCCATTCCATCGAGTGAAAACCACTTAATGCGCTCACTCGAGTTGTAATTTCGCAGTGAACAATAAAAACCAGATTAAAATCAAAAACTCACCAAACCAACGATTTAAAATTTACACCATCTTGCCCACCACAACATTTGGTCCTTCGAGCCGGATTCCTGAAGAACTCTTTACCGTTCCAGCACCTACAAATACAAGCAAGATAAGTGCAAATTTATTCTCATAAAATTGAAAAATTCGTACCTTCTGTCTGTAAAGTCCGCCATCTTCGTACCGCCATATTCTTGGTCCACTTCTGCCGACTCTACAATTAGAATTTTATCTTTTTTTCTCAATTTATTTTTGATCGCAAGTTTTATTTGCTATATAAAAGAAATAGTTACCATTGCCTATGTCCGTAATCCGGCCTCGTATAAATTAACTCCAGTTCTTTTTTTTTCACCCACATATGTACTTGTGTATGTATACATGTGCAAGCTACTTACGTAATGTGCAGCAATATATTACATATGTATGATAATCCTATTCACATACTATATGTAATATATAGTTGTACGTAAAGCAGTGTCGAATCCACATACATATATTTTCTTTCCAAAAAAACCATAAGAACGTAAAGTGTTACATACACACATACGCGGCAAACTTTTTGAGCAAGCTGACGAGCTCAAACAACATTAATAAAATAAAAAAAAAAAAAGAGAGACTGCAAACACCGCGCATTTATCGTCCGTGTTTTATTTTGATATATCATAACATACATATATTATTATTTTTCCAACATTGATCGTAGATTGTATTAATCATATTACACATATATTATTCTCTCTCTTATCGCAACACTTATCTAGCGGAGCGCACATACATATGTACATATGTACATACATAAGCGCCAGCACTTTTTTTGACCACATATTTACACTAATATTATTATTTTTCCCAAAATCCGTTTGAGTGGTTAATTTCGATATTATTTTTACATTTTTCACAGATTATTTTTATTATTATTCACTTGTGTTGTGCCAACAATTACAGTTGCAGCTTTCGCAGAGCTGTTAAAATCCGCACTCAGACACACACACTCACTTGTGCAATATCAGTTTCCACTGTTTTTATATTTGCTTTTTTTTTGTTACCATCATTCTATTTGTTCGTTGCCACTAAATTTATCCGCGGCCACAAACATTTATATTATATAAAATTATAATTTCACTGCCTTTGTTGTGCCGCCGTTTTCGTTAGTGGCGATCCGATATTTTTTAACAGTGGTGCTAGTTCGTGAACACTGGTTCTCTGGGAACTATCGCGCAATACCTATTACAGTGTTTACACGGTACTGTTTACACGTTATAAAAACAAAAACAAAGAACATATGAATACAATCAATACCAGACGATAATTTCTTTCATTTCTTTTATGTAAAAACAAAATAATAAAATTTTTTAATTTTTTTTTTTTTGGTTGCCGTTTGCCTCCGTGCGACACAGAGGTTTTCGAAGGCGATTACACTCGTTGGCCCACTTTCCGGGATCTGTTTACTGCCATTTACATCAATAATGGCCGACTGTCGGAAGTTGAGAAACTCTTTCATCTCAACGCCAAGACCAGCGGTGAAGCACATTCAATTGTGTCAAAATCTCCTTTGACCAATGAAGGTTTTCAATCAGCTTGGTCCAGCTTGACTGAACTTTTTGAAAGTAAGCGTTTACTCGTAAACAGTTAGCTGAAGGTCCTGTTTAACTTGCCCGTTTTGGGGCAAGAATCTGGTTCGGCTATTCATGAGCTGCAAAGCACAATGCAAGGCTGCTTAACGGCTTTGGAACATTCCAAAGTGAACACGGAAAACTGGAATCGCATCCTCGTTTTCCTGTGTTCTTCCAAATTGCCGAAGCTGACCCTTTCTCTGGGAGCAGTCCATATTAAGAAAGAGTGATATTCCTTCATGGTCGGACATGAACGCCTTCCTTTTAGAGCGTTATCGCAACCTCGAAGCGATTGACGAAGTGAAGCCGAGTACAAGTGCTCAGGCCGCTTCCAAACCAGCTCGCAAGGTCAACTCTTTCGAGAACAGAGTCTCATCCAAGACTCAATCTTGCAAGCTCTGCTCAAGAGAGAACCATCCCATTCGCTTATGTCCACGCTTTCTGCAAATGAGCGTCAGCGAAAGGGTTGCTCACATAAAGCAACAGAAGCTGTGTTTGAACTGTTTCGCGCGAGGCCATATCCTGGCTAAGTGCAGAAGTGCGCACAGTTGCTTTACATGTAAGGGTCGCCTCTTCTGTATCGTGCCAACCAGACCCCGACAGTCGCATCCCAAAATATACAGTCCACTCCATCCACATCATCCCAGGTAAAAACGTTTCATGCAGTCAACACAGTCAGCAGCCCAGCCCCGCAAGTTTCGCCATTTCCAAATTGGCTCCCCAATATCTTCCGATATGAAGATCGAGGCGTCAGCGTACGTCCTCCTGCAATACTTGACAATCTACCAAATCTCCAACTGGCCGACCCCAAATTCCAAGAGAGTACGCAGATCGACGTGCTTCTAGGCGCTGACATCCTCCCAGCCAAACTTCTCGGCGGCTCTCTCCCCAACGTTTGTGTAACGCTTCTAGGTCAAGAAACCATATTTGGCTGGGTCCTGACCGGTCCGGTTGCAGGGGCCCAATCAAAAACCATTTCATCCTTTTCGGCCCGACTGTCCGTCGAACGAACTCCAACGCTTGATGAAGTTCTCTTCAAATTTTGTGAGGTGGAGGACCTTCCGGCAAATCCGTCGAAAGAGTCTGACATTGCCTGTGAGGCAAACTTCATTAAGACGACCAAACGGACCCCAAGTGGTCGTTATATGGTCACCCTACCATTTCGCGATCCTAGTCACATGGATCTAGGCCATTCAAGGTCCACTGCTCTAGCTCAATTCCTGAGAAATGAGAATCGCTTAACGAGAAACGACTCCGTGATTCAGGAGTATCTAGACTTGCGTCACATGACGCAGGTCTCCCCGACTAGTTCCGGCAACTTCTATTTGCCGCACCACGCTGTCTTCAAGCCTGACAGCACTACGACCAAAGTCCGCGTTGTTTTAAACGCCTCCAGCCCAACGTCCAATCCTCCAATCAGATCTAACCATCCAGATCTTGAAGTGGAGGTTCTTTCGAGTAGTCTTCAATACCGACATCACCAAGATGTACCGGCAGATACTCGTATACCCCAAACACACCCCGTTCCAAAGGTTGCTATTTCGTACAAAGGACGAAAGATTAGGCGACTATGAGCTCAACACAGTCACCTTTGGTGTGAATTGTGCACCGTACTTGGCTATCCGTGTTTTGCATCAGCTAGCGCGTGATGCCCACAGCCAGTACCCCCTTGCTAGCGACATTATCACAAACTACATGTATGTGGATGATGTCCTAGCAGGAGCTCACACAAATAGGCATGCGCTATCCGCTATTGAGGAACTCCGATCAGCGCTTGAAAGTGCCGGGTTCCCCTTAAGAAAGTGAACCTCTAACACAAAGGATGTGTTAAAGAGGATTCCAAAGGACCATTTGCTCAGTGCTGATTTCCTCGAGATCGAAGAGACTAGTGTTGCTAAAACACTTGGCATTCGAAGGCAAGCTACCACTGACGAATTCTTCTTTGTCACCTCCGAGATGGTGTCCAAACCATCTTTCACGAATAGAGAAGTGCTATCCCAGATAGCTCAAGCTTTTCGACCCAGGGGGTTGGCTTGCTCCTGTGGTCATATGGGCCAAGATTTTCATGCAGGAGATATGGATGCAAGAGCTTGGGTGGGATGATTCGCTGTCGGCAGAACTTGTGCACCGTTGGCAGAGGTTCTTTGAGAATTATCCTTCCTTACAGGATATTAGAATTCCAAGGTGGGTTAATTTCCAACCCGGCGCACAGGTCCAATTCCATGGCTTTTGCGACGCCTCCCATCGCGCGTATGGCGCTGCTATTTACGCCCGAGTCGAGTTTGCCGGACAAGTTTCCATCAACCTCTTAGCAACCAAGACCAGGGTAGCTCCCAATAAAACGGTCTCACTACCACGTTTAGAGCTGTGTGGAGCTCATTTGTTGTCAGAGTTGTCAACCGCTCTCCTCCCACATCTCCCAGTTCCAGAGTCCAGAGTGTACTTCTGGACTGACTCCACTATCGTGCTAGCATGGCTAGACAAGCAGCCTTGCAAATGGACCACTTTCGTAGCTAACAGGGTGTCAAAAATCCACCCTGTCAACGGCACCTGGAACCATGTTCGCTCTAGGCATAATCCTGCCGACTTGGCCAGCCGTGGTGTCTCACCTCAGGAGCTGCTGGCTAGACGTCTCTGGTGGCAAGGGCCAGAATGGCTACAGCAACCTGAGGCCCAGTGGCCGAGTGTCGCGCGGTGAAGTGTCACGGTGCACAGATCTTCTGTGAGGACTTCCTCGAATGCTTCTCGAAGTTCGATCGAGCGCTCAGAATAATCGCGTATGTGCGTCGTTATGCGCAGCGTCCAGAAATGGTCCGCAGCCAGGAGCTAGCAGAAGCTCAGGAGCAACTTACCATCCAAGCCCAACAATGGGCATTTCCGAGAGAGTTTGACTCCCTTCTTAATCAACGACGCATCCAGGGTACAAGCGATATCCTTAACTTGAACCCATTCTTTGATAAAAAAGGTGTCCTCCAGTCCTGCGGGCATGCAAGAGCGTCTGCCTCATTATCGTACGATGAGCGACATCCCATTATCTTGCCGTACAACTGCACATTCACTCGCCTCCTGATACGTTTCACTCACCAGGTCTCTCTCCATGGAGGCAATCAATTAGTGATGCGTCTGATCCGTTCAAGGTACTGGATTCCTAAGCTGAGGAATCTAGTAAAGTCAGCAATTGGCGGCTGCAAGGTATGCGTAGTGCATCGCCGCAAATTGCAGACTCAGCTGATGGACGACCTTCCAACAGCCCGGTCGACTTTTTCTCGACCATTCACCCACACAGGTGTCGATTTTGCTGGCCCCTTTGACATAAAGAGCTATGTCGGACGGGGCTGTAAGCTAACCAAGGGATATGTCTGTGTTTTCGTGCGTTTCAGCACAAAGGCAATCCACCTCGAAGCGACCACAGACGTGACGGCGGAAAGGTTCTTAGAAGCCTTTTCCCGTTTTGTGGCAAGGCGAGGGTGCCTCCTTCACATGTACTCCGACAATGGCAAAACGTTCGTCGGAGCCTCCTCGATCCTCTCCAAGGATCTTGTAGAGAGCACCCGAAGTCTTATTATCGCTAAGCACAGACATCAAGGGCTGACATGGCACTTCAATCCACCCGGTGCCCCACACATGGGCGGATTGTTGGAAGCCGGCGTCAAGAGTTTTAAGATGCACTTCTATAAAACCGTTTCCTCCCTAAAATACACCTACGAGGTTCCTCTCTTGTTCTTTCTTTTGTTCTTTTCTACCAACACAGGTCACCATGGCATCATCGCATAGTGAATCATCCTCATCGTCGGACAAATTCTCCCTGGTTCGACTGTTTTCGGCCAGCAGACCAGTCACCCCCATGGAGGCTGAAGCCTCCAGCGCCGAAGTGGAGCTGTGACCACCATCCACGCAGCGTCAGACTCCCTAGCGGAAGGAGTACGTGCCACCCGGCACGGTTTGTGCCGTGGCATCCACGCACTGCGACGTTGCGTGCGATTTAAGCAATTGACTCCCGAGAAGCCGCTTAGGGCAGTACTCATTAACAAGTACTGCCTCAACTGTCTGGCCCACCAACACTCCGATGGCACGTGCCACAGTGGCGGCAAGTGCAGGCAGTGTGGTGAAGATCACCACACTAGGCTGCACATAA
>JAWNOW010000368.1:600000-796651 GCA_035045625.1 Drosophila formosana
TTCCCGCTTTCCTGTTGAAATTTTTCCTGATCTTTGTTTGTTATAAACCTCACGAAGAGATTTTCCCACGAATGCAAAACCGTAGAAATCGGTTCGTGCGTTCTGGAATTAAAGCGTCAGGAAGGAAAACCCGACTTATTTTTATATAGTAGATTTATATATATATATATATAAATATATATATATATATATATATAAATATATATATATATATATATATATATAAATATTGTATATATATATATAAAATATATATATATATATATATATATATATATACAACCCAAATATATAAATATATATATATTAGCTTATAACTATTATTTATTTTTATTATTTACACTATTTGCACTGTCACTAACATTTCATAGGATGACTTAATATTTAATTTGAATTATTTCATAAAAAAAATTGTAAATAACAGAATTTTCCTTCAGGTTGTGTGTCATTGCTCGGAATCCAGTTGAATCAAAATCTACAAAAAACAAAAACACATCTTAAAAAATAAGTCTGAAAGTTACAACGCTACTTAAATTAAAGTAGCAAATACTAATTAAATTTGTTTGTTTCATAATAAATTCTAATTTTATATTTATTTAGAAATATAAATATTTTTCTCTTATCTTGGCCAAATGATCGAGCGAATTGGAAGCTTCTCGCTAGTAAGCGCACTCAGGGCCCTTAAAGTTAAAGTTTAAACCAAAATTATCATTATTTAAAAAATTTGATATAACATGACAGCTTCTGTCGATTTTTTTGCTATTTGGGCAATAAAAAGGACACAAGGCTTGCATTTTACCTTTCTGCATTTCAGTCAATAAAGTGCCACGCCAAAAAATGCTTGCGCACGTGCCATCGATACCGTCAAATAAAATGCAAGTTCTTTCAAGCGGCGCAAAAATTTCATTGAATTTCTGTGAATGCTCACAAAAACAACTTTATGACGGTGCTATTCCAAAACTTTAAATATTCCAGAAATTGCGAAGAATGCTTTCACAAAAATTATATGCAAAAAATACCGTTATTTTACCATTTTGTTTTCGACCTATGAGCAGTTGTAACGTGAGCATTCAGGGTATGTATATTTTAAATAAAATACAAGTATGTAATTTCTTTTAATTCAATAAAACTTTAAATTTAATTAATTAAAAATATTAAGACAATGTTGCAAAAACTGTTGCTAGCAACACTAGTGGAGTGTGCTCGACTGTAAAAAACAAGAGAATATAAAACACTTAGATGATATTTAAACATAAACATACCAAACAAAAATAAAAAATAAACTGCAGCTGCATGTGAATTTTGCGCTATAAAGGTATTTCCTGAATAATAGCCTATTTCCCCATTCACTACGGTAAAATTTGAGTGTGGCCGAGCGTGGTTCGGCAGACAGTTTAAAAATAAATAATAAATAATAAAAAATAAATAATTGTAATCAATAATAAAACATAGTAGATTTAATATGTTGATAAACTTTGGACAACGTACATGACAAATAATTTGACAAGATAGGGCATTGGCGTCACATCTAATTTAGTTATGTAAACGTTGGCGCGATTTTTGTATTGTGGGGAGAAAAATTTCGTAGCTTTAGCTCTTAGAGTCTCTAGATCTATGTGTTCATACAGACGGACATGGCTACATAGTCTCGCCTGTGGACGGTGATCAAAAATATATATACTTTATGAGGTCGGAGATGCCTCCTTCTGCCTGTTACATATATTTTCTGTTGGCACTAAGTTAAATTATCCTTCTACCTTATGGAAAGCGGGTATAAAAATAAATGTTATGACGATTTGTATCGACATAGATGTTTTTAATGTTTTTGTTGACATCGACGTTCAGTTATTCATCTATGTTTTACAAAGCACCATTTGTTAGTGAACAACTTGCGGGTGAAAAACTGAACAACCGAAAATATTCGATTATCTATCGTGCACGAACTGGAGAGTGTGCTTTGCGGACAGTAAACGAAAGTTCGTTATAGTATAGTGACAGTAAACGAAAGTTCGTTATAACATAGTATAGTGCGCAAAGCATCAGCGTTTACTTAAACGATACTATCTCGGAAGAGCAGCGAGCGTAAACAAATTAACGAAACTTTGCAAACGAAAATTGCCGCGAACGCTATTTTTGTTGTAGCGAACCGGAGTGTCCGGCCCGACAATCAAAAAAGAAACAAATCGGTTGTGAATATTGTTGTTTTTGTTGGCTTGGGGTAGGTGTACTCCTAAATACGTCACGTCGTTCGCTTGCGGAAGTACGGAATTATTTAATCTGTGCGGTGGGTAATTTTGGCTATTTAGGGTAAACGTAACATGCTTGCATTTTTGTCCGTTTACTTTCATTCGCCAGTCAGATAGCCACTTTTCCACTTTATCGCCACATGAAGCATCTGAGAATAGCTGTATCGTCGGCAAGGGTAGATGGTATTAGTCGTCTTGTTTTGGATGTCTGCTGTGTAGAGAACGTATAGCGTTGGCTCCAGTACGCTGCCTTGGGGGACTCTAGCTCTAATGGTGTAATCGTCAGACATAGCAGAAATGCATTTCCTGTCATAAAAGTAAGACTCTAATAGTTTGTGTGTTTTATTAGGAAGCGTTGCTCTTATCCAATTCATTAGAACTTCTAACTAAACTCTATCAAAGGCTTGGGCTTCATCTAAAAATATTGCAGTGCAATATTCTCAATTTTCGAATGCGCTTCGTATTTCAGAGGTTATACGATTGACCAGCTCGATAATGTTATTTGGTCGGTGCCTGGTGATTTTTTCGGATCCAGTTGATTTTTGATGACATGAGCGATTTCGTTTGGTCCAAGTTCCATTGGCTCACGTTGAAGCGGTAAGTCTGGCTCTGCCTCCATCACAGCGGGACCAGCCGCCCATTGTGTTTCTTAAAGGCGCACCAGATTCTGTTGATGAGCATAGGGCTCTCCACAGAGTGTGCTTTTAGGAAGGTGTTGATAACTGTTCTATATAGCGGCGTTAGGTATTTGATTCTTGTTGCTTTAACGATTTGATGAGTTTGCGGGAGGCGTCTTTTAAAATGTTTCGTGCATATGGCGACCTATGAGACTGCCAATTCCGTCGTAGGCGTCGCTTTTCGAGTACGAACTGCTCGTTTTGTTGATTTGTCTTCTTTTCCGTGTAAGGTGCTTGTGCACTTTGAGGAGTTGAAATGCGAGTAGCGGCGACAAAAGCGGACTCCAGTGTGTTGACAATGTTGTCGATGTCAGCTTCAAGGTTAAATACAGGATTTAGATCAATATGCGATCTTAAATATTTCCTATAACAGATCCAATTTGTTTTGTGTAATGTAATCCAGTCGGTTGATCTACGCCAGTGATCAGATGAAAGATCCGAAAGATTTTCGGCGCTAAACAGGTTTCTTGGAATGTTTTTAGTGATTGCGAAATCAATTCAATCGGGCAGTTTTTTTGGGTCTGTTGACCAACATGTTGGTTTGCCAGGGGAAACGTGGGCAAGCTTGTTGCTGGCTTTTATAATTGCATTATAAAGCTGCTTTCCTTTGGAAGTCACGAGGCGAGGTCTCTGAGAGCACTATTACGTCGATATGTTTGCCGAGCAAGAATTAAGAAAACTCAAGTTTATGCTGTGAGGCGCCATAAGCATTCCATGTGGATATACGTAGGGAAGTCATTGATTATTTGGATTGATGCGATACCAACATTTGTATCAATAGGTTTTGATTACGCATTTGATCTTGCATAGTCGTCCGCATGAAAGACATGAACTCCATTAAGCTTTGCTGTAGGTTAGAGAACATGGCCTCAAAGTTGTTTTGTGGCTGGTCCATAGACTGATAATGTTTTGTTGTGTTTAGCTCTGGTTTAGGTAGTTTAAAGTGCGATGTATTTGAGGATGGAAGCTCCAATCCTGATTTTAAAGCACTGCACTATGGTCCAGCAGTCGATATTTTTTGGCATTAATTAAAAAAATAGAGTTACAGACCTCAAACTTTGCACATTGTATTTTTTTAGATATATAAGTATGTAAACAAAATTTTGAGTCTGTGCGACCACGCCCTCTATTGCCTCCCATACAAATCAATTCGTTGTATTATTAGTAGAAATTGAGTATGACGCTGAATTCAAACAATATATTTACATTTATTTCAGGAATGACTTAAATATCTATATACATATATAGATATTTAAGTCATAGTATTGATTCGACTATTTTTCCTTGCGTGGGAGAGTCGGTCTTTTTTGTAAATTTTATTTCGGGCTTCTGAAGCATTTTCGCCTAAGCATTCTAGTGGCATCAATGTCGAATTATTTATTTGAAAACCGTGGACTAATACTTTGTGAATTGTTGGTGACATTGGGTACCACGGGTATTTATGCATATATAAACAAAACGTTTTCTCACAAAAAGTTCAGTATGCTTTGACTTAAATCGTTCGACCATATAGTTGCATTTTGGTAGTCTATCTTTTATAAATGATTCAAAATTACTTGTTTTCTAATTTTTTATCGTCTTTCACGTGGTAATGGCTAATTTTTTCATAAATAAAGTCTGACACAAATGATATTTTGCGATTGTTGCTGAGCCAAATATCGAAGAGATCGCTATGGCGAAACTCGAACGTCGCTGAATATTGCGAAATTACTAGAGAAGGGGGACGAACGGGGAAAAGTTATTAACTAGCGATGAAGAATGACATATATTAGTACAAACAGACGTAATTAGTTTTTGTCAGCAGGCGTCAGGTCGTTAGTTTTTTTCCACGAAATACAAGGGACGCATGTTAATTTTCTATAAAAAAAACACATAAATTGGACATTAAACAAAACACGAACACTAAGACAACAAATAAATAGACTATATTCAGTAAAAAATACATACTTTGATCGTCAATTTCCATTACTATCTAGAGTTTGTTCGGACGAAGAATATTTATTTTCACGCAAAAAGGAAAACTAAGCAATTTGGCGCGCATTTCTTATTCCCAAACACCTGTTCGATTGCGTGGTTTTGAAAGCTCATAAAAAGCTTCAGTGAATCTTTTAAAGCTTTTTTTTTTGTCTTGTTTATATTTGATGTATTAACTTTAAGAATTTTTAATCAAAAATACAAATCATTAACATGAAAATTTCGAATTAATGCCAAAAAATGTCGACTGCTGGACCATAGTGCACTGGCAAAAGTTAAATTTTTCCTTATGGAGGATTCGGAGTCAAAGTCAAATGACGATCTAGCTGCATTCGAAAAGAATACGTCTGGGTCTGAATTAGATGGTGTTACCCGTGCCTTTGTAGAGCGGGGAGTAGTCACTCGCTGATGGATTCTACTGTTTTACTCCTTATATAGTGGCCAGCCTCTGTAATTAGCGGTGTGATTACCACCTCAGTTACTGCACCTTTTGGTGATAGAATCGCCTTTGTTCGACGGACAGTGTGAGGAGTCGTGAAGCTCTCCACAAACTACACACACTGGATGCAGTGTGCAGTATGACCGTGTACGGCCATATTCTTAGCAATGGTCCTTCGCGTTTGTGTGGTTCTTCTACAGCGATTCTACGATGTAGTAGAAAGTGAAGTTGTGCACCTCGTTGTTCTTAAAAGAACTGTTGTCTGGTTTAAGTTCTACCTTGAAAAGCGGTTGGGGCTTCCTTTCCTTGTTTAAAATGTTAAAGACTGATTTTGCGTTAAATCCCTTTTTTTCTAACGCCTTGCTTATTTCTGCTGGTTCTACATCACACTCTATGCCCTTTAGTACTAGTTGTAGGCCCTTGCTGCTTTTCAGTTGGTACGTGTAGAAGTTTATTTTATTGCCGGGTAGATACTTAGATAAAACTCTATAATTATCTTCCGACTTCATTTGAACTTTTGTTTTATGGATTTTACCCCGTACAAGGGGGATTATATGAAAGTTGTCCTTTCCAATAAGCTCTACAATTTTGTTAACAAGGGGGGTGGCTTTGGCTTCTTTTTGACATCTACGTCGGGTTCGTCCGAAAGGTCTGCTATAATTTCAAACCTATTGGTGTTGTTGAGCTTTTCGCTTGAAGATGCGCTGGAACTGCTACGAATAATTTTTGCATTCGATTTCAAAGGGCTTAACTTCCGTTTAATTTGTATGTAAAGATCCATTCCAGTCCGCACAAGCGGGTCAGTACTTACGATTTTTACTTTTAGTTTTATTGGCGACTGCTGCGTTAGTCGCAGAATTTGTTTTAGTTTGCTTTGTTTTGCTCGGTGATTCGTAAAGCGCTTTTGTTGTTGTCATCGATGACACAAAAAGAGAATTTGTTGATGACGATGGGATCGAGCGGGCAGCCGATACCGTTACAGTTGATGTTGTTGTTGCAGTTGCAGTAGTCAGAGAGACTGTTGTGGTAGTTTTCGTAGGTAAGAGCAGGTCTTTTAGTTCATTATTGGCTTGTTTAGCAGTGCGTTCTGCAAACTAAAACGGTAACGCTGCAGAGCATGAAAGAGGTCGCTCTCTTGCTAAATTCAAAAGTTCGTTCGTCGGGCTGGGTGTAATTGACCGCTGCGTTGTTGCGTCAGCAGAATTTTGGGTTGGTCCGGCTACAAAAGAGAAGTACGCATTGTTTCGTTACAAAAAGAGCCGGCGCTCGTCTTGCTCACACTGCATTTGCTTACGAATGTCGCTTTGTCTCATCTTCTTAACCGCGATTTAGTTTATCGAATTTTATTGGATATAAGTAATAAAATAATTAATTGGTAAATAATCATTTAATTAAATAGTTTGTGCGATTTCATCGCACTTAGCGATGTCGACGTCTCTCATAAGCTATAGACTTGTGTAATTTCTTTTGTTTTCCAGAGCTCAATAATAAGCGTCTACATACAAATTAAATGAAATTGTATTTACAAAAATCGACTTCATTGTTGAAAATATAATAACTCAATTTTAATCGTCTTGAGCGCTGGTATCAAGGCGGCTTTATGTATGTGCATGTCGCTTATGTATTGTACATAAGCGACGAATGCATGAAGCTACCGAAACGCTGCTGTAGAGCAAAGAGTGTTATGCGCAAGTTTATGT
Source organism: Drosophila formosana (assembly GCA_035045625.1). Lineage (NCBI taxonomy): Eukaryota > Metazoa > Arthropoda > Insecta > Diptera > Drosophilidae > Drosophila > Drosophila formosana. The sequence goes on from JAWNOW010000368.1 coordinate 607,037, forward strand.
AAATGGTCAAACCATGAGAACCATGCTGACGCGAATCTAATAGGCCCGCTGTATTCAAGGGCGATCATATTTCGGTCGCACTTGAAATGTGCAGGGCGCTGGCTTTTGCCGGCTCAACAACAAAGTGTCGTTGGCCAGTTTGTGTAATGCATCGACATAGTTGGTTTATTAATGTTTATGCAGCAACAAAGTATTGCTGTCCGATATACTTGTAATACAGTATTATTTCGATATATACACATACCACAGTACAACAAGTTGTACTGAAACAAGTAAGAAAGCTATAGTCGAGAGTGCTCGACCGTATGACACCCGCAACCCATTTCGAGAGAATACAAAAAGCTTAAATGATATTTTAACAAAAAATATACACATACTGAAATTTGGTTTTTTTGTATATACATATTTTTTTTTAAATCCATTAAATACCGACATGGTCACTCTGTCAACTAAACAAACAAAGCGCGACCAGCTGCAAGTGAATTTTGCATATAAAATTGATCATTAATAACTTCCTTCTCAAACAAATTCACAGGAATCATTAAGAATATAATTATTATTATGCATACCAAAATTCAATGCTCTAGGTTCATTATTACGGCTTTTCCAGTTTTTGGGGGCGGAAAGGGGCGTGGCAAAAATCTAAAACAAACTTGATCTGCGTAAGACCTACACGAATACTGTCACCAAATTTGATATTTCTAGGTCATTCACACACTTAAAACGTCCATATGCATTGGGCACAGCAATTTTGATAAATAATTTAACGAATAACTTTTGTTCTAATTATCCGATTTGTAGTAGTACACAAACAAACGAATCGGATGATTGGCAGAATGGATTAGACTGTTGACTGTTTTTCGCGCCACCAATTTAAATGTTTTTTTTTGTATATTACGTCTAAGAAATGAAATATATTCATATTTGAATGAAATTAATTACATTAATGAAAAAAAATGTAAAACCTTTCGTTCTGCAACGAAATGAATAGAAAATTACAAATTAAACACTTGGGTAATTAAATCTGGCAAGGGGTCAACCCTGAACAGCCAAGTTACAAATGGTTTAGGAAACTGCTAAAACCCTTAAATTTGTTGATGCTTTGTGTCCCCTCGGAAATTGTCCAGCGGAATTGCTCTCAGCGGAATCAATTCCGCTAGCGATTTCTGTGTCACCCCAATATGTCTTTTTTAAAAAATTTAACAAGTTTTCAAAATATTTCAAAAATCTTTTGGGTCCTTTAAACTCGAGCGCACTCGACTGTAGCTATCTTAATTGTTTTTAAACTATCTGATTATCCTTTACGTGTTAATTCTAGCTTCAGATCTCATTCGCTACCAGAACACCATAATATTATTCCTAAAATAATTTTAGAAAACTTGCCAATTGATTTGGTAATTCAATTCCCCTATAGCTACATACATGTAGAGTGCTTCGGAGTGCTGAAATAAATATTGGTAGCTTTGGTTAGGGTGAAAGGTTACAAATTTTCGTTAAAAAGGTAGATATTGAACCCTGGTTAACGAACTAAGAAAGCTCAAGAAGATTAGTAACAGTGGATATATATTTCACAAGCCCATGCTGGTAGGGGGAAATAATAGAACTACATAAATGTTGTAAATGACTTGTTAATATCTTCTCAAAAACTTTTGGTATACATGGTATACAATTTACATATCCCTTATATAGTTTTTGGCGTCAGACTTACTTCCCTTCTTATGGAGAGGAATAATGAAAGACTCCTTCCATATAGAGGGAGAAGTCGATGACTCAAGTGATAAATCAAATAATTTCAGCAGCGGTCTGCATAAAGCCTCGGCTCCGTACCGAAGTACACAGCCAGAAACTCCATCCGGACCGGGCGAAAACACCGGCTTAACCATTTGAAGATATCGAGTCAGAGACTCCTCACTCATTAAGAAGATATAATTCGACCGAGACAGGCTGTAAGGATAGGGCGCGTTAGAGTAGGAGGAAGAAGAATAAGTAGTTTGAAAAATAGAAGCAAATAGATCAGCGATCGCCTGACCTGAAATTGGCTTTCGAATTTTCGTAAGATAGAGAAGGAGGGTAAGAGGAAGGCTTACGCTTAGTGTTTACAAAATTAAAAAACTTTCTTGGGTTTTCATAACCCATAGGGTAGAAGGTTATTATAACTTAGTGCCAACAGAAAATGTATGTAACAGGCAGAAGGAGGCATCTCCGACCCCATAAAGTACATATATTCTTGATCAACGTCAACAGCCGAGACGATATAGCCATGTCCGTCTGTCCGTATAAATACCTGGATCTCAGAGACTTTAAGACATAGAGACACCAAATTTGGCACAAAGGTTCCTGCATTCCCTAAGCAAGTTTATTTCAAGAGTTGGATGCCACGCCCCCTTCGCCCACAATAAGCATTAATCTAGAAAAAAACAAGTTTTTTATGTAAATTTGATGTGTAATTTAGTAACCCATCTGCGCTTGACACTCTTAATATACCCTGTAATTTTGGTACAAATCGGATAAGTAGAACAAAAGTTAATCGTTAAATTATTTATCAAAATTGTTGTGCCCAATGCATATGGACGTTTTAAGTGTGTGAATGACCTAGATATATCAAATTTGGTGACAGTATTCATGTAGCTCTTACACAGATCAAGTTTGTTTTAGATTTTTGCCACGCTCCTTTCCGCCTCCAAAAACTGGAAAAGCCGTAATAATAGACCTAGAGCATTGCATTTCTGTATGCATAATAATAATTATAGTCTCAATGATTCCTGTGAATTTGGTTGAGATCGAATGAAAAAGAACGAAGGTTTTTAAGAATCAATTTTATATGCAAAATTCACTTGCAGCTGCTCGCGCTTTGTTTGTTTAAGCTTTTTGTTTTCTCTCGAAATGGGTTGCGGGTGTCATACGGTCGAGCACTCTCGACTGTAGCTTTCTTACTAGTTTGTTTTTATTTGAAAGATTTATTATTATTATTATTTATTAGAATTTAGTTTATGTATAACATGTATTTATTATATAAAAATCAAATTTTTTTAAATTGAAGTTTATTTTTAAATGAAATAATAATGTACTTATTTCAACGTAATGTCATAATAAGAAAATGATTAATCTATAAAAAGTTTTAAACTATCCTTATGCACTTTTTGTTTATTATTCGTTATTGTAAACTTATTTCTTTCCCCTATGTCCGTTACTTTATTCGGACCGGTATATTTAGAATCTAACTTATGACCTGTTTCGTTTCTTAACAAAACTTTATCACCTACTGATAAATCTATGTTTCTTACTTTCTGATCAAATAATTCCTTATTGTTCTTTTTATGTTCGTTTATCATTACTCTAGCTCTTCTGTATGCTACCTCTAGTTTATATTTACTTTCCTTACCATAGTCATCTATATTATATATCGTTTCTATGTTATCAATATTATTGAATTGTTTTGGTAAATTATTTGTTTTACCAAATACTAGCTCATATGGACAATAATTATGTGCCATTGAGGGGGTCATGTTGAAACAAACAACGGAATATTGAAGCCATACGTCCCAATCGGCTTTATCAACCGACATATCGTATCGTATGTATTCATTAAAAGTTCTATGACTTCTTTCGATTGTCCCAACTGTCTGGTGGTTGTGTGCAGTAGATGTTATATTTTTAATTTTTAAATATTTGCACATGTCATTTATATTTTAATTCTTATATTCTCTTCCAATGTCCGTAATGAACGTCTTCATTGGACCGTAATTCAGGATAAATGATTTAAAAATTGCTTTAGCGACAGAATTTCCGCTCCTATTTGCAACTGGTATGGAAACTTGATATTTAGTAAAGTCAAATATTAGTGTGACTGCATATTCTTTGCCATTTTGATTTTGATAATGAACCAATAGTGTCCATTATCACTCTGTCGAAAACATTTATACATGACATTTTCTTACGTACTCTTTAGAAATATGTCGTTATATCTTTAGAAATACATTTTCAGTAATAGGACACTACTTTACGTACTTCGTCATTATTGATGACTTCATATACGTTGGGCTTTGAAGCTTTTTCAATAAGCAATTCTATTTTTGTATTTTCCGCGCGGAATTTTTGTTTACTTTGATTGACTATCGCCAGATTAATAAAAACTTACTATCTGATAAATTTCCACTCCCTTGAATTCCCTTAGCAATACATTTTGAATTTTGTAAGTTTACAGTTTTTGTTTTATCGCAAATTTTCAATTCCTTTGTTATTTTACAAATCATTGGTACTTTAATTATTGCACTATCAGATAAGAATATTTCATTTGCTTCTAATTTGACTATTGTATTATTTTTATTACGGGTTTTGATAATTTAACGGATCTAATTCCAGAATCTTTACTATATAGGTAATTGTGGTTTTGTTATGCAGTACTGAGATGTCTGTGAGTTCTAACATTTCCTCAACGGTTAGGGAAGACAAATTGTTTTTTTTTGAAATTGTATCAACTTGTAGTTCATTTTCATTTAGAATAATTGAATTTATAATGTTCATCTTGGCCCATTGAATTGCATATTTAATATTGATTATTTATTCTTTAATGAGTCTAACCTGATTTTGAAGACTCGTGGCTGTCATTACTAAACCCGTTATCGTCTTTTATTGAATTTTGTAGCATATTGGATACTGACGTTAAATTATTAATCCTATCTTGCAATTGCTGGTTTACTATAATTTGGTCATTGTTATTTGAGATGATATTGTTTAAGTTGCTGTGAATAAGTATTAGATCATTATGATCTGGACTTCCTGCGACATATTTCCAAGCTGACCCTAGCCAATCTATCGATCATGTTTTCCTAACGGTGGGGAATAATGTACTCAAAGCGGAAAGAGCTTGGACTATTTCATGGGTTAGAGTGTGGTATAAATAACTCTATTTTAAGTCTTTTAGGGTATGATCCTGAATAGTTAAAAGTTATTTTTCTGTATGTTCTAAGTTAATGATGTGGATTAGTTTTATTGAAGATGTATGTAACTTTCCGATTCCTTTGTGGATAGAAATCGTGTGTGCCCCGGTGTAGTTTGTTATTTCCATGTAGGGCGCTGCCATGAGCAAGAATAAAAGTAAAACAAGGATCCTGAAATTGAAATTGGACGAGAATTAAACAGTGATTGTTTACGGGTATGGGCTGATTCGTCACAATCGGGTACATACCATGAACGGACAATTCTGATATAAGTTAGTGGATTATTTATGCTATGGTTAATTTTATTCAGACAAGTGGACATTTCTATTGATTTCGGACTCTATAATGACAGGACATTAAAATTTTTTTTTTTGTACTCGGACTCCTAGCCGCTCCTAATGTTGCTTTTATGCACTATTTTTCCTGCTTCTGTAACGGTGGTTGTATTTCTGTTTTCCTTTACTATTTCCTTTTTAAATCTGGGAGTAAGTTTTGATCCTAGTCTGGTGTTTAATTAAACGAATATGGTTTGACCTGGAATGTATGTTATAATTTCTTTGCGGTTTTTGTTATGGGTTTCTAAGTCGTTTACTTGTCGTAACTTTTCAATGTTATTTTGTCACTTTTATCGTATTGTTCGGGGTCCGTTCTCATATTTCTTCCGAAAAATACTTCAAGGGGTCGTTTTTTTTTTAACAGAATGAATAGTGTAGTTGTATTCATAAACTGTCCTATCTAAAAGTTCATCGAAAGTTCTGTGTACCTGTTATGTTTTTAGAAATCTCATTATTTCCGCAAGAGTGGAGTGGAAACGTTCAATCTGTCCATTAACTGTACTTTTATATGGTGGAGCTTTAAAGATTCGAATTCCTAACTCATTTTTCATCATGAATGTAATTGAAGCTGAATTAAGGGATTTTTCTATGTGTATCGTGTGTCCTGGGAATTCTGGAATTGGGTTTTTGGTTAGTTCTGGGTTTGGGGGATGCCTCTCGTATTTTCTTTCTTTACAAATTAGACATTCTTTAGTAGGATTTTTATCTTGTTTTTCATCTTGGGGAAATAGAATTTCTCTGCTATCTGTAATTTGTTTTCTTGGGCATTCCAATGACCTCTATTATGTGTTTGAAGTATTATTTCTTCTTATTGCGCCTCCACCGTTATATCTTGTAGCTTTGATTGGGTAAATCTAACATTATAAGATCTAAAATGGTCTGGGTATAGTCGTTGAATTTGTCCCATAGTGTCTTCGGTTGTTTGTATTTCGTTTATTAGTGATGGGTTTAGGTATTTAGTTAATAGTTTCAAGAGGTCTTCATGAAATGTAGAGAATGGAATAGTGAATTTGTAATCTGGTGGTTCCTCTTTAAAGATAAAAATTTGATTTCTAAATACATTGATCGGTACCTCCATACTATATATCAGATTGTGCGATGAACTTTGGGCACTTTGTTGAGTTCCTGTTATTGAGTTAACTTCGTTCTGCTTAGGTGATCAGGAAAGAGCGTCGGCTACTACATTTTCTTTTCCTGGTTTGTAAAGTAACTCTTTGTTGTATTCATCTAAGTACGATTTCCATCGTCTTATTGCTATTCCGCCCTTCCAGTTGCAATCGTGTGTAAGCGGTTCATGGTCTGTATAAATTTTTATTTTAGAACCACCATAAAGATATCATTTAAAAGCTTTTACGGCCCAACATATTGCTAGCATTTCTTTTTTTGCGGTTTCGTAACTTTCTTCTGTTTTTGAAAGGGTTCCGGATATGAATGATATGGGTCTATCTGCTTGGGAAAGTACTACTCTTATTGCGTAATCTGAAGCGTCTGTAGTTAAAGTGAATTCTTTAGAGAAGTCTGGATATTGTAATATTACTTCATCTGAAATTAGGGCATTTTTAAGTTGCTCGAAGGCTTTCTTAGCTTTGTCATCTAACTGTATCGATTTTCTAGCTGATGCTCCTTTTGATATTCGACCGACTTCACCTCTGAGTAATGATGTAAGTGGTTTGGCTATTGAGGCATATCCCATTATAAATCTTCTGTAGTATCCAAACAGTCCTAGAAATGATCTGAGTTCTTTAAGTGTTTTTGGCTTCTATTTTTGCTGGATTTATTTCTATTCCCCTGTCTGATATTACGAATCCCAAAAGTTCGACTTTTGTTTTGAAAAACTCGCATTTAATGTTTTGAAGATTATGCCGAGATTTTAAAAATGAGATTCTTCGTCTTTGCTAAAAACAATAATATCATCGATGTAAATGTAACAAATATTGCCTATGTGGTCTCTTTTAGTCCAAAAGGAAGTCTTGTGAATACGTACTTGCCGTTATTTACAGAGAATGCGGTTTTTTCTATAACTTTCTCCTTTAAGAGGATCTGATGAAATCCGCTCTTGAGATCTAATACACAAAAAATAGTCTATTGTTGCTCAGTTGTGCAAGAACCCCGTAATATCAGGTATAGGGTATCAATCTGCTAATGTGACACTATTTAGTTTTCTTTAATCAATGACCATTCAATACTTCTTAATGTTTGATGCATCCAATTTCTTTGGAACAATCCACACAGGTGATCTGGAGGGGCGTATAATATTATTGTCCAAAAGTTCTTTGATTTGTTTATTGACCTCATCTTTTAAGGCCATTGGGTGTTGATAAAATTTAGAATATACTGGTGTGTCCGTATTTGTGCGTATTTCTGCTTTTACGTTAGTGGTGTATGTATGTTTTTCGTTAATTTCCGCGAAGAGCTTTGGATATTTCTTTAAGAGCTGACTTAGCTGAAGTTTCTGTTGGTAAGTCAGATGGTCTGTTCTAGGAATGATAACGTTTATTGATTCGAAAATCTTTTGCTTGATAGGGATTATTGTAACATTCCTTAATATCAGTTCTCCTTTCCCTAAGTTCAGAATGGCACCAAGATCTTTTAGACTGTCATTTCCCAATATTGCATCAAATGTTTTGAGGGTCGGTAACAGATAAAACTTTACTATTGTTTTTGGGTCATTGAACAGATTTGCCATTTTATGGTGGGTAATTGGTATGTTTCCTCCTACAGATACAGCGTGAACTTTATCTATATTTGGTATTGGATTTGGAACAAATTTTGTTTGGATATAATTTTTGTTCCTCCTCACTTTGCATTCAAAATAGGGTAGTGAGGAGTCTGTTATTTTAAAAAATTAAGATAAGTGTCATCATACTGTGGTATCTGTTCATCGTCGGTAGTCAACTCAACATAGTCTGCAAGTGTATCGTCGTAGTTTGCCTGTTCATCATGTTCGTTTATTATCTGTTCATATTCATTCATTGACGGCATTGGTTCACCTGTATCGGTGGTTTGTTGATCGGTCTCTGCCTGAATATTGAAATTTCGTTATCGCTTATTAACTTCTGTAAGTGGCATTGGTGATCTCTTTCCTAACTCAAATTGGGGTCTATTCATACAATTTACTTGTCTGTTCTGAATACTTCTGTCAACGTTTATTGCACAGTGGTTGCGCTCATAGGCCATAATTAAAAAAATCGCTAAAACCAAAAATTGGCGAAAACTAAACAAATTGTTTACAAAACGTCCAATCTTCACAATAGCAAACCAGATTTTTCTGGAAATCTAACGGGACTTTCTAAAAATTGAATGCAAAGCGTGAACACATGTTCAGTTTTGCAGCGCAGCGACATTAAGTTTTCTTTTCGTCGAAACATTATTCGATTTCAAAGTGTTCAAACGTTCGTTAGAGAGGTCCGAATTTTATTATTAAAAATGAATTTTAAAGTTGAAGGTATTTATTAAGAATTAGTTATTCTGAATTTAATTTGATAAATATTTTGTTTTTGTTACGTGTTTTTTATTAATTACCCTTTTTTTGTGTATTATGTAAATGTCTTTTTCATGTTTAAATAGACTTTTAGACATGTTGCCCCCCGATCCCCCCTTTATGAGTGATATCAGTGCATTTGTCAATGTTTTCAAGTAATAAAAATGTTAAGTGCAGCTGCCGATTTTTGCCGATGTGTATATACTCATAAATAAACTCAAGCTAGATCAGGAGAACAAAAGCTTAATGTACTGCAAATAAAAGAACGAGTACAAGCGTAGTTTCGCGATAAAATGGGAATAATTATTGATAAGTCTAGAGACGAAGGCAGAGGAACTTCCAACGATGGAAATACGGCCAGGAACTTTGTAACCAGAGCATAACAGCCATTGATGAAGAAGTCATAAGCCGATGCGCAACGATATTGCAAGCCTTAGCATCAGGATATTCTATTAACGCTAAAAAATTCGAAAACTATGCGCTGGATACTGCTAAGCAGTTTATAAAAATATATCCATGGTACTATCTTCCAGCAACAGTGCATAAAATTTTAATCCATGGTGCGAAAGTGATAGAGCACGCTTTACTGTCAATTGGATAGCTATCAGAAGAAGCTGCGGAGTCCAACAACAAAGAAATAAAGAAATGCCGGCTGCAACATACTCGGAAGATTGACAAATACAGATACTATAATTAATACACTTTGTTTGCGTTCAGACCCTTTTATACCAAGTCAAAGGAAACTACCAAAAAGACACAAAACTATATTTTTTCCCTGTACATTTGATTTATTAGAAGATATTTGTAAATTTTTAATATTTCACTCCAATAAGCATTCATTCAAATTTTATATTTAATGATTTAAATACATTTATTCCCATATACATATCATAAAAGGAACTTTACAACCTCATTTCATTATATTTCGAAAAGCTTGTGGGGAGGGAGAGAGTGGTTACATTTTTTCAAATTTATACTCCAAATAATTTAAATACAAATAAATTGGATGCCAATAATGAAATTTTAGCACTGTAACTCCACTGCATTAAGTAACCAAGTATTTTTGCGCACCATTGCCATATAAGCCTAGCTACGGTGCTATGTGAGCTATAGGATACAGTCATCCGATGTAACCAATTTTTTTACATATTCAAAATATTTTTTTAGATTTTTAGAAAAAATTTCATATTGATATCTCAAAGGAAAGTATTTATGGCCGCGGCTCCATACAAGCCCAACCACTGTGCATTGGTTCGGGTCTTGGTTGTGGTTTATTTGCAATCGGTCGTGGTGGTTGGTACTGTGGGTTGAAGTTCTGTCCAAATGGGTTATTTGGATTTGTAAAGATTGGTCTCTGTTGTGTTTGTCCAAAATTATTGAATCTTTGAATCATGGGAGGGAATTGCTGTAAGTTATTTCTTGGTGGATATGGTGATCTCGTTTGGAAAACTAGATTACTAGGAATATGAGTTTGTCGAGGTGCTGTTACTAATTTCTGAGGTGGATTTCTTAAACCGTTTTGTTGGTTATTCGCATGATTGAAACGGAATGTCTGATTCTCTAACTTCAAACATAAATGTAAAGCGGAAAATAAATCGGTTGGCTCCTTTATGCCAAGAAGACGTGATAGGTCACCACGCAGTCCTCTCACATAGGTGTCTAAAGCTTTATCTCTGTACATTTTAGTCATGAGTTGTTCTGCTTCTGTACCTAGTTTCATGCAATTTATCTTGAGCCAGGTGTTTGTAGATCATTTGATGGAATTCTTCAACTGTCTGATTAGGATCTTGAATTATCGTAGTCATTTGATATTCTAATGTATTGATGTCACGTTTGCCTGCGTAATGTAGTGTAAGGGACTTTGACATGGCCTCCCACTTTAGAGGAACAGTGTATGATTCTAATGCGGTGTCCGCATTGCCTGTTATTTTGTTACGAATGGTTTGTAATATGCCGAAATATTTTGGTGTACCAACTGTGTTTGAGTATGCTTCTAGGATTCTATCTACACTTTTTTTTCCATGAACCGAACTCAGATGGATTTCCTGAAAATTCTGGTAGAGTTTTCGCAATATCTGGCACTCTGTCTAAGTCGGCTAAATTTCCTTGATGTTCTGGATTGATTTTGTGTGCTTCTGCATCTAATACTTGTTTAATACGAGCTGTTATTTGGGCTGTTGTATTTAAACTGGGTTGCGTTGGTTCATTATTGTTTGGCACAAGAATCGCTGGTCTTAATAAATTCTTTGGATTTGAGATTTTGATAAAATTTTCAATTGAATTTCAGTTGAGGAGAATTTTAGAAGTATCAACTTACTATGTTTTTACTTATTAATTAATTGGGTGTGTTTAAGTGTAATGGTAATTGTGTTGATTTTAGAAATATCAAGTTGTTTTGTTTTTACTTATTAATAATTTGGGTGTGTTCATGTGTAATAGTAATTGTGTTGATGTGAATAGACTTGTATCGAATAATTTTCACTGAAAATTGTGAATGATCAATAAAAAAAAAAGTTTTTTTATTTTTAATTTTAAATTTAAATTCTGCTTGTTTTCTTTTATTTTAATTTGTGTGAAAACCAGTAGCTGATTTTGCCCTTCTATTCTGTAGGATTCGCAGAATTGGGTTTTGTTATACTGCTTGTTGCGGGAAGAATTTTATTGTATTAGTCATTAAATTCGCCACAGCAGTCGTTTATATGTTATCGTTTTACGGCTTGTGAGAATTCAGTTGATTTTCCAAAAGTTTTTAACCTAATGATTTACACTTTCAACAGAATCTTAATTTTAATTTAATTAATTTTGTAACTTTGATTCACTTTTATTTTTTTCACTTAGTTTAAATTGTCTTTGTGTTTTCTTTTCGTTAATTTTAATTAATTAATTAATTTTCCTTCGTTTGTTCACTTAAATATTATTTTTTCGTTATGTTTTCTTTCGTTTTAGGTGTGTTTCTTTTACTTATTCACTAGCTTACATGTTCAGTATGTGTTGATGCGGTTACTCCTCCTGGTGCCCCGAATGTTCTCCTGTTTGCTTTTGCAACTAAGGCTCCTGCAGTACACACGGATGAAGAATGCTCTGCGGACTTGCCTGACAAAGCGCGTAATTCGCCGATGAGTGCTTTCGGTTTCAGTTAAGAAGAGTTCTACCGAAAAGCGGGTTGGTGGGCCAGCAGAGTTGAACAATCGTTTGCCTTGACGATTGAACTTAATCAATTTTCCTCGTGCTGGACCCTGCTCGGGCGCCAGTTAAATTCCAGTAAGTTTGATAGAAAGAACTGCTTTATTGAAACTTCAAAATTGAACTGATTTTACAATTCTTAAGAATAACATAAACTGGCTGTGGGATAGCGGCAGCGGCGCTGGCGTTCTTATCGGCGACGTTTGCGTATTTAGTAGCGACGTTGGCGTAGGCGGATGCATTGTTGGTGACGGCGACAATTTTGTGAATTCGGCATTTTCTTAGGATCGATCGGCGGATGTTTAGATTATTGAACTCGAGTGGTCAATACTGCGCAACAATTTGATTACAAAGTTGCTCAATTGCTTATGCCACTGAACCCTAACAATGTTGCAGTTAACTTGTACGTTTTTAATATCTTCGAACTGACATGACTGATGATTTACTTAAAAAGTAAAATTAACAATGCAGAAAAACAACTATTATTCATCTTGCTTCTCTAACGCACCCTATATTTACAGTCAGTCGATGATTCGATACCTTCAAATAATTAAGATGGTGTCTAGATAAAGTTCCCAGCTGTTTACTTCAGTACGGAACCGTGGATTTACGCAAACCGTTTCTGAAATTCTTTGATTTATCGCAAGATTCATCGTCTTTTCCCTCTATATGAAAGGAGTCTTTTATTACTCCTCTCGATAAGAAGGGAAGTAATAAGACTGATATACCAAAAGTTTTTGAGAAGATATTAACTAGTCATTTACAATATTTGTGTTTTTTTATACCCGTACCAGCATGGTTTTATGAAACGCAGATCCGCTGTTAGTAACCTTCAGAAATTCTCTTCGTTCGTTAACAACAATTTCCTTTAAAATTAACAAACTGTCATTATCAATACCGAATTAAATAAAGCCTTTGACTCTGTTAATCATTCTCTTTTGTTATATAAGCAGTGGCGGATTTAAGGAAAAAAGCCCAGGTGGCAATTTTCTAAGAGGGGCGCAGTCGTTCGGTACATTAAATAAATCAAGTGATAAATTGTGGAGTAAAAACTTTTATTGAAAACAGAATCATGCAACTTTGAATCCTCGTCGTGCTTTTCGTGCAGCACAAACTTACATCTCAGAATCCAAATTCAGTGAATTCGCTACTGATCTTTCGATGTAAAGAATACAGAAATCGTTCGTCAAATGAAAATATTACATGTTTACAAAATGTGGAATGTCAGACTTTGAATTTGCTATAGTCGAAAAAGCCCTGCCAGAATTTGCCATTTCTTCAATATGCCCTCGCAGAGTTTTGCCAAATAATTATCTGCCCGAGATATATGACACCTGGCGAGAGAAATGCCCTTTCTGTATTTTAAAAATTCACTTTTTGCCGTGCATTGATTATGACAGATGTTGAATTTACCAGACCCCAAGAATGCATAAACAGGAAATGCCTGCCTTTTGACACAATTCGACTTTGCCACTTGCCATGAATGCCCACGTCGACTTCTGACTGAGTTCGGTTAAACTAATATAGAAATCGCCCAGCCTCAGAAATGCCTGAACAGAAAATACCCAGGTCTTTTTCTGCCACACATCGAATCTACCCGAGCCCACTTATGCCTTTACAGATTTCACCCGATGTAAACCCAAGAGACGAACCAATGGGGGCGAATCTGCTACGTCCCTCGCACCTCTTACTGAAAATAACTTCATACTCACTTATACCGAATTTAAACAACAGAAAATGCAAAATAACTTCTATGTAATGTTTTTTTGATGTTGTAGTGATGAAAACTGTTCTATGTACATTACACAAACGACAAATAAAAAAACCCCTTGCTACATTTAGATCTTGCTGGAATAGATTTTACATTCTACTTGAGAATGTGGACTACAACATTTTCTGCTGGGAGCAGTGTTGCCGTTTTAGCGTTTTTCCCCCCAGATTTGGCATTTTTTGAATGGTGAATGCGGGAAAAATTTTAAAACAGGAGGAAGACGCTAATTTAGCCTTATTTCAAATCGAATTAGGGTGTTTTTAGGGTTTTTTCTGTATCAAATTATATTTTTAAAAATTTGCATTTCTTAAGCTTTTACAGCACTAAAGCATTATCGATAATATTGATATGAGTTCCTAGAACTCTTGTCGTGTGGTCTGTGATTATTAAAGTGCGAAGAATAGTGGTTTAGTGTTTGCGATGTCGAAAAATAAATCCTATAAATAAAAACTTTGTGATGCGTGCCTCCAGGACAGCGAGTTTAAGGAGTGGTTGCGAAAAAACCTTACCGATTTGACCGATTTTTTTCTTCAGACTTCCGGAATATTATGAAATGCTAAAGCAAATAAATTCATTTGCTGTTGGCAATATTTAAAAAAATATAAAAACCAAGCATTGTTTCAGTTTTGGAAGTTTATTTATACCGCGATTCTGGTGGAAACAAGTGGTTTAAACAGCTGTCCACCTTTGCTTTGCAATTACTCTGCCGTGATCCAATGCTGAGGTTGACCGGGGTTTCAGCCAGGTAAATTTGGTAAAGTGCAAGCAGAGAAACGAAATGTAATTACAAACTTTGAAAAAAATGTCCTAAAGAAAATCTAGGTTTTTTTTTTAGCTTTTTTAGAAGGATTTTTGGGGTTTTTTGGTTTTTTTTTGCTAATCTAGCGTTTTTTATGCAAACAATTGTGGCAACACTCCCAGCCTGGGAGGGCCGGGGCCCTCTGACCATTCTTTCGGGGGGCCCAGGCGGCTATTGTCCATTCCGCCATTCCTTAAATCCGCCACTGTATATAAGCATGACTTAATTCAAACTCCTAATAATTTGTTATGCTGGATTTCAAGTTGTCTAGCGCAAATGGTTTTTGCCAGGTTACCACTGGAGTCCCTCAAATAAACAATGGCGGTCCTTTACTTTTCACATTGTTCACAAATGATCTACCTACTATTTTGACGCAATCTCTCGTACTAATGTATGTTGATGTTGCCTGTAGTACAGGAATTGGCCATGCAATATCAAATTGCACAAAGATCTTAACTATTTTCAGAAATGGTACAAAAAAAAAACTTTACTTAATTTATTTCATTCTACCCGTTTTGAATTTATGTCCGGTCAGTACAATTATTTCTATTGTATGCTATCCGCGTTTTTGTTTGCATGATCGAATCTATCGTGTCCGAACGCGAAATGTGACGTTTTTTTGGGATCCGCGCGTAACAAGCTTTGGTATCGCTTGAATGTACATACTACAGACGACTACGTCCAATCAATGACAATTGACCTAATATTATAGGTTAACTACACAAATCTCTTACACTATTTTTCTCTGCAACATATAACGAAACATAAATAAAAACATAAATCACAAAACCTCACCAAATTGCGCAAATAATTAAAAAAAAACAATTCGAGTGTGCTCGGCTGTGAAATACCCGCTACCCAGTTTTGTAGCGCACGAAAATATTTTTAAAATATTAAGAAAACTTGATATTTTAACAAAAAATATACAAAAGAATATTATGAAATGATTTTTTTTATATATACTTGAAAATAGCGAGTATAAAAATGCATAACATACCGATATTGTCACACTGCCAACTAAAAAAACAAAGCGCGAGCAGCTGCAAGTGAATTTTGCCTATAAATTGACTCGTTAATAACTTCCTTGTTTTTCATTCGATCTCAACCAAATTCACAGGAGTCATTGATACTATAATTAACTATGCATACCAAAATTCAATGATCTATATCCCTTATTACGGCTTTTCCAGATTTTGGGGGCGGAAAAGAGCGTAAATAATTTAACAAATAACTTTAGTTCTACTTATCCGATTTTAACATGGTATATTAAGAGTATTAAGCACAGATGGCTCACCAAATTACAAATCAATACACAAAGAACTTTTGGAGTTATACGCGATTTACATTTAAAAAAAACATGTCTTGTTCTAGATTTATGCATATGTGGGCGAAGGGGGCGTGGTACCCAACTTTTGAAATAAACTTGATCTGCGTAATATATGCAGGAGCCTGTGTACCAAATTTGGTGTTCATACAGACAGACAGACGGACATGGCTATATAAACACGAAAAAAGGTACCAAACCAACTTAGCTTTCATTCAAATAAGTTTAAGCTTGACGATTTGAAAGATTTTGTTCAGTCAATACTATCAATACAAAACAAAATACAATTGCAAGTAGGAATGTGCAAACCATAAATGCGACGAGTGTCAATTTCGTGCGAATCCGTCAATCTTTTGTAAAATATTCATAACCAAATCAAGAAAAAAATATCTTTATTAAATTAAGAAATTCATTTTTGGCTAAGTGGGGAACATGTTTCGATCCCTGAAATTATTTTCATGAGTTGAGATAGACTCAGTAGGAGGAAGTTTTATTTTAAAAATATTAACATATATGTTTCAATTTAACAACGTTTCAGAAAATTTAAAAATGTTGTTAGTTGTCCATGAAAATAGCACGGTCATTCGTCTTTTTAATTCAGCCACGTCCAAACTTTTTTTTAATTTTAAAGGTAAATGCGTGTAAATCTGGTTTTCCTCTGTAAAATACACGATTACCAAGCTTTGAAGAGTACGAAAATATTTTTTAAATATTTAACAAACTTGTTAAATTTGTAAAAAATTATGTACAAACTAATAATTTCACAACTGGGATTCGAACTCTGGCACCTAGGCACATTGCGATACGCTTTAACCACTGCACCACCAAAAAAATTTTTGTAAACCTTTCCACAAAGACCGTTCTCATTACCTATTGTACGCATTTTTTTTTAGCAATTGTGACATTTGCAGCTTACTTCGGGTTAATTCTTTTCAAATATTAACTTCTTTATTACTAGGCTATTTTCAGCTGTTTCCAACTATAATATACATTATAAATAACATACATTATTTTAAAAAGTAAAAAATAAGTTGTCTTAAGTAGGACCCGAACCCCTGTTGACTGCTTAGCTGCAACTGTTTTCATAAATTAAGGGCTGTAAAGATGTCATTAAAATTACCCTTTGTTTGGCTTATATCTTGCATGTTTATCATGCGAATTCACTCAAGATACGTCCGCGCTAGACTATTTAATAAGTGAGTGAAAGATCAATAGAGTATACAACAAGAATTAAAAAGTAGTTTTTTTCTATTTTTTACAAACAACAAACTTAATCTGCGGAAGACCTCTTAGAGAAATAGTAGCTCTAGCTCTTAGAGTCTCAAAGATGTGTTTAGGTGTTCATACAGACAGATGTGCAAACGTACATAGCTATATCGTCTCGAGTCGGATATGCGTACTTCTGCCGGTAACATACATTTTCTGTTTGCACTAACTTATACCCTTTTACCCCAAGGGTAGCGGGTATCAAAAGTAAGAAAGCTGAAGTCGAGAACACTCTATATACCCGAAAAAATTAAAAAAAAAAAACAAAACAAATTTTAAATACGATATTTTCACCTGCTTTCGTTCTCTGATAATAAGTTATGCTTTCGTTAAGTTTTTAATCCGCAAATTGTATGCTTTTCGCTGATCTATTATGCAATCACCTAGGATCTCATAGTAACATGTCTATGACGCTACTTTCATATTTAATTCTTATGTAAATTGGAAATATGTATATTTCCAACTATTTTAAGTATAGTACTTACCAAAAAATTAAACGGGCAAAGCTCTGCAAAGTGATTCAACTCCCCCCTTGAATAACATCAAAGCAAATGTTGCATACTCGTACTGGTTTATTTATGCCAAATTTTAGAATGGGCACATCGTTATTTGAACACTTGAAACAAAGCACACGCCCACAATGTCGACTGTAAAATAAAATGGCAAAAAATTATTAAAATGTTTAGCACTATTAATTAAATTTAGAATAAAACAACAATTAGATCAAAAATCCTATCAGTAACTAGCAAACCCGGCGAACTCAGTTTTGCAACCATATAGCTTTATTTCTTTTGGTGATTAAAAGATGAAGACTATTTTTAATTTGAAAAGGATAAATTTTGTTTCACTTCATACCAGTAATGAATTCGTTTCAAATACAAAAATAACGTGTTATTTAGTTGAACTTCTATAAGTAAATGGAAGTGAATACAAAGTAAATACTGATTCGAACGTGTCCGCAAATTATCCGTGTCATTGAAGTGCTCTTTGGTAAACCACACTTTTTGTTTTTTGGTCTGACGTTAACACAAACAAAGCGGAAATTTTTCTAAACGGAATATTTGCTTCCGAGAGTAAAATGGGAAAAATCCAAAATATCTACCTACTGCACTTTAGTTCATACAAAATTAGATTCACTCAAAATCAAGTAGAAGACGAAACCTCCAAAACAAAACAACATGATTTGATAGCATCAGAACACAATGCCAAAGAACAAATTTAAAAAAAATTATTTGTTCCCGCAAATGCAAAAAAAAAGGTTAACGCAATAGTGAAAACATGCTTAACATTTAAGGAGGAAAATATGATAGACACCCACCCATAGGGGAAATTCAAGCATCTCCTAAATTCAATGCTCTAGATCTTTTATTACGGCTTTTACAGGCTTTTGGGGCGGAAAGGGGCGTGACAAAAAATTTAAAATAAACTTGATCTGCGTAGGACCTACAAGAGTACTGTTACCAAATTTGGTAGCTCTAGATTTTATAGTCCCTGATATCTAGGTGTTCCTAGAGACGGACATGGCTATATCATCTCGGCTGTTGACACTGATTAAGAATATATATACTTTATGTGGTCGGAGATGCCTCCTTCTGCCTGTTACATACATTTTCTGTGGGCACTAAGTTATAATACCCTTCTACCCTATGGGAAGAGGGTATAAATATTGGAATCTAGAGCATCTGAAGATATTGTGAATCCATTAAGAGAGATGTTGATAGCTTTCGGAATTCCTAACAGAATTTTAATGGATAACGAAAGTTTATGTTAGAAAACCAACTTAATATTTTAGTCTATACGAGAAAAAACAAAAGGCAGACTTAAATTACCACAACAAAAATAAAGAAGAAAAGCCCAAATCATACGAGACAGGCGAAGAAGTTTACGTGAAAATTAAAAGGTTAGGATCTAAGGGTACACCCACATACAAAGGAAATAGTAGCCGAAAATAGAAACACCACAATAAAGACACCCCAAAATTACCTTTGCAGATTACTTTTCATACTCATCATCTTACAATGGAATGATCACAGCAATTAAAACACTGTCTGAGGAAAATTTAACTTGGGCTTTTGTTAAAAATATTATAAATTGTTAGATCATGAAATAAAAATAAAAAGTGATAGTAACGATACTAGCAGAAAAGTTATGAATGTAGTCGCCCAAAATAATAAATATTAAAATCTGTCGTTTAAGAAAAACCTAAGTCCAGTATTAAATGACATCACTGTGGCAAAGAGGGGCACATAAAAAAAGACTGCTATCATTATAAAAGAATTACAAATGAAAAAAATAAAGAAAATAAACAAGCTCAAGTCGCAACAACACAGCACGGTTTCGCTTTCATGATAAACACTCTGGAAGCTTACAATTCGGTAAAAACAAGTGCGGTTTTATACTTGACTCTGGTGCAACTGATCATCTGATAAATAATGAGTCCCTGTTTTCTGACAGTGTTGTACAGGAGAATCCACTAAAGATCTCCGTGGCCAAACAAGGAGAGTTTATCTACGCCACTAAGCGGGAAATCGTGCGACTGCACAATGGAAATGAGATAACACTCGAGGATGCTATACTGCAAGGAGGCTGCTGGAAACCTAATATCTGTCATGAAACTACAAGAGGCAGGAATGTCAATCGAGTTTGACAGAAACGGTGTTTCTATATCCAAGAATGGAGTTATAGTGGCCAAAAATGCCGGTATGTTGAACAATATTCCTATGGTTGAATTTTATGCATACTCATTTAAAGAGAATAATAAAAAGAATTATCGACTATGGCATGAGAGGTTCGGGCATATTAGTAATGGTAAATTATTAGAAATAAAAAGAAAAGGTTTTTTCAACTCTTTGTAGCAAACAGACGTGTATTTTTGTGCTCCCCACAATTTTTCGCTTTTTGTATCTAACAACCGGTTTAATACATTTTCGTTACAGCAATTACTTTAATTGTTTGCTACATCGCGTCTCTATCCTGTGATAGTGCATGACATTAGTTTGTTATTTTATTTGTGCCTTTTTGAGCTCTGTTTATTTCTACGTAAACTGAGTTCAAATTTTTGTTGTTGTCGTAAGCATTAGATTTTGCGTGTCTACTCTTTGTGCTTTCCTCCCGCTCGCAGTGTGACGGTTTCTCTCCAAACAACTCTCAGTTGACAGTATTCCGTTAGTGGCGTTCTTTGCTCTCACTGCTTGCTCTACTGTTTTGTTGTTGTTAACATATTTCTGTTTTGAATCTGTAGTTCCTACTATATCAAAGTTAATTTTTTTTTAATTTTGTATTGGTAAATTTTAATTTGTTTTTTTTTATTTTTATTTATAATGGAAGGCAAAATTGTGTGTTGTCTGAAGAGTTGCCAGAACAGATCACGGCTTCGCGACCCAGTATGGCCTGCTGGCTCTGTGATAACGTAGTACACGTAAAGTGTGTAGATTATTCAGGGCTAGTTGCAGATGCCATTGCCAAGAGAACTGGGCTTAACTGGTGTTGTGAGACATGTCGAGAAGTTGAGTGTGAAATACAGATGTTTATGAAACAGACAAGAATTGGTTTTAATAATCTGATTGGTGGCTTTCATAAGTTAAACGATCAGTTTAGTGCTTTGAATTTTCAGTTCAATAGTTTGAAACTTATGGCTGAGTCTCCAAAGCGAAAAAAATCAACTTCTTGTGACTTACAATTATCCAAATTTGTACCTCTACCATCGACTGACCCACCCACTACTCCGTTGGTTCCATAGTTAATCTCGTTTGCTACCCCAGTAGCAACAACCGCTGCGGAAAGCATTCCCATTAGGGACCTGCTCCACCGACATTAGTTAACGCCGAAGTTGTATCTGAATTGTCCACGGTTGTCACTAGAAGTAGAGGCAAGCCGAATCATAATAAAAAAATTTCTTCCGCACCTCCTCCAATTGTCGGATCACCGACTTTATTAGGTTCCAAAGATAATATACCAAATATTACTCCTTTGGCTCCTAAACCACTTGTGGGGGTTCCACCAATGAAACAGATTTTTGTTTCAAGGCTTGCCCATGATTACAGATGACGTAAAGGCTTTCATTATAGCCAAAATTAATAATGCCAATCCAAAAGTGGAAAAATTTAAATTTGCTTATGATAGACAAATTGCATCTTTC
Organism: Drosophila formosana; assembly: GCA_035045625.1. Classification (NCBI taxonomy): domain Eukaryota; kingdom Metazoa; phylum Arthropoda; class Insecta; order Diptera; family Drosophilidae; genus Drosophila; species Drosophila formosana. Next base: position 628,274 of record JAWNOW010000368.1, read on the forward strand.
AAGATCAATGTCGCACCTTCACTTTTTGAAACCATATGCTCACCAAGTTTTTGGCCAGAATATTTGATGGTAAAAGAGTTCAAAGCCAAAGTTAAAAATCGAACTCCAATTAGGCTTTTACCAAATGAACCTGTACAGTCTCAATCAATCTCAAACTTCTTCCTTTTCTTCAAAAAATAATTTCATCATTTCTTATAACCTATCAAAATGTGCGTGGACAGTGGACAGTTTCACTTTTTCTAATGATGTAGTTGTGTTTTCGGAAACCTGGTTAAGTTCGGATATTTCTGATTCCGAACTTTTTCCGTCAAAGTACTCTATTTACAGGCAAGATTGTTCTTCCCGAAGAGGAGGTCGTCAATTTGTTCTATAATAAATTAAATCTTTGCTTTGATGCCAGTAATCCTTCTTCTTCTCCGCATAGGTCTAATAAGCCTCCTAGGTTTTGTAAGCAACTTTCTCACCTTAAGAACCTGAAGTCTAGACTTTACAAAAAGTTTAAAATTTCAGGATCTACCTTAACTTGTGCGGTCTAATTTTATCGAGCTTAACGCTGTCTGTTCTAAAAATTACTTAGCTCGCTGTCGGGTTAGCTTCTCTGAAAACTCAAGAAAGTTTTTTAATTTTGTAAACACTAAGCGTAAGTCTTCCTCTTATCCTCCTTGTCTATCTTACGAAAATTCGAAAGCAAATTCAGGTCAGGCGATCGCTGATCTATTTGCTTCTTTTTTTGCAAACTACTTATTCTTCTTCCTCCTACTCTAACGCGACCTATCCTTACTGCCTGTCTCGGTCGAATTGTATCTTCAGTCCCTTAATGAGTGAGGAGTCTCTGACTCGATATCTTCAAATGGTTAAACCGGTGTTTGCGCCCTGTCCGGATGGAGTTCCTGGCTGTGTACTTCGGTACGGAGCCGAGGCTTTAGACCGTTGCTGAAATTATTTGATTTAGCTCTTGAGTCATCGACTTTTCCCTCTTTATGGAAGGAGTCTTTCATTATTCCTCTCCATAAGAAGGGAAGTAAGTCTGACGCCAAAAACTATAGAGGGATATGTAAATTGTCTGCTATACCGAAAGTTTTTGAGAAGATATTAACAAGTCATTTACAACATTTATGTAGTTCTATTATTTCCCCCTACCAGCATAGGTTTGTGAAACATAGATCCACTGTTACTAATCCTTCTTGAGCTTTCTTCGTTTCCTTAAAAACGAACAAACTGACGTCGTCTATACCGATTTTAGTAAAGCCTTTGATTCGGAGAATCGTTTTCTTTTGTAATATAAGCTTGACTTAATTGGATTTCCCAATAATTTGATTTGCTGGATTTCAAGCAATCTAAGCCAAAGAACCCAAATAGTTTCTTTTAATAATTTTCATTCTAATACATTCTGAGTTACCTCTGGAGTTCCCCATGGTAGCCATCTCGGTCCCTTACTTTTCACATTGTTCATAAATGATCTACCTACTGTTTTGACACAATCTCGCGTACTAATGTATGCAGATGATGTTAAAATATGCCTCCAGTACTGGGATTGGCCATGCCATATCAAGTTGCAGAGAAATCTTGATTCTTTCCAGTCATGGTGCAAAGTGAACTTGTTAAATTTAAACTGTTCTAAATGTGTTGTGATGTCCTTCTATAGAGTTAATCCACATTTGGCCTCTTACTTACTGAACGGTAACGATCTAAAAAGAATTACTGCTGTTGATGATCTAGGTATTCTCTTAGATCATAAACTTAAATTTTAGACCACGTTTCTAGAATGGCCATTAAAGCTATGTCTGTACTCGGTTTCATATAGAGGTGGTCAAAGGAATTTGATGACCGTTATATTACTAAGACCCTTTATACATCACTTGTTCGTCCGATTCTGGAATATAGTTTGTGCGTATGGTCTCCACAATATTCTGTGCACCAGGATCGCATTGAATCTGTTCAAAAACAGTTTCTCTTATTTGCTTTGCGTGGCTTGAACTTGAATGGTGAAGTGAGATCTTATTAATGGTGATATAGATTCTTCAGAATTAATATCGCGCCTAACCTTTTCCGTTCCATCTAGACTAACCCGTAGTTACATTCTGCTTGCTCTCCCCCTATTTAAATCTAATTTTGCATTGCATAAAAGGGTCATTTAAAGTTCTATGTTATAACTCTAATAGATTTTATCATATATTTTCAGCGCTAACACTGTTTTTAATCTTAAAACTTTACTACTAATCTATGTAACTAATAATTAGACTGAATTTAGCTTATAGTAATAAATTAAAATTTTTTCATTCCACCCGTTTATTTCTTATGTCCGATCCTGTATTTCTATTTTATGCTATCTGCGTTTTTGCATGCTGGAATCTATCCTGTCCGAACGCGAATCGTCTCGTTCGTCCTGCGACAGCGCCTCTCGGTCGGTTGGGCGGGAGGAGGGTTTATTGGGATCCGCGCGTAACAAGCATTGGCTTGGTATCGCTTGGGCCACTTGAATGTGCATACAATGTACGCCAACGTCCAATATGCATAACCATCTTCTTAATAATTTAGAATTGTCCGATGAAATTTGTGAGGCTTGCTTAAACGGAAAGCAAGCCAGGCTACCATTTAAACAATAGAAAGATAAAAGTTACATAAAAAGACCTTTGTTTGTAGCTCACTCTGATGTTTGCGGCCCAATAACACTCGTTACAATCAATGACAGAAATTACTATGTAATTTGTAGACCAATTTACACATTATTGCGTAACCTATCTAATTGAACACAAGTCAGATGTGTTTAATATGTTTAAAGCTTTTGTAGCTAAGAATGTAGCACATTTTAATCTTAAAATTGTTAATTTGTATATTGACAATGGCAGGGAATATCTGTCAAATGAGATGCGTGGTTTCTGTGTCCGGAAAGGGATTACCTATCATTTGACAGTGCCGCATACACCCCAATTAAATGGTGTTTCTGAAAGAATGATAAGAACTCTATCTGAAAAAGCCCGAGCCATGATTAATAGTGCAAAATTAAATAAAAGCTTCTGGGGAGAAGCTGTATTAACTGCAACTTATCTTGTCAACAGAATTCCAAGTAGAGCACTTGGTGATAGTCTAAAGACGCCATATGAAATGGCATGACAAAAAGCCCAATTTAAAACATTTAGAAATATTTGGTTCAACTGTTTATGTCCACAATAAGAATAGAAGAAGAAAATTCGATGTTAATCCTTCAAAAGGATTGTTGGTTATGAACCAAACGGTTCTAAATTATGGGATGATATAAATGAAAAGTTCTAGAGCTGTCAAGAATACAACTTAATTCCAGAATGAAAGTAGGGAACGAGTAGAAAAAGACTTCCTGAAAGAAAGTAAGGAATGTGAAAAATCAAATGTCTTGAATGAGAGTACGGAATGTGAACAGCCTAGTAAATTGGAATAGAATAAGAATCCAATTGCAATTAATGATATTGACAACAACAATGCGGATATCAAAACAACAAGAAGGAGTAAACGATTGAAGAGCAAGGCTCAGATATCCTACAATGAAGACGATATAAATTTAAATAAATTTGTATTAAATGCTCACACTGTTTTTAATGATGTCCCAATTCATTTTGATGAAATAAAAAGTAGGAATGATAAAGTACTTTGGGAGGAAGCAATAAAAGCAGAGTTGACTGCTCATGAGGAAAACAATACTTGGACAATTGTGAAGAAGCCTGAAAATAAAAATATTGTTGACATAGATGGGTATTTTCAGTTAAATACAATGAGCTTGGAAATCCGATAAAATACAAAGCAAGATTAGTTGCGCGAATTATAAATGAAAACATGTATGTATTGTTATATGTTGATGGTGTGGTTATAGCAACAGGGGATATGGAGAGAATGACTAGTTTTAAGAAGTGTTTAATGGACAAGTTCAAAATGACTGAATTGAATGAAATACGACATTTTATAGGAATAAGAGTAGAAATGTCTGAAGATGCAATTTGCTTAAGTCAGTCTGCTTATATTAAGAGAGTCTTAAATAAATTTAATATGGAAGATTGCAAAGCAGTTAGTACCCCTCTAGCAAGCAAACTAAATTATGAATTATTGGCTGTTTAATGTACATAATGTTGTGTACACGCCCAGATTTAGCTAATGCAATTAATATCTTAAGTAGATATAGCAGTAAAAATAAGTCTGAGTTATGGCAATACCTAAAACGGATACTTAGATATTTAAAAGAAAGCATAAAATATATTAGTTGAATATGCAGATTCCGACTGGGGAGGAAATGAAATTGATAGAAAGAGTACAACGGGCTATTTATTACAAATGTTTGATTCAAATTTAATTTGTTGGAACACAAAGAGACAAAATTCGGTAGCAGCTTCATCGATTGAAGCAGAATACATGGCCGTGTTTGAGACTGTAAGAGAAGCGTTATGGTTAAGAGCTCTACTAAAGAGTGTAAACATTAAGCTTGAAAGACCCATTAAAATGTATGAGGACAACCAAGGCTGTATCAGTATAGCCAACAATCCCTCATGTCATAAACGATCCAAACACATAGATATAAAATATTATTTTGCTAAAGAGCAAGTGGAAAATAATGTTGCTTACATTGAGTATATCCCTACAGGAAATCAACTGGCAGACATCTTTACTAAACCGATTTTTGGAACTGCGAAACAAGATGGGACTTCTACAACAAGATGACTGAAACTAATCTTTTGGGCTGAACATAAATTCCTTATCTAATTAATCTGGTTTTTTGTTAAATATGTTAAGTTGCTGATGTTATTATTATGTTATGTTAAACTAAGAAGTTGTTTTGAAAACATAATTTAAAGTTAATATTTAATAAAGTCAAAAGATTTATAAGTTAAGATATGTAGTGATCTAATCGGGTTTTTCTGGGTTTTCCCCGCTTCTTCCAGTAAATAGTGGATCACATTGTACACCCCAGAATATGCACACTAGCCATGCTAGATTAAGTCAATCAATAATTGAAATGTTATTTTTGAGGGGGCGTGTTGAATATGCCCATTCTGTTAAGTTAAAAAGAACATTTTACAACACTGAATTATGTATGTAAGTTGACATACAATCTGGTCACACTTTGATTTGCCTCTTTCATTCTGATCCTGCTGTGCTGTGGTGCAGTGTTGCAACGAAAACAATATATACATTTTTTTTTTAAATACTTTGCTTTTATTTATTGGATCTTCTCTTAAGTTGAGACTAACAATAAGTTTTCAAATCTTATAACTAAACATTAATTAACAATACAAATTGAATTTTTTTTGGGTTACACGTCCCTAGAGACTATCGCTGGGTTGGTAGATCATTACGACGGAGACGGGAGCGGCTGCACAGCCGGGTTAGCCCTCGCGCAAGGGGGTTAGGTGCGAGGAAAGCTTGTTGTGATACTTATCTTTCTGCTCAGCTACTACTTCTCTGACAGGTTGAATGTTGAGGTCTTTGTGTATGTTTTCGTTGCGAACATACCACGGTGCCCCGGTGATGGTTCTCAGGATCTTTGATTGAGCTCGCTGGACAACATCAATGTTGCTACTACTAGCGTTCCCCCATAACTGGGAGCCATAGGTGCAGATTGGTTTAAATACGGAAGTGTAGAGCAGGGCCTTGTATTCTAGACTAAGGACCGAGCGTTGATAAGCCAATGAAGACTATTAGCTTTTAGTTTTAGTTGTGTTCTCTTGGCTTCGATGTGCCTTTGCCAGGAGAGTCGTCTGTCGAGGTGTACTCCTAAATACGTAACGTCGTTCGCTTGCGGAAGTGTGGAATTGTTTAGTCTGAGCGGTGGGCAATTTTGCCTGTTTAGGGTAAACGTAACATGCTTGCATTTTTGTTCGTTTACTTTTATTCGCCAGTCAGATAGCCACTTTTCCACTTCGACTAGATGAAGACCCAGTTGCGCTGATGCTTGGATAGGACACTTGGAACGGCTGAGAATAGCTGTATCGTCGGCAAAAGTAGATGTTATTAGTCGTCTGTTTGTTGGGATGTCTGCTGTGTATAGAAGGTATAGGGTTGGCCCCAGTACGCTGCCTTGGGGGACTCCAGCTCTAGAGGTGTAATCGTCAGACATGGCAGAATTGCATTTCACTGCGAATTTCCTGTTATATAGGTAAGATTCTAATAGTTTATATGTATTAATTGGAAGTGTTGTCCTGATCTTATGCATTAGACCTTCTAACCAAACTCTATCGAATGCTTGGGCTACATCTAAAAATATTGCAGTGCAATATTCTCGATTTTCGAATGCTCTTCGTATTTCAGAGGTTATCCGGTTGACCTGCTCGATAGTTCCGTGTTTTTCACGAAATCCAAACTGGTGTGATGGTATTTTATTATGGATTCTTAGAAATGAGTTTATCCGAGTCAGCACACACTTTTCAAAAAGTTTGGATAAGCATGATAATAAGCTTATTGGTCAGTACGAAGAGGAAATTGTGTGATCTTTGCCAGGTTTCGGAATCATTATTATCATTATTATCGATTTTCGAATGCTCTTCGTGTTTCAGAGGTTATCCGGTTGACCTGCTCGATAGTTCCGTGTTTTTCACGAAATCCAAACTGGTGTGATGGGATTTTATTATGGATTCTTAGAAATGAGTTTATCCGAGTCAGCACACACTTTTCAAAGAATTTGGATAAGCATGATAATAAGCTTATTGGTCTGTACGAAGAGGCAATTGTGTGATCTTTGCAAGGTTTCGGTATCATTATTATCAATGATTTTTTCCATCTCTCTGGAAAGTGGCCAAGCCTTGTAATGGCATTGAAGAGCTGGGTGATAGTACAAACTGCGGAATATGGGAGCTCAATAATCATTCTTGGCGTTTTTTGGTCGGAGCCAGGTGTTTTTTTTTGATCCAGTTGATTTTTGATGATATGAGCGATTTCGTTAGTTTGAAATTCCATTGACTCACGTTGAAGCTGAAAGTCATTTGCTACAGGCGGTAGTGTAAATGCGTTTGTGGCAGGATTTGACTGGAACACATTTTCAAGGTTCTGTGCAAATGTTCTGACTCTGTCTTCATCACTGCGGGCCCAGCCGCCCACTGTGTTTCTTATAGGCGTCACAATTTCTGTCGGGGAGCATAGAGTTGGGTGGGCTCGCCATAAGGAGTGCTTTTTGGAAGATGTTGATAATTGCTCTATATAGCGGCGTTGGGTGTTTGCTTCTTGTTGTTTTAACGCTCTGGTGAGCTTGCGGGAGCCGTCTTTTAAAGTTTGTCGTGCATATAGCGACCTATGAGACTGCCATTCTCGTCGTAGGCGTCGCTTTTCGATTACGAGCTGCTCGATTTGATGATTTGTCTTCTTTTGCATGTAAGGTATTTGTGCAGTTTGAGGAGTGAAAATACGAGCAGCGGTGATAAAGTCGGAATCCAGTGTGTTGGCAATGTTGTCGATGTCGGCTTCAAGGTTAAGTACCGGATTTATATCAATATGCGAGCTTAGATATTTCCTATAAGAGATCCAATTGGTTTTGTGTGAAGTCAATCCAGTCGGTTGATCTACCTTTATTGGATGACGGATTAATAAGAACAGGCGAGTGATCAGATGAAAGATCCAAAAGAATTTCGGCGCTAATCAGGTTTCTTGGAATGTTTTTAGAGATTGCGAAGTCAATTAAATCGGGCAGTTTTTTTGGATCTGTTGGCCAATATGTTGGTCTGCCAGGGGAAACGTGGTCAAGCTTGTTGCTGGCCTTTATAATTGCATAATAAAGCTACTTTCCTTTATAAGTCACGGGGCGAGATCTCCAGTGTGTGTGCTTGGCATTATAGTCTCCTGCTGCTATGAAGTGCTCGCCTAATGAGTTAAAGAACTAAAGAAAGAAAGAGTAGCCTCTTAAATTAAAGTTATATTTATTTGTAAGATGTTTTTCTGAAAGCAACATTTGCAGAGCGGGGAGTAGTCACTCGTTGATGGATTCTACTTTTTAAATCCTTATGAACTGAACAACCTCTGTAATTAGCGGTGTGGTTACCTCCGCAGTTACCGCACCTTTTGGTGGTAGAATCGCCTTTGTTCGACGGACAGTGTGAGGAGTCGTGAAGCTCTCCACAAACTACACACACTAGGCGCGGTGTGCAGTATGACCGTGTATGGCCATATTCTTGACAATTAATACATTGTACTGGTCCTTTGCGTTTGTGTGGTTCTTCTACTGTGATTCTACGATGTAGTAGAAACTGATGTTTTTATATAGGGTGCACTTCGTTTTTCTTAAGAGAAGTGTTGTCTGGTTTAAGTTCTACCTTGAAAAGCGGTTGGGGCTTCCTTTCCTTGTTTAAAATGTTAAAGACCGATTTTGCGTTAAATCCCTTGTCTTCTAACGCAAGGCGTTATTTCTGCTGGTGCTACATCAGACTCTATGCCCTTTAGTACTAGTTGTAGGCCCTTGCTGCTTTTCAGTTGGTACGTGTAGTAGTTCATTTTATTGTCGGTTAAATGCTTCGATAAAACTCTATAATTATCTTCCGACTTCATTTGAACTTTTGTTTCATGGATTTTACCCCGTACAAGCTCTACGATTTTGTTAACAAGTGCATTGGAGCTTTTCTCCGGGATGTATATTGGTGGTGGCTTTGGCTTCTTTTTGACATCTTCCTCGGGTTCGCCCGAAAGGTCTGCTAAAATTTCAAACCTATTGGTGTTGTTGAGCTTCTCGCTTGAAGATGCGCTGGAACTGCTACGGATAATTTTTGCATTCGAGTTTAAAGGGCTTAACTTCCGTTTAATTTGTATGTAACGATCCATTCCAGTCTGCACAAGCGGGTCAGTTACGTTTTTTGCTTTTGGCTTTATTGGCAACGCAGCAGTCGTAGTATTTGTTTTAGTTTGGTTTGTTTTGATCGGTGATTCGTAAAGCGCTTTTGTTGTTGTCAACGGTGACACAAAAAGAGCATTTGTTGACGACGATGGGATCGAGCAGGCAGCCGACACCGTTACAGTTGATGTTGTTGTTGCAGTTGCAGTAGTCAGAGAGACTGTTGTGTAGTAGTATCCGTAGGTAAGAGCAGGTCTCTCAGTTCACTACTTGCTTGTTTAGCAGTACGCTCTGCAATCTGAGATGGTAATGCCGGAGAGCATGAACGAGGTCGCTCACTTGCTAAATGCAAGAGTTCTTTCGTCGGGTTGGGGGTAATTGACCGCTGCGTTTTTGCGTCAGCAGAATTTTTGGTTGGTTCGGCTACAAAAGAGAAGTACGCGTTGTTTCGTTGCAGAGAGAGCCGGCGCTCGTCTTGCTCACGCTGCATTTGCTTACGAATGTCGCTTTGGCTCAGCTTTTTAACCGCGGTTTAGTTTTATTGGATATAAGTAAATATTATTTAATCACTTGGTAAATAATCAAACAATTAGATATTTTGTGCGACTTCATCGCACTAAGCGTCTTTTCGCGTTGTACACTTATTAATACGTATCTCGCTACGCTTTGAGCTTGTGAATTTTATTTTGATTCCGGAGCGCAGTAATACACGTCTGCATGCGGCAACAGTTCACGCGAATAAATAATATAAATTCATAAATATTAACAAGTGCCTTTTTACGGTTTCACAGTTTTTAATATTTTAGTATATCTAGTATTAATTTACAACAATTACAATCAAAATCGGTCCCGAAGCAGTACAGAACAGCACTTTTAAAATCATTCACGTTTTCAGCATTAAAAAATATGAAGATGCTTTCGAATCATTCGAAAATTCCATTAATACATCATTGCCAAATCACCTCATACCATTCATAAACTTCGAGTTTTCACAAATTAAAGATGATTTAAAAAGATTAAAACTAAGAAACGGAAGAGAAAAATGAGCTATAACAATGCTCGGATCTGCATGAAAATGGCTAGCTGGACGTCCAGACCAGCACGATCATGAAATAATATTAAGTAAAATAAACGAACAGTTAGAAAATAATAACAAACAAGTTATAATAAATAGAATATAATATTTAGTAATAAGATTAATGAAATCATAGAACGTACTAATGCAATCTTAAAAATAACTAAGAAAAATTTTAAAATATAAGTTACAACTTTTTAAAGAAGAATTAACCAATAAGATCTACGCAATCAACTGGGCAAAAACAAACACAATTAATTCTTTACTTTTGTCTACCACAGAAATTCAAGTAACCTAAAAGTTGGTAAAAAATTCCGACAACTTATTCACAAATATTGAAGAATTACTCGAGTTCGCAAAAATTAAAGTAGCATCAAACGGTAAAGATATTATCTACATAATTAGTCTACCAATAATAGAAGATAAGTGATGTCAAAGAATTCTGCTAAAACCAATTAAAAAAGGTAACCTGATAAACAAGACTAAATTTAACTCAATTGTCTAATGCGACAAAATAAATTTTGGAATTAACGAAATTTACGAAACTATCAATGACAAAACCAAAATAAAACCTAATAGATTTATGTAATAACACATGCGAAACCGCACTCCTCCAAACGAAAACACCGATCTGCATGCAGATCAACAGCCAACATATATCGGAACACGAAGAGATCTTCCCCTGGAACTATACTACTGAACGATTTTGATGGAACAAGTATGATCGAGGAAGAAAGCGTGCAACTACATGACACCTATCTCATCCAAACTAGTAACACAACAATTCAAATAAAAAACACGTTGTACACTACAAAGGAGTTTATCAACGTCGATCCTCTGCCAGCACTCCTTCAACTTGTTGGTAACAATAGCGAAGTACAAGAGGTCCTCTCTCTAGAAATGGTAAAAGAGTTGAACTTCAATAATACAGCAAAATTGAAACTGAAGAAGCAGAATCAGAAAGTAGCAACAATCACCAATACTAACATCTACATCATCTTAATGCTAGCCATTATAATATTGGCAGCCAGATCACTGAGACGAGGAACAACCAAACTCCACATAACCCCAGTGAGCAACGCAGTAGTAAACCAAAATCCATCTCAATCAGCAACCGAGGACGTTTGCACTTAAAAGGGGAAGAGTTAAGGCCAGACATTCCACGAATTCATGTCCACTTCAAAGACAGTGGCCATGAACCTTTCCCATGCCCAACGACACGAGCGCTGCGTCGGCACATTTACTTCAACAATATTTTCACAACTCCACAAGCACTGAACAGGCCTTTCCGCTTATCCGCCGGATCAGCACTTTCAGCAAGTGCATTGCGCGCACCACGTCTAGATACCCAACACCCAACGCAACAACCACAGCGGCTATATCCGACGGCAGCAGCGACAACGGCAACAGCGACAGCGACAAGAAGCAACACCAGCAGCAGAGGCCTTATTTTAAAATTTCGATTGTTTAAGTTTTAGTTCTAATCAAACTCTCAATAAATGCGGTTTAACCCAGCCGCGTTTCTAATTTATATCATAAATAAAAATTAAATAGAGCGGGGTACGAACCCCTTTTGCCTGCTTAGCTGCAAGTGTTTTCATACAACTAGGCGTAAACAAATAAGGAAGCTTCAGTCGAGAGTGCTCAACCGTAAAATACCCGCAACCCATTTCGAGAGAAAACAAAAAACTTAAATTATATTTTACCAAAAAAAAAATTTGAAAAATATCTATAACATACCGACACTGTCAACTAAAGTGAATTTTTAACATAAAATTGATTCGTTAATAACTTCCTTGGTTTTCATTCGATCACAACCAAATTTACAGGAATCATTGAGACCTATAATGATTATTATGCTCATCAAAATTCAATTCTCAAGATCCATTATTACGGCTTTTCCAGTTTTCAGGGGCGTGACAAAAATCTAAAACAAACTTGATCTGCGTAAGACCTACACGAATACTGTCACCAAATTTGATAGCTCTAGGTCATTCACACACTTAAAACGTCCATATGAATTGGGCACAACTATTTTGATAAATAATTTAACAATTTTTGTTCCACTCATACGAATTTTACCAAAATTACAGGGTAAACTAAGAGTATTAAGCACAGATGGCCTACCAAATTACACATAATTACACAAAGAACTTTTGGAGTTATACGCACTTTACATAAAAAAAAGTAACTTGTTCTACATTTATGAATATTGTGGGCAAAGGGGGCGTGGCATCTATCTTTTGAAATAAACTTGATCTGCGTAATGAATGCAGGAGCCTATGTACCAAATTTGGTGTGTCTTATAGTCTCAGAGATCTAGGTGTTCATACAGACAGATGGACAGACAGACGGACATGACTGTATCGCCTCGGCTGTTGACACTGATCAGGAATATATATACTGTATGGGGTCGGAGATGCCTTTTGCCTGTTACAATTCAATTTTATAACGATCAGATCATAACTATAGAATATATTGAGATGAAAATCAAAATTGGAATGAAAAAGAGAAGAAAAAAAATTGCATCTAGCATTTATGTTGTTCTGGAAATATTTCTCGATATTTTCCGATGTTTTTTCTGATAATTTTGTTGAGCAATGCATTGATGAGTTTCGTAAATAGATAAATTATTTGCTATGAAATCTCTTCTTTTTTTTTGTTATATAGATAAATACTTTTATCATTAAAACAAATAAATAATCATTAAAAAAATTGCTTTAAAAAGTGTAACTGTGGTAACTATCCAGATACCTCGTAATAAATAGAGCTCGGAATTCTGATTTTTCGAAAAAGCACAGCGACTCACATAAAATGAAGAAAAACAGATTCTTATTGGTCGCCTATGAAATTTACTTAAAAATATCGTAAGGGAATGAACTTTTTAAAGCATGTCATTAATCGGGACAAATAATTCAGCATAGACTTACAGTCACAAATTAATCATCTTGACTATGTCGCCGAATTTCACAATTTTGCATAACTATCGATATATTCCGATTATGTTATTATCAATTAAGTAAAACAGAAAAATTAGAATTAAATATAATGTATCATACAATATACTCACCAATGGTGTTTTCTCATGGTAAGTGAAAACTTCGACCCACATTCTTGACATAACTCAGATTCCGACCACGGCGACTCCTTTGGCAATTGATCTAGCAATTTACTGAGCAATTGGTCCGTGGCAAGTTGAAAATTGAAAATACTGATTCCTTCTCGATTTTGAGCACCAAGACAGGCACCAACTTTCACAAGGACCTTACAAAGCGGTGCTTGACCTCTCATATAAGCAAGTAGTAATGGCGTATTGCCATCCGTATCAGGAGAATTTATTGGAAACTTCGGCATGCATTCCAAAAATAGTTCACAAATTGCAGCTCCGGTGTTGTCATCTCCCACCCTACATAATTCATGCAAAGGATTGCGCCCCTTGACATTAATAGCTTCGGCGTTTACACGGGATTCCGTTAAAAGTTCCCGAACTATAGGTAACAGACCTCCGTGCACTGCAAGATGTAGAGCGTTGTTACCGTCAGCATCAGTTGCGTCAAAATCAGCATTGTTTTGTATCATCGCCGAGACTGCTGAAATGTTGCCTCTCTCAATCGCAATGTGCAGAGGTATCTTTTGGACTGCATCACGTTCGTTGACTCGAGCACCAGCTAAAATTAAGTTTCTTATAATCATTTCATTCTTAGATGTAGCTGCCAAATGTAATGGAGTTGATTGGTATGCATCATGTACACGCGAATTGACATCCACCAAAATAGCTAATAAAAATAAAACGCTTTCCAAATCGTCTTTTATAATGGCAATATGTAAGAAATTTCGTCCCCTCTGATCCATAATTTCTGCTGCATTTGGAAGACGTTCTAATATCCGCTGTGCAGCTTTATGATTGCGTATGGCTAAAGAGGTGGCAAATGCTGTAAGTCCGGATTTATCTCTTAGCTTTAAGTCAATCCCAGGGTGGCAAAGAAGAATATTTATAATGTCCTCATGTTGATTCTTAATAGCTATATGGACTGGTGATTTGTTATTAACATCCAAGGCGTTCACATTGGCACCGTGATCAATTAATGCTTGAACGACTTTTGTCAATCCCCATTGACAACAAAGATGTAAAGGCGAAGCCTTGTCTCGAATTTCGTCACTGCCCTCACCATTGGGTCCATGTTGCCGGGGTGTGTCTAAATCGCATTGATTTTGCACTAAGAACATTGCAATGAATTCTTTTTTTTCATCAATTGCACGGTGAAGAAGAGTTTGTTGACAACCCTCAGGACCTTGACTCCAGCAATCGGTGTCAATTCCATGACGTATCAAAATCAGTGCTACATCTTCATAGCCCAATTCCAAGGATGTCCATAGTGGCGAATCTCCTTTTGTATCAAATACAGCAAGATCAACTCCCTTTCTACAAAGCGCGTCTACTACTTTGGGTGAGTGACAGGCGATAGATAACTGCAAGCTTGACTTTTGTTCGCCTAAAATAATGTACATTTGAACATGGTCATTAATATTAAGAATCTTAAGATTTATATTACCTGTAAGTGCGTTTATTTCAGCTCCCTGTTCAATTAGAAATATTGCTTTCTCATCGTCGCCGTTTAGTATACATTGGTGTAACAAAGTCAACTCCCGCCCATTTCTTGCGTTGACATCAGCACCACCGGCGATAAGTATTGATGCTAGTTGCATTTGATTTAATGCTAAGCATAGACTAAGAGGCGAGTTATCATTAAAGTCCTTGCAGTTGAAATCTATCGGCGTAGCTTCAACTTTTCGGAAATTTGAAAACACCTCAACGACTTGCAGGGCGCTTGCCTCAACAGCTATATGCAGTGGCGATTTCATATCGGCTATGCCCACTTGAATATTTGCCGATGCACCGATATTAAGTAGTTTTGTAACTAACTTTGGCATGTTATATTTAGCAGCGAGATGCATCGCAGTCATCCCACCACTATTTATGTGATCTAGGGTAGTAAAATCTGCTAAAAATATTGCAGCATTTTCACATTTACTTCCATCTTGTATAAGCACTTGCAAAAGACTGTCATTGGTTTCGGTTTTCAGTCGATTTGGTTGAGCTCCCATACTTAGAAGCTTTGACGCAATCCTAAAGCTTTTTTCTTCTAATAACTTTAAACTTAATTCAAGAGGAGACTTCTCATCTGTTGTGCAAACGTTAACATTAATATCAGGCACATCCAGCAATAAATTCACCATTTCCACATTTTGTGAAGCGATAGCAATATGCAGAGGAGTTTGCCCTTGAATGTTCTGAATGTTTACATTGGCTTTGCATTTTATAATTTTACTTCCGATATCTATCATTTGGGCAAAGTCATTGTGATCGCAATTATATCGTCCGTAACTACATATAATGTGAAGTGCAGTATCAGATGAAGGCCTTGAATAATAAACCATATTTCAGATACCACCGATTGACTTATTTAACTTATGGTAAATACCTGGATAAAATATCAACAAGGCAGTTTTTGCTTAAAAGAAAATCCGCTGCAAAATGATCGGCTTTCTTAACGGCATCTATAAGAAGTGTTGATCCCTAGTTAAATTGTTACAATTTAAAATATACTTGAAAGATTTAAAGTCCTCATACTTACATTAGCATCGTAAGCGTCTACGCAAGCACATCCGTTTTCCACAAGTGTTTGAGCAATCTGAATATTTTTCAAGGATAAAGCCATTTGTAATGGGAGCTGGCCGTTTTCTGACAAGCTATTGGCCAATTCCGGTAGCTGAAACCATTTCAAATTGTTTAATAAATTATTACTTCAATGACTTCACTAATATTTAAAATTGTATGTCTAGCTTTATCAACAGATCCTCATCAAGATATATAAAGTTGTTCGTAAACACTGATCTAGCAATTGTAGTATCAACGCAGAGCCCAAACGGTAAAAGCTGGAATTTTCACACAACGTAGATATAAACATCTAGGCACACCACTAAGAAGCCATTTTGCGAAACAAAATATGCACTAGGTTAGGTTAGGTTAGGCAGGCAGCTCGACCGGAGTCGAGAGCACCCGGAGACCATATGGTCCATTGTGATGCCTGATCTGTGTGGACTGTAGGAATAGGAGGGATTGGGAGGGATTGTTGGGATAATTGGAGGAAAAGCTCTGATTATATTATTTGTCTACGTGCTACTGGCCAGTTCTGTTGGGCTGCGGCAACCTCTGGAACCAGCCAGTAGAGTCGAGGAAAAGCGCCATGTTTTCCAGCCGAATATTCCCAAGACTGCCCAGTTCCGCAAAGAAAGTCATTCCCAGAAATTGAAAAAAAAAAAAAAAAAAAATATGCACTATTTTTATTCACAATATAAAAGTAGAATAAATTAGCTTAGGATAGTTTTTAGGATAGAGATGTAATTGTTAATGAAATTATCGATATCGATGTTCATCGATGATTTCAAACCTAAATATCGATGTTCAATGTTTTTTTTTAATTAATTTTAAATTAAATTTTTAAATTTAAAATTAATGTAATATAGATAATTTTTCTTATTTTTTGATGATGGGTGTTTTAGAAAAGATTCATTCATTCCTGAACAGGTATACAGTCGAGTCGAGTGTAGCCAAACGACGTATTTATGTTTTGCACATCCCCACTTGCAATTTTATTTTGATTTTTATGGTATTGTTAATCACTGAAGAAAATCATCCAAATCATCAAGCTTCAACTAATTTGAATGAAAGCTAAGTGGCTTAATTTTTATGTATGAACCGACAGGCTCCAGGGGGTGGCTGCAGTCGGAGGCTGTAGTGGAAGGATGAAGTTAAAATATTGGAATATTGACACGATCCTACGACCTCGGCATTTGTGATCCCTTGGGCATAGCCATGAAGGGATTACAAAAGCTAAATTTAGCCCACCGAGCTAACTAAATATTTATTTATTTATTTAAAGTCGACTATGAACAGTCGACATTGAAGAAATTATAATATAAAATTGACTAGAAGGGTAAAATACAAATATTTTTGTAGTTAAAAATTAACAAAATAATTCAATTAAAATTAAAATCTCTGGGGGTATTTAAGCGATATTAATCTAACCCACCATTCGCTCTATGGATTGGGGAAAACACAGGAAAAACCCCAATCAGGTCAGATGATAGGTTAGTTAACTACTAAAGTATTTTATTTTTGTTTTAATTACCAACACCATGTTAGTTGCTAGTTACTGTCAGCTCCGAAGGATAGAACACAATTTGTAAAATTTAGAAGAGATGACTCGGCGTTGAAAACACAGTAGAGTCTGCTGTAGTCAGCACGGAGACCTCGTAAAGGTTCATGCTTAGAATAGTTAGTTGTACAGAGGTTAAGAAAAAAAAGGTGTAAAGTTACATGTATGTGTAACTGGGACAGAGACGTTTAAATGACTATGAAGATAGGAAGAATCTATATCACCCTTTATAAGTTTGACTATAAACATAACCCCAAGCATGCCACGACGATTAGTTAATGAGGGAAGATTAAGTAAAAGAAGTCTACTATTATAAAATCAAATACTGCTGCTACGACGTTCTTTGACTGATACGTTTTTATTTAGTCTGTTAAAAAACAAGAAAGGAAGGTGCAGCCAAGAGTGCTCGACCGTAAGATACCCGCAACCCATTTCGAGAGAAAACAAAAATCTAAAATATTTTAACAAAAAATATATTAAAGAATATACTGAAATATGTTCTTTTTTTGAATATTTGAAAAAAGTCCATAACATTCCGACATGGTCACACTGTCAACTAAACAAACAAAGCGCAAGCAGCTGCAAGTGAATTTTGCATATAAGATTACTTAATAACTTTCTGGCTTTTTATTCGATCTCAACCAAATTCACATGAATCACTGAGACTATAATTATTTTTATGCATACCAATATTCAATGCTCTAGATCTATTATTACGGCTTTGTTTGAGAGTTTTTGAGAGCGGAAAGTGGCGTGGCAAAAATCAGTCACCAAATTTGATATCTCTAGCTCATTCACACACTTAAAACGTCCATATGCATTGGGCACAACTATTTTGATAAATAATTGAACAAATAACATTTGTTCTACTTATCCGCTTTTTAACAAAATTACAGGGTATATTAAAAGTCACAGATGGCTTACCAAATTACACATCATTACACAAAGAACTTTTCGAGTTAGTTGGTGTCTCTTTGTCTCATAACCGCTGAGATCTAGGTGTTCATACAGACAGATGGACAGACAGACCGACAGACGGACATGGCTATATCGTCTCAGCTGTTGACACTGATCAAGAATATATATACTTTATAGGGTCGAAGATGCCTCATTATGCCTGTTACATACATTTTCTGTTAGCACTAGGTTATCATACCCTTCTACCCTATGGGTAGCGGGTATAAAAAGAAAATGTGGCGGCAAGTACCCCATGTCTAGCCATTCACCGGGGTGATTTTCCACGATCTCCTTTCTCGATCATAAATGCGTTTGGGGAGCGTCGCGACGCAGCTGTTTGCGGTTCTATGTATATTATTATATTTTTTTTTTTTTTGCTGGCAAAAATCCTCTGACTGAATCCTTCACGAGGATGCCGGCTGAGCAATGGATACTGCATCGTCTCGGGCGACCGAGAGATGTCAGCATCACTTGCCCGCTTTGCAGTTTCTAGCTAACGGATTGGCCCCAAGCTTTTTAGATTCATTCTGGAGAGCTGAGGTCCTGGACCATAGTCAGAGGTACTTGGCAGCAAGTATAAAATGCATCACGAATCCTCGGATTCAAGCATGGAGGTGAAGTCTGATGAGTCAATTCGGGCTGGGATGTCATCCCAAACGCTGGTGGGAAGTGTAACCGCTACCCCAGGCGTGCGCGGGGAGGAGAAATCCTCTCTGTGTGTCGCCATTGGTCACGACGGTAGTGTAAACAAACTCCATCGACAAGAGGGTGTGGACCTGGAACCAACTGCCACAGAATCGGAGTTTGTGTTCACAGGTTCATCGATGACGGAGACAGAGCTAGCGCTTGCGTTAGCGAGGATGCCGTTGGATGAGTCATTGAGCACGGACGAAGACGAAGTAACAGTAGTCCAGGAACCATCCAACAAGGAAGGCGCTAACCTCAAGCGCAAACAATGCTCAGGGTACAAGAGCTCTCAAAAGTTTCTTAAGGGACTAGAAGGCGACAACCCAGAGTCGTTGAATGAGCGTGAGAGGAAACTGCGGAAGAAACACGAATACAACGTGAGGCGGTACTTGAGGCTCGCTGGCCTGTCCGGCAACACTCAGTCCGCTGCACCGAGCAGGATTATACGATGCCAAGGTGACCGGGGGTTTCAGGCAGTAGCCGTAGACAACCCGAAAGAGGAAGTCAAACCTTCCACGTCGAAGTTGGTGGAACCAACGAAACCATGTCACCTTCAAAAGGAAAAAAGTGTGCACCCGGCAAGCTTGCGAGGCTTCGGAGAGCAAGCGGTTATGTCCAGTAGAGCGACAGGTAGCAATAATTAACAGAGAGAAGCTCTCTATCACTAACTGGCTTATCCTGGAAGGCTTAATCGACCAGGAGATTGCTAATGCCATTCCTCGACCGCAGAATCCGTTTGTGGCAGAGTTTGTCGGCATCAACTGGTACAAGGGTGTCAAAGTGGTGGCATGTGCCAACGAGGAATCCCTGCAATTACTCAAAGACACATTGCTGAAGCTGGAAGCACCTTGGCCAGGAGCAATGATTGACGTCGTCACTGTGCACCGAATTCCGGAGCGAACGATCATTAGAGTCTGGATACCCGGGAGGATCGAACAACCCTTATACTGATCAAGAGAATTAATGCGGACTTCCACACAGCGGACTGAACGATCAAGAGGCGTCTAGCCCGAGACAAAGGCAACGGCAAGGATCTCTGGATCAGTATTGGTCCAGAGTCCAAAAGCCAAATCCTTCGTAAGCAAGGCCGGCTGAAGATGGGAATGGGTTGCATACGGGCAATCGTTCCGGGAGGCGCTGGGCGCAGAGATGCTAGGTCGACCGAAGAGAATTCGGGCACCACCAAGGCTTAGTGGTTTGGCTGCCTTCGGATACCATCTCCTTGTCCCGAAAACTTTGGGTAAGTCCAGAACCTGTATCGTGGTAAGACCCGGACTTAATGTGCTGCTCTCTTCCCGTTACTGCAATATGGACTTGACGGTAGCGTTGTGCGATCGAAGGAACTTTCCAAAACTATATCTGGCCTCGGCATACCTCAAGTATGAAGAAAAAGATCCACCGTCGGAAAGTATTGGAGCCCTAATTAAGCATGCGCAGAAAGAAGGGACAGATCCAATCCTTGGATATGATGCTAATGACCACAACACTTTTTGGGGGAGCAAAGATACCAACGAGAGAAAGGAGTCGCTGCTTGAATTCGTGATGCTCACTAATCTTAATGTG
The DNA here is from genome assembly GCA_035045625.1 of Drosophila formosana. NCBI lineage: Eukaryota > Metazoa > Arthropoda > Insecta > Diptera > Drosophilidae > Drosophila > Drosophila formosana. The sequence goes on from JAWNOW010000368.1 coordinate 648,549, forward strand.
TGTAATCGGGGTAGCCACCCCACCTTCCGCAATAAGAACCGAACAGAGGTTATAGATTTAACCCTAGCGACCAACCGTGAGTCCCTCTCCATAGAAAACTGGCACGTATCCACGGAACGCTCCTTTTCGGATCATTACAGGATAGTGTTGGAAGTTGGGGGTCAAACTGGGTCAAATACTCAAAACTTGTTAATCTATTCCTCACCACCCACTGGGAAAGCAAGACATCCCAGACAAGTTGGAGGAATCGACCCAAAATATCACAGACACTCTATGTAAGGCCTTCATCAAATCCTGTCCAACCAGCCGTCCACCTAAGTCAAACCGCAACAAGTGGTGGACTCTGGAACTCGGCCAGATACGGAAGAGAAAAGAGAAAAGGACGGACAAAAAGAGATTCGTGGTCTAAATTTTGCGAGGAACTAACCAACACCACTGAAGCGTCCAGACTTCGAAGGTTGCTTCCTCATGAACGCACACTTTCCAGGCTGCTTACAAGCTCAAAACGAGAATGGGATTCCCACCTCTCACATCAGTGGCGAGCCGGAGGGAATCGTGCCTCATGAGAACCAAGCCCTAATCGACGAAATTTTCAACACAGAAAAGATAATCTTTGCTGCTACAAATCAGCAGGACCGGTCATGTTACAGATGGGATGCGTACACCACGCAAATAACTGTCGACCGTTTTCCTTCTTGCGGTCTCGTTGCGAGCACAACTTAATAAGTTCATACTCTCTCGCTCTCACTCTGAACAAGTGACTCTTGCTGTCTTCATTTATATATTCTGTTGAGCGCTTTTCTTTCAATAAGCAGTGTGTAGAGAGCGGAACAAGAAACGCTCGCACAATGAGTCAGCAAAAGACCGATTGACCAAAAAACTCAACGCAAACGGTCTTCACATTTACTTTCGTTGATGTTAAAATGAAATAATATAATTTGTTTAATAAAAGAATTTAAATGTATTTTAAAATATTTTTGTTAACAAGTTTCATTTCAATTACATATAAAAAAAAAAATTCAGAAAATGCTTTGAAATTTTTTTTTGCATTAAAAATGCCCATATATATTTTCTTAACGTTTTTTATATATTATGTGTTAAATTTTATAACTAGTAAAGCGTTCAGATTCTCTGCACTAATCGAACTTCTTCGTTCATTTAATATAATTCACGATCTCAATTAATAGATTCCGTCTACAAAACGATATGCTTACCTATGCGTGTGAATGTATACCAATACATACGCAGAAGACCCTTTGCTTCACTAAACACGACAAAACGTTCTTGGAACAACCAGAACAAAAAAGAATAGAATAAAAGGGTTTCGCTGTGATCACGCACGAGCTCATTCAGGACCCATAAATCGGTTGTTCTCTGAGTCTTTTCATATAGACTAAGGAAAATACACTTATTTGTAGACAACGAGAAAGGTCGACATTTATGTGCGAGCTCTGGCTATTAGAGATCTTTAGGGGATGTCTCCTTACGGGATACATTCCAAAAACCTGGAGAGAAATGAAGGTGGCATTCATTCCCAAGGCAGGAAAGATAAACCACTGCTCAGCAAAAGACTATAGGCCCATAAGTCTCTCATCGTTTTTATTAAACTCACTAGAGACACTTCTGGACCTTCATCTCAGAAGTAAGCTAACACCTTACACATGTAGCAAGTCTCAACACGCCTACCTTAAAGTAGATCAGTTGAGACATTGCAAAGGAAGGAGTTTACGTTAGCGGCATTTCTCGAAATAGAGAGTGCCTTTAATAATGTCAGAATCGGGTCTATAACGGCAGCACTTGTCAACATAGGCTCACACCCGAAAATCACTCGATGGCTTAGCAACATGCTTCGCCACAGAATGATTAATGCCCAACTTCGCGCTTCGACTATCAGGAGAAGGGCAACCAGGGGCACCCCGCAAGGGGGTGTGAAATCCCCCTTGTAATGGAGCATTGTCCTAAATAACCTCCTTCTCAAACTGAAGAATAAGGCCTGCAGAGTGACTGCTTATGCGGACGACCTGGTTCTTATGGTAACTGGCAGATTCCTGCCAACAGTCAGTGAGCTACTGAATGCCGCATTGAGCGAAACTCTGCAATGGGCAGAACACAACGGTCTTGGGGCCAACCCACAAAAGACCGAACTAGTTCTGTTCACTCGAAGATATAAGATACCGAGCTTCAAGCTTCCGACACTGCACAGTGGTTGCGCTCATAGGCCATAATTAAAAAAATCGCTAAAACCAAAAATTGGCGAAAAGTAAACAAATTGTTTACAAAACGTCCAATCTTCACAATGGCAAACCAGATTTTTCTGGAAATCTAACGGGACTTTCCAAAAATTGAATGCAAGGCGTGAACACGTGTTCAGTTTTGCAGCGCAGCGACATTAAGTTTTCTTTTCGTCGAAACATTATTCGATTCCAAAGTGTTCAAACGTTCGTTATAGAGGTCCGAATTTTATTATTTAAAATAAATTTTAAAGTTGAATGTATTTATTAAGAATTAGTTATTGTGAATTTGATTTGATAAATATTTTGTTTTTGTTATGTGTTTTTTATTAATTACCCTTTTTTTGTGTATTATGTGAATGTCTTTTTCATGTTTACATAGACTTTTAGATATGTTGCCCCCGATCCCCCCGATTTCAGGTAATACAAATGTTAAGTGCAGCTGCCGATTTTTGCCAATGTGTATATACTCACAAATAAACTCAAGCTAGAGGAACAAAAGCTTAATGTACTGCAAAGAAAAGAACGAGTACAAGCGGAGTTTCGCGATAAAATGGGAATAATTGTTGATAAGCCTAAAGAGAGAGGCAGAGGAACTTCCAACGATGGAAATATGGCCAGGAACTTTTTTTGTGACCAGAGCATAACAGGCATTGATGAAGAAGTCATAAGAAGCCTTAGCATCAGGATATTCTATTAACGCTAAAAAAATCGAAAACTAGGCACTGGATACTGATAAGAAGTTGATAAAAATATATCCATAGTACTATCTTCCAGCAACAGTGTATAAAATTGTAATCCATGGTGCGAAAGTGATAGAGCACGCTTTACTGTCAATTGGATACCTATCAGAAGAAGCTGCAGAGTCCAACAACAAAGAAAAAAAGAAATACCGGCTGCAACACAATCGGAAGATGTCTCGTAAATTGACAAATACAGATACTATAATTAATACACTTTGTTTGCGTTCAGACCCTTTTATACCAAGTCAAAGGAAACTACCAAAAGACACGAATCTAAATTTTTTCCCTGTACATTTGATTTATTAGAAGATATTTATTAATTTTTTTATTTCACTCCAATTAGCATTCATTCAAATTTTATTTTCAATGATTTAAATACATTTATTCCCATATACATATCATAAAAGGAACTTTAGAACCTCATTTCATTATATTTCGAAAAGCTTGTGGGGAGGGGGAGAGAGGTTACATTTTTTTCAAATTTATACTCCAAATAATATAAATACAAATAAATTGGATGCCAATAATGAAATTTTAGCACTGTAACTCCACTGCAGTACTCTGGTAAGTAAGCAAGTATTTTTGCGCACCATTGCCATATAAGCCTTGCTACGGTGCTATGCGAGCTATAGGATACAGTCATCCAATTTTTTTAATACACATTCAAAATATTTTTTTAGATTTTTAGAAAAAATTTCATATTGATATCTCAAAGGAAAGTATTTATGGCCGCGGCTCCATACAAGCCCAACCACTGTGCACTGGGAGGAACAAAGCTCAAGCTATCAAAGAAGGCAATATACTTTGGTGAAATCCTGGACTACAAACTCTCCTGGAGGAGAAACTCGGAGGAAAGGATGAAGAAGGCGTTACAAGCCTTCTTCGTGTGCAAAAAGACTTTTGGTAAATGATGGGGATTGAAACCATACATCCTTCATGGTCAGAAGGATTGTCAGACCTATAATGAGAATGGGCTCTTGTATGGTGGGAGGCGGGACACACCGACTCCTATCTAAACCATCTCCGCAAAGTTCAGAGACTAGCATGCTTGGAAATAACAGGATGTATTCGTTATACCCCCCAAGCAGCGCTGGATGTAATGTTAAATCTGGAACCCATCGGAGTCTTTCTCAAGCACGTGGCGGCAAGGAATGCGGTCAGGCTTCACGTCCAGTGTCTCCTTAAGCCTGGTGCAGGTCACAACTCCATTTTACGTATAGTAGAATTGACTGTGGCTGAGAACGACTACTGGGTACCAGAACATAAGTGGGATGACAGGTTTACAGCTGAATTCCCTGACAGATCCGATTGACAACAGGAATCTCCTTTGAGACAGAATGAGTTGTCAATCTACACAGACGGATCAAAGACGACAGATGGCACATCGGGGGTCTTCTCCGAAGACCTTGCAACCAAGCTTTCCTTTCGTCTTCCTGACTGGTGTAGTGTGTTCCAAGCGGAGATCTACGCTGTTTGGCAAGCGACCAAGTTGGTACGGACACTGGGCGGAAGCCCGAGGGACGTGCCCATCTACGTTGGCAGTCAATCAGCGATAAAAGCACTCTCATCGAACACCTTTAAGAGTAAATTACCCCGAGACACAGTGATGTCTCTGAACCTATGCCAACCACACTTGTTGTACCAGGTAACGAGGCGGCTGATGAGTGTGCTCGACTGGGGTCAGCGTCACCAGAATCTCTCGCGGTGACCGATATTATGAGACCTATTCAGCACGTACTATCGGAACTAAATTGTTCCATGAGAACGGCGACTGAGAAATACTGGGCAGCATCATCGAGCTGCGAAGTGTCAAAAGCACTATGGCCAAGATATAACCCGAAGCGAACAATCGAGCTCTTAAACTTCACAAAGAACAAAGATAGGGTTACTGACAGGAGTCATAACGTGACACAGTTACATCGGCCATATATATAATATATATATAATATATAATATATAATATATAATATATAATATATAATATATAATATATATATAATATATAATATATATATAATATATATATAATATATAATATATATGTATAATATTATAAAGAGAACTCAATTTCTGGGCAATCCTTTCTTCGTTGAACTGGGTAGTCTTGGAAATATTCGGCTGCAGAACTTTACGCTTTTTCTTGACTCTACCGGTTGGTTCCAGGGGCTACCGCAGCCCAGCAGGACTGGCCAGTAGCACACAGACAAAATAAAACAACCAGAATTTTCCTCCACTATCCCAACAAATATCCGATCTAGGTATTCATACAGACATACGGACAGATGAACATAGCTATATCGTCTCGGCTGTGTAGCGGCCAGAATGTAACGTATAAAAATTTGAAAATAAACGGTCGTTAGAACAATAGCCCAGCGCCTTTAAAACCGTGTCGGAAAGATTGACCAACCGAACCGTGCCAAGAAACGCCACACCTCGAACGGGTGGAGGTAACATAGACATAAAAATGTATCGTTGATGTCATCTCAAACTGTAGTTTCCTTTTTGTACTACCTCTTCAGCGATTAAGTTTACTTAATTAATTAAATAATAAAGAGATAGTTCGTGTAAGCACTATGAAAGCCTGGAATAATAGTTAAAATTTAATTGTTGATACACTTTCTTTTATAATTAAAGTTTCTTTGTTAAGATTGGATGGCATATGATATGTTATATGAAGTACTTAAGTAGGGAATTTTTCATATTCTTATATGTGTATAATCGACTTCTTTCACAGCCACGTTATATGTATGACAACGCAACGTCGTCCATGACCTCATCGACGTCGGAGTAAGTTTGAAATATTTAAAAAAAATTTAATTTCTTTTATTGCATCTATACACATATTTCCACTTAATATTATTAATATCCATCTTGCCAAATAATCAGGTTGCATTCCTTATCTTAGCCATAAAGTCTATCTAGTTATAAAGTAAATGATAAGAAAGCTAAAGTATTTAAAATGTTAAAGAGATATTGAAAATCAAAAAATGTTAATATAGATTGAAAACTGATGCAATGTGTTAAATTAATTTTATTCGTCCCGAGTAAAACATGGCCATTAAAGTAGTAGCCTAAAGATATTATAAGTTGTTATAAATGCTCACGAGACACTGTCCGTGTACGTAAGGTAAGTAATGACGTTGATCTCAATACCACCAGAGTTCCTAAAAAGCAGCAACAAAGTACACAATAATTATCTTCAATCTTTCGATCGTTTGCCTATCCAGTGTTGTATTGGTTCAGACTTCATTATTTCTTTTTTTTTTTTTGTTAATCACATAAAAATGTGCACTTATTTATTATGACGGTGTACTCAGGAGTGCCATACTAAGAGCGAGTAGAAATAACCCCAACATTTGTACACCGGTGAGCTAGCAAGAGCAGTAGCTAGAAGTGCACAAATCGAAAGCTTATTGTACTTCGACACCTAAGACACAATTGGTTCACTACAGCTGTTGATACTGATCAGGAATAATTTATGGGGTCGGAGATGCCTCCTGCTTGTTACATATGTACATTTTCTGTTGGCACTAAATTATAATACCCTTCCACCCTATGGGTAGCGGGAATAACAAGCGTGCAAACAAAGTGTCAATGTGTCACCAAAAAATATCAAAGTACACGACCGATTCGTTAATTTTTGTGTTTTTCCGACCACATGGTTCGGCTTACACCAAAAAAAAATATGAAAGCTACAATCGAAAGTGCTCGACCGTATGATACCCGCAATCCATTTCGAGAGAAAACAGAATACTTAAACGGTATTTTAACAAACAATACACCAAAGAATATACTGAAACTTGTTTTTTCGTATATATTTGAAAATAGCGGGTAAAAATCTATAACACCGACATGGTCACACTGTCAACTGAACAAACAAAGTGCGAGCAGCTGCAAGTGAACTTTTCATATAAAATTTATACTTGAATAACTTCCTTAATTTTCATTCGATCTCAACAAAATTCACAGGAATCATTGAGAATATGATTATGCATTACCTGTAATTTTGGTAAAAATCGGACAGGTAGAACAAATGTTATTTGTTAAATTATTTACCAAAATAGTTGTGCCCAATGCATATGGACGTTTTAAGTGTGTAAATGACCTAGAGATCAAATTTTGTGACAGTACTCTTATAGGTCCTACGCAGATCAAGTTTGTTTTAGATTTCTGCCACGCCCCTTTCCGCCCCAAAAAGCTGTAAAAGCCGTAATAAAAGAGCTAGAGCATTGAATTTTGGTATGCATAATAATAATCATATTCTCAATGATTCCTGAGAATTTTGTTTTGATCTAATGTGAAACAAGTTATTAAAGAATCAATTTTTTATGCAAAATTCACGTGCTTTGTTTGTTTATTTGACAGTGTAACCATGTCGTTATGTTATGGATTTTTATAGCCGCTATTTTCAAATACATATAAAAAGAAAACAAATTTCAATATATTGGTATACTTTTTGTTTAAATATCATCTCAGTTTTTTGTTTTCTCTCGAAATGGGTTGTGGGTATCATACGGTCGAGCACTCTCGACTGTAGCTTTCTTACTTGTTGTAAATTCTTAATGTGCCATGAAGTAGATGCCAAGCGCTGGTCCTTTTGATTAAGCGTCTCCATTAAAATTTACCCTTGTCGGCACCCAAACTGTACTCGGCGAATAGGTGTTAAATACCTGGCCGCTCCTGTTTTCTAAGTTCAACACTTGTGTCACGATTTCAGCTATGAATAAATTAAGGACTTGCATTGATTTCTGTTATGAATTTCATACGGGCTTTACAATTTTTAAACCATTTAAATCATTAGATTATCAAAATCATTATTAATGACAGTTTTACGAATCAGCTGTTTAGTGGACGTGGAAGCTAACGCTGAACATAATACAAACAGATCTTGGGATTTTTCACAGTATCACTAACTTGACATGTGCGTCGAGATAGCTCGGCATGGTTATGGCCATTAATCGGCAACATTGACGTTTTTCGCTCATTTTGTATGGGGCTAGATGGGAGGTTTGTGAACTTATCTTCAAATATCACGACAACGGCTCTAGCAAAATCTTTGATATTTTGGGGATACATTCTTAAAGCTATACTCTATAACTTGTCATTAACCGATTTTGGCGACAAAGCCCCAGACCCGAGATATTGGCAAATATATATGTATTACCTTATATTTTCAAATACGAAACTATGCTATCAATAGTGCAAATAATTAGACAAACATGGTTTTAATAGAAAGATAATTAAATTTACTTTGAGTTTGCATTCAAAGTTAATTGATTAAAGGCTCAAATACGTTACAAAATCATAAATAAACATTGGTTTCACATCCGATAGTTTTTGTGTCGATATGTGACGCTATAGTTGCGGAGCTATCGTGACCATTATGATATTCGTGAATTTCCTTTGAAAAAAATAACATTGGCATATTTAGTAAAATTTAGATATTACCAGTGATTTAGCAGATATTTTGGTATTAGCTAAATTTTCATTTTAACGTTTTACATTTTTAGTTTTTTATGAGCTGAGGAGCCATCTTAAAAAATTACCGTCACGTAGCTTTAAAAAAATGTACTGTTGTTGCCGAAAAGAAAAAGTTATATTAATGGCGGTGTATTGTTATGTCCTCCACATGCAAGTGGATCTATTCATCAGAAAGTTATTTTATATCAAATCAATTTTGTTTTGTAAAAAGCGAGGGAAGGCTGGTTGACAAGCGAGCCACAAAATTCAGTCGCAATTTAAAGTTTTTAGCGACTTAACTATCGCGATTTACTGATACATCGATATTTTTTAGTAATTTAAGTAATGATAAATATCCATATAAATCGCTGTTTTTAATATCGAAATATTAAAACTATATTTTCTAAAATATTAACCCTACAGTTAAGTGAACTTGGAAGCTAGTGCTGAACATGGTATGCATGGGCCTATGGTAGTTTTGGATAAACATTGCTCATTTGGGTGAACATGTTCACTTGTTCATTTTTTCGAAAGAATCACTCACTCATTTTGCTCACTTGTTCCGTACTGATTGCTCAATTGCTCACTTGTTCAGTACTCATTACAAAATTAGTCACTTGTTCACTACTCATTGCTCTGCTTACTACTCAATTCTAACTATTCAAACAAAAATACAATACGTTACATATGAGTTTAAATTTGATTTTCATATTTGTAATATTGGTAACTATGTAACTAAGTATGTTAAAAGAACAAAACTACAAATATAAGTTTTAATTTGATATTCATATTTGTAATATTAGTAACTCAGAACAAATTGTGGTGGTTGATTACTCGTCATTTTGACGGACAATGGGCTCCAATGCTGACGGATGCTTGGTTCTGAGGTTCCGGCTCAGGTTTGCAAATGGTTTCCCAAATTCTCAAAATGGTTCTAAATATCACTAAATTTTCTTATGTACGACATAGTTGAAAGCCCAACAACTTTTTGCGACAAATCAGAAGTAAGAATTTGAATCAAAACAAACGCAAAGTTGAACAAAAACGCGAAATGTGCTACGCAAAATGCCCTCGAAAAAACTTATTTGTGCGTTGATTGCCCTTCTCATTTTTGCGCACTCTTAAAACAGTGAGACACGGAGTAACTGAACAAAAATGCGCAAAAAAGGGTAATTGAGCCAAATGGAACAACTGAACAAGTGAGCGAAAATGAGCAATTTGAACAATTATAAACAAATAGAAATGAACATGTTCACTCAGTTAACGAACAACTCTTTAGTTTTTGTTGCTATCATTTAAAACAAAGTGTGTCGTCAGTTTTGTATGCTCTCAAACAACCATTAAACAATATTTTACTTTGCTTTTACTGGCAAAAGTAGTGCGTGTCAGTATAAAAATTGAGTTTACATAAATACACCTTGATATCTTATTTTTTGGGTACATATACTAAAAATATTGTATACATATACTAAAAATATTTGTATACGCACAAAAATGAAATACTTATGTACACACTCATTCAAAACCAGTTTTACCAGCCGGCGTATTGTATGGACATACGTATGTATCGATTTCCCACGTACAAGTAATTATTGAACAAAAGTTCGTGTATACATTCTTATACAACAATATATTATGTATGTGTATGCGAATGTGAGAGCAACATTTCTCATCATAATTTCTTACAAACATATGTATATGTATGTATACTATGATGCATGCGGTCCCGGTTAATACACATCTATGCAAATATAAACATGTATTTAAAATAAATAAATATATGTATTTCTTTATATATTTCTAGGGATGACTGTTTGTGTTGACGTACTATGTGTACATACAAAAACATATGTACATACATATATGTATTAAACAAGATGCACACCAAGCTGTTCCAAAGCGTTGTTTTAGTAGCTGTTGCCACAACTTTTGGTTTGTATTCTTTAATGGTCTGTAAATTTGTGCCTATTACTCGGTAGGTTTCGACATAAATAAATGCAATTTGCATTGTTTTATATACATAGCTACATGTTTGTATGTACATATTTATGAACAGAAACTAGAAAAGTAATCATTGAAACTGAAGGGTTAAGGGTGACATACAAGTAGAACGTACAAAATTAAGACTTTTTTTAATTTTTTTTTTTTTTTTTTAATATATTATTTATTAAGTGTAGAACCTGTACAAACATAAACTGTACCTTAACAACACATGGATGGAAAGTTAAAGTGGACCAAACCTCTTTTTTTAATACAAGGACTTTCTTCAAAACACAAAAAACCCAGCATTTGAAGAAGTGTTACATGTACAATAAGTTTGTTTTCGATTTAAAATTTCCCTTTTTATGTTTCACAACTTTTAATTTGCTTAACTCTGATCGAATCAAATAACGTGATGATTGATTTAATATCAATATTAATTAGTAGGCTACTTTACAGCCTATTGTTCACAAGTTCTGGAATGCTACAAATGCTCAGTAACAGTGGAAAAATATTTTATTGACAATGCAACCATAGTGACACCATTGTGTTCAAAATTTGAGAAGTCATCCTACTACATGGTTAAGTGTCCATTTTCTACAATGTGCTTGAAAACTATTTCTACCTTGCATCTTCAAAATGGACAGAAACAAGACACCATAACAAGAGGCTGCGCTCAGCAGAAGAACACAACGCAGGTATGAGTGTTACATCGTTCGTTAACATCATTCTAGCTCTTACACTTATTTTTTACATTATTTTCAGGTTTTTCGCAATAAGCAATGGGAGCAAGAACATTTAGTACAGGAAGTGTACAATGAAGGATGCACAGAAATTCAGGCCAACACTTTGGCGGGATCAACAAATATTCATTGTTACTGTCGCGGCGAATTATGCAATTCATCAAATTATGTTAGTTTCACAAAAAACTTGTTAAGCGGAATAATATTACTTAGCTCCCTTCCTTTGTTCGACTAAATATAATGCGACCTGGATAACATGCGAAATACTATGTGGTTAAATTGTTGTGATTATTTATGAGTTATTTAATGTTAATATTCTCATTACACAATAAGTATACAACAATAAAGCCGTTGTCACGAGGATATTGAAAAGTGCATATAAAATCAATAATGGCCTTCGAAGCACCTGACTGTATTAGATCTTTCCCATTCAAATTATTGATCAAATTTGTTATTACCCAATAATTATTGTGAAATTGTTTTTTTAGAAGAGTATCATATCATAGTTCCAGAAGGAGGCATCTCCAACTCCATAAAGTATATATATTCATGATCAGTGTCAAAAGCCGGTGCAATATAGCCATGTCTGTCTGTCTGTAAGAACACATAGATCTCAGAGACTAAAGGTAGAAATACGAAATTATTTTTAAACACGTGGTATGCTCGCTTAAGTTTGTTTTAGAATTTAGCAACGCCCTACAGTGTTAAAAAAATACGCTTTAAAAGTGTTACCATATAGATGTAGCTGGGTTCTTTCGCACACTTATGAAATAGACCAGCGCGGACGCTTCCTGACGTTTGAGTGATATCACATAATCACATAAACATGTAAGATGTAAGACAAAAAATATGTCATTTCAATAGGAAGTTTTTATATCCGCTACCCATAGGATAGAAAAGTATTATAACTGTCAACAGAAAATGTATGTAACAGGCAGAAGGAGGCATCTCCGACCGCATAAAGTACATACATATATATTGCATTGGACATTGACGTACATTTTATGCACATTCAAGTGGCCCAAGCGATACCAAGCCAATGCTTGTTACGTGCGGATCCCAATAAACCCTCATCCGGCCCAACGGATCGTGGGGCACCGTTGCAGGACGAGCGACACAATTCGCGTTTGGACAGGATAGATTCGGGCATGGAAAAAAAACACGGATAGCATATAATAGAAAAACATTTTTTTTTTTAAGAATCGGAAAAAAACGGGTGGAATGAAAAAAATGTAATTTATTGCTATAAGTTAAGTAATTATTAGTTAAGTAGGTTAGTAGTAAAGTTTTATAATTAAAAGTAATGTTAACGCTAGAAAATACATGATAAAATCTATTATAGTTATAACATAAAACTTAAAAGCGTCATGCAATGCAAAATTAGATCTACATAGGGGGAGAGCAAGCGGAATGTAATTACGGGTTAGTCTATATGGAACGGAAAAGGTTAGTCGCGATATTAATTCTGAAGAATCAATATCACCATTAATAAGATTAAAAATAAATAAAATGCCAACCATTATTCTACGGTTAGTTAAAGAAGGTAGGTTTATTAAATGACGGCAATCTCACTTCAGCATTCCAGTTCAAGACACGCAAAGCAAATAATAGAAATTGTTTTTGAACAGATTCAATGCGATCCTGGTGCACAGAATACTGTGGAGACCATACGCACTAATCATATTCCAGAATCGGACGAACAAGTGAAGTATAAAGGGTCTTAGTAATATAAGGATCATCAAATTTCTTTGTCCATCTCTTAATGAAACCGAGAACAGACATAGCTTTAATGGCCATTCTAGAAATGTGGTGAAAATTTAAGTTTATGATCTAAGAGAATACCTAGATCATCAACAGCAGTAATTCTTTTTAGATTGTTACCGTTCAGTAAGTAAGAGGCCAAATGTGGATTAACTCTATAGAAGGACATCACAACACATTTAGAACAGTTTAAATTTAACAAGTTCACTTTGCAACATGACTGAAAAGCGTCAAGATCTCTCTGCAACTTGATATCGCATGGCCAATCCCTATATTGCAGGCATATTTTAACATCATCTGCATACATTATTACGCGAGATTGTGTCAAAACAATAGGTAGATCATTTATGAACAATGTGAAAAGTAAGGGACCGAGATGGCTACCATGGGGAACTCCAGAGGTAACTCAGAATGTATTAGAATGAAAATTATTAAAAGAAACTTTTTGGGTTCTTTGGCTTAGATTGCTTGAAATCCAGCAAATCAAATTATTGGGAAATCCAATTAAGTCAAGCTTATATAACAAAAGAAAATGATTCTCCGAATCAAAGGCTTTACTAAAATCGGTATAGATGACGTAAGTTTGTTCGTTTTTAAGGAAACCTGGTTAACGAACGAAGAAAGCTCAAGAAGATTAGTAACAGTAGATCTATGTATCAAAAATCCGTGAAAAAACTTTTGGTATAGCAGACAATTTACATATCCCTCTATAGTTTTTGGTGTCAGACTTACTTCCCTTCTTATGGAGAGGAATAACGAAAGACTCCTTGCATAAAGACGGAAAAGTCGATGACTCAACGGTCTGCATAAAGCCTCGGCTCCGTACCGAAGCACACAGCCAGGAACTCCATCCGGACCGTGCGAAAACACCGACTTGACCATTTGAAGATATCCAATCAGAGACTCCTTACTCATTAAGGGACTGAAGATACAATGCGACCCAGACAGGCTGTAAGGATAGGGCGCGTTAGAATAAGAAGAAGAAGAATAAGTAGTTTGAAAATAAGAAGCAAATAGATCAGCGATCGCCTGACCTGAATTTGCTTTCGAATTTTCGTAAGATAGACAAGGAGGATAAGAGGAAGACTTACGCTTAGTGTTTACAAAATTAAAAAACTTTCTTGGGTTTTCAGAGAAGCTAAACCGACAGCGAGCTAAGTAAATTTTATAACACACAGCGTTAAACTCGATAAAATTAGACCGAGCAATTATATATTGCGAACAAGTTAAGGTATAGCCTAAACTTTTTGTAAAGTCTAGACTTCAGGTTCTTAAGGTTAGAAAGTGGCTTACAAAACCAAGGAGGTTTATTAGACCTATGCGGAAAATAAGAAGGAATACAGGCATCAAAGAAAAGATTTAATTTATTATAGAACAAATTGACAGCGGCACTTATGTCAGTGCAGGAATACAAATTAGACCAATCAATTCCATTAAGAAGTTGGATTAATTTGGGAAAGTTTGCCTTTCGAAAGCAACGAACTCGATCGGCAGGTACATCAGAATTTGTGAGTACAGATCTGCTAAGTTCGATCCTTAACTCCAGAGTTGGATGATAAGGGTCTTCAGGAGATGTAAGGGGTCCCGATCTAGATAGAATTACGGTGGTAGGTTCAGAGACAAAGCATAGATCTAATTGGCGGCAAGAGAATTTCGTATATTGTTAATGTGACCCAAAGATAATTCATCTATACCATCAGTAAAGTCATGTCGGTTCGATGGAATAAGAAAACAGAAGTTATCACAAGGATACCAAGCTGTACCAGGAAGGTTAAAGTGTCCTAGAACAACAATATGATCTTTGTCGGATAACAAGGCAAAAATAGATTTTATTGCTTCCAGGTGATCCTGGTATACAGATAAATCGGACGACGGAGGTATATATGAGCAAGTAAGAAATAAATTTACACCATGAAAATTTACTTTTATTGATAGAAACTCTATATTAGGATTATTATAATGTAATGGCTCCGATTAGAAGTTGGAGTCTACTGCAAATAGAACACCACCTCCTCTTCGGGAAGAACGATCTTGCCTGTAAATGGTGTACTTTGACGGAAAGAGTTCGGAATCAGAAATATCCGAACTTAACCAGGTTACCGAAAACGCAACTACATCAGTAGAAAAAGTGAAACTGTCGACGTATAGCTTACTTATTTTACTACGCAAACCAAACTTTGGCTTTGAACTCTTTTACCATCAAATATTCTGGCCAAAAACTTGGTGAGCATATGGTTTCAAAAAGTGAAGGTGCGACATTGATCTTGAAAGATGCAATTTGTCTATCATAAGCAAATTTAAATTTTTCCACTTTTGGATTGGCATTATTAATTTTGACTATAATGAAAGCCTTTAAGACATCTGTAATCAGGGGCAAGCCTTGAAACAAAAATCTGTTTCATTGGTGGAACCCCCACAAGTGGTTTAGGAGCCAAAGGAGTAATATTTGGTATATTATCTTTGGAACCTAATAAAGTCGGTGATCCGACAGTTGGAGGAGGTGCGGAAGATATTTTTTATTAGGATTCAGCTTGGACAATTCAGATACAACTTCGGCGTTAACTAATGTCGGTGGAGCAGGTTTCCTAATGGGAATGCTTTCCGCAGCGGTTGTTGCTACTGGGGTAGCAAACGAGATTAACTGTGGAACCAACGAAGTAGTGGCTGGGTCAGTCGCTGGTAGAGGTAAAAATTTGGATAATTGTAAGTCACAAGAAGTTGATTTATTCGCTTTGGAGACTCAGCCAAAAGTTTCAAACTATTGAACAGAGATTTCAAAGCACTAAACTGATCGTTTAACTTATGAAATCCACCAATCAGATTATTAAAACCAACTCTTGTCTGTCTCATAAACATCCGCATTTCACACTCAACTTCTCGACATGACTCACAACACCAGTTAAGCCCAGTTCTCTTGGCAATGGCATCTGCAACTAGCCCTGAATGTACTACGTTATCACAGAGCCAGCAGGCCATACTGGTTTGCGAAGCCGTGATCTGCTTCTGGCAACTCTTCAGACAACACACAATTTTGCCTTATAATATAAATAAAAAAAAAAAAAAAAAAAAAACAAATTAAAAATTTACAAAATTAAAAAAAATTTACTTTGAAATAGTAGGAACTATGCCCACTGTACAGATTCAAAACAGAAATATGTTAACAACCACAAAACAGTAGAGCAAGCAGTGAGAGCAGAGAACGTCACTAACGGAATACTGTCAACTGAGAGTTGTTGAGAGAGAAACCGTCACACTGCGAGCGGGAGGAAAGCAAGTAGACACTCAAAATCTAATGCTTACCTTGTGGTAATGCAAAACTTTGAACTCAGTTTATGTAGAAATAAACAGAGCTCAAATAAGCACAAATGTAATTCACTATTAAGTGATACAACACTACCCTGCAGTACGCTTGGTGGCAATTGCCCCGATCGACTACCGAATTCGCTGTACCCATCCGGTATACAGATTTCGTCAGTCTAGTGGTAATGCAACGTCTCGCTGCTTGGTAGACATCGTACGTCAAACGAGAATAAATATGACCATCGGCTTAGTCAAAACGAGAGTGGAGGCTAGCGAAACTCTCATAATTTTGGTCACACAGTTTTCATCTCGTATTTTGCTTAGCGTGCATTGTGAAATCAACAATTAAAAAAGTGAAGTGCCGGAATTGTCCATACATTTGTTTATTTTGTGCTGATCCCTGATGTAATAGTTAACAAAGTGGTAAGTTAAATTGATATATTTCATATAGTATATATATATATATACATATAAACATAAGTAATTTAATAATTGCAGATTCTATTGCATTGGAAGAAAATGATGTGGCACGGCAGAGTACCAATTGCGGATAACCAAGCAGCATTAGAAAAATACCATACAAATAATTACAAAAAAAGTATCATTAACAGAAAGTAATTATAATTATTAAAAAAATTATTAATATATAAATCAATCAAATCATGAATAAAAGAAAGTGTTCAACAATAAAATAACACGTGTTTTTTCCGTATTTATGCTTTGCAACACTAGTAAGTACTCAATGAGTACTAATCAAGTATCAATTCCAATTGGGTACTAATCCCAATTTAATACCCGAATTAGAGTATCGAAAGAGTTACTCGATTTAGAGTACCGAAACAGGTACTCGAATTAGAGTAGCGAAGTAGGTAGTACAATGGTAAACGACGTCGTGTCAATTGTCCCCATTCCAATGACATGCAATGTAAATTCTCCATTGACAAATGCATGTTAGAGGGGTTAGTAAAGTAAGTAGTGGTGGTGCCATTCGGTATAGCGAATTCGGTAGTGCGCGAGTACTCTTGCGTACTGAAGGGTAATAACATGTACTATGAAAGGATAGAGACGCGATGTAGACAACAATTAAAGTAATTACTTTAACGAAACTTTTTTAAACACCGGTTGTTAGATACAAAAAGCGAAAAATTGCGGGGCGCACAAAAAAACACGTCTGTTTGCTACAAAGAGTGACAGCGAATTATACATATGTATATCCTTGATCAATGTCAACAACAGAGACATTATAGCCACGTCCCTCTGTCTGTCTGTATGAACACCTAGATCTCCGAGACTATAATACAAACAGACACCAAATCGGATACATAGTCTCCTGAATCCCTTACGCAGAAGGTTTATTTCAAAAGTTTGATGCCACGCCCCCTTCGTCCACAATATCCATAAATCTTGAACTATTCATGTTTTTTTTATGTAAATCGCGTATAACTCCAAAAGTTCTTTGTGTAATGATGTGTAATTTGGTAAGCCAGCACATATGGCTAATAATCTTAATACACCCTGTAATTTTGTTAAAATCGGATAAGTAAAACAAAAGTTATTTGTTAAATTATTTATCAAAATAGTTGTACCCTTTGCATATGGACGTTTTAGGTGCGTGAATGACCTAGAGATATCAAATTTGGTGACAGTATCCGCAGTTCAAGTTTGTTTTAGACTTTTGGAAAAGCCGTAACAATGGACCTTGAATTTTGGTGTGCATAATAATAATTATAGTCTCAGTGGTTCCTATGAATCTGGTTGTGATTGAATGAAAAACAAGGAAGTTATTAAAGAATCAATTTTATAGGGAAAATTCACATACGTGCTTTGTTTGTTTAGTTGACATTGTGACCATGACGGTATGTTATGGATTTTTTTTTCAAAAATATACAAACAACAAATTTCAGTATATTTCTTTGGTATATTTTTTGTTAAAATATCATTTAAGTCTTTTGTTTTCTCTCGGAATGGGTTGCGGGTATCATACGGTCGAGCACTCTTAACTGTAGCTTTCTTACTTGTTATCCATAGGAGCCTCTCAGTGTTTTCATGAAGCTTATTTCAGTTCCATTTAAAATTAAAATACAAGTTTGACATTAGTAAAATTAAAAGGAAGAACCGATCTTATCAGGTATCGAACCTACGACCTCAGCATTACTGATCAGATGCTCTAACCCCTCCACCAGTCTTGAATGAAATAAATTCCAAAATAAAATTTTGCCAAACGAGCTATTTCCATGTGAAGCTAAATAAACACAACATTATTCAATTTGCTTGGTTGGTACCAAAATTTTTATATTTACTGCAACGTTTTTTAATTGAACCATATGTTACGTCAGCTTCTCGGTTCATACATATTCAGGGGTGACACAGAAATCACTTCCGCTCTAAAAACCCTTGAATTCCATTCCGCTGTGACACAGAAATAGTCGTCTGATTGGAAAAATGGATCAGATTCACATCTAAGAATCCTACGCTCTATGGTTTCTCTTTTTATTTTCTGCCGCCGGAGCTGTTCGATAAGAAACAATCTCGCTAAAGGCAGTTTTATTAAAATTCAAAAACTTTTTGTTGATTCTATTTAATCACTAACCAAAGAACACATAGATGTGTCAAATGGCGAAAAAGTGATTTCACTTGAAACAGCATTATTAGCACCCCAAGCGAATACAACAACCGCTGAGTGCACGGCTGATTTCGAATTTCAAACATCTGAAGCAGTGTACAGCTAACAGCATCGAATTTACTTCAGTCGCGGATCGACTGCGGAGCGATGAGCACGGGTGTATTTCGTTGCGCTGTGCTTTCGTTTCTATGTATGCGTGTGTGTATGTACACGTTGGCGCATATGAGTATTCGTATGCGTGTGAAGTTTTGCAACTGCGCGACAAGTGGCTAGCGCAAGCCGTTTTTGTTCTTCCGAGACGAAAGTCTTGAGAACGAAGATGACTTTTGTTGCTCGTGTCATACTAGGTTGCAACTTAGCGAACTTTTTTCAAGGATTGCGTTGGCTCTGATGGTAGAGTGTTGTTCTGAATTGCATTTGATTGGGGGTACGATCCCCGGGAAAATTGTCATTAATTTTTATTTTGTACATATTTTTTAATATTATTTGAGCAGTAGCCTCTTTGAATAAGTTTAGACCTAAAAGGTAATTATGTTTCAAATAATATTTTTTTAATTCAATTTAATTTAATAGTGTCTCTTAACTGCTTGTTTTGAATATGTTAAACATCGTTATTTTGCAACTAAATATTAGCATACATTTTAAATAATGGTTATTAAGAATACTTTTAAAGAACTTTAAAAAAATGTGTTAATACAACAACAAAACACATATAATTCATAAAATGGAAATAAAATAATTATTATTAGAATTTATTTATCAGAGAAATTCAAAAGAATTTATTAAAAAATACATACGAATATACCGATAAATACTTATATAGTACATTGTAATAACAAATATTATTATTTCATAAATGATGTTATTAACGAATTTGTCTAATTTTCTTTAAAAGTATTGCTTTTAAATTAAACTTAATAAGTGTGTTACTATTATTTGCGAAATAACTAAGTATTTTTAAATCACTCATTGATAAAAACAATAAATAAAATAGCAATGAAGTAATTAATATATTTAAGCATAATTTACTTTTAAAAAACCCTAAACTAATTGTAGTTAAAATTTGTTCAGAGATAAATTCAAGGAGAGCTATATACTTCTCAATTAATACTACAAAATTTAAAAAAAATAGTATATAAAATATATTGAATAGTAATAATAATAATAATGGCAAATTTCACTGGTTATCGCACCCGCAGTCTAATGCAAATCAGACCAACACTCTACCATCAGAGCCAACGCAATCCTTGTAAAAAGTTCGCTAAGTTGCAAGCTTGTATGACACGAGCAACAAAAGTCACCTTCGTTCTCAAGACTTTCGTCTCGGAAGAACAAAAACAGCTTGCGCTAGCCACTTGTCGCGCAGTTGCAAAACTTCACACGCATACGCATACTCATATGCGCCAACGTGTACATACACACACGCATACATAAAAACGATATCACAGCGCAACGAAATGCACCCGTGCTCATCGTTCCGCAGTCGATCCGCGACTGAAGTAAATTCGATGCTGTTAGCTGTGCACTGCTCCAGATGTTCGAAATTCGAAATCAGCCGTGCACTCAGCGGTTGTTGTATTCGCTTGGGGTGCTAATAATGCTGTTTCAAGTGAAACCACTTTTCTCGCCATTTGACACATCTATGTGTTCTTTGGTTAGTGATTTAACTGTGTTGCCAGAAACAAAGAGTTACCAGACAATTAGAGATTAATCTGGTAAGAGCTACCAGACAACTACTAGAGTTGTCGAGTAACGTAGAGTGTTTTTTGCGCCAACAATTTAAATGTTTTTCTTTTGTTTATTACGTCTAAGAAACCAAATATTTGATTATTTGAATGAAATTGAAAACATCACAAGAAAATGAAATTGGAAACTTATCGTTCTGCAACGAAATGAATAGAAAATTAGCAAATTACATACTTGGGCCAAGTTAGAAAGGGTTTAGGAAACTGCTAAAAACCTTAAATTTTTCGAAGCTCTGTGTCACCGCGGAAATTTTCCAGCGGAATTGCTTTCAGCGGAATCAATTCCGCTAGCGATTTCTGTGTCACCCCTGATTATTTTTTTCCGTTAATAAAATAAAATCCAGCTGGCCCCGCAGCTTTGCAAGCTTCCCACTGCAAATCCATGCTGCAGCCTCTAAATGTTAATATAAAAATAATTTTAGGCCAACGTTCTCCCCTGAATGCGCTAAGCTATCATTCAAAGTAAAATTTAATTTAAAGACTGTCAATACCAATTCAAATCAAATTTTGAGAGCATCGATCAACATCGATATCATTTTTTTTTTGGCTAAAAATTAAATTTCTCTCCCAAAAGCAATAATTGGTTAATTAATTCAATTTTTCAACTGATGAGATTAAAGATAGTTAGAGTAATTATTACGGAAAATGGCTCCTTACTGGACGCCTAGAGGTTAATTTCTACATTGTGTAAAAATTGCAGCACTGTTCGAGTTGTAAGCTGATAGTACAATATGTGAATATGTGACCACGAACTATAACGAATATATATTTTCTTGAAAAGCCTCAACAGACGAGCTGATATACATACATGAAAATCAAAAACAATTAAAAATTGTTGATATAAATTGTGTATAATTTAAGATGTACTTTGTGTAATGATAAGTAATTTGGTAAATTATATTATTTAAATACCCTGTAAGTGTGGTAAACTGAATATTTACGTCCAGCACATGGGCACATGGTACATGTACTCTCAACTAAATCGTTTTTTAATTTTTTTTTATATAAAATTTTCATGCTACTCACCACAGTATCATTTTCAACAAGGCACAGAAGAACAACATCTTCTCGCAATAGCTTAATTGCTGCATGTAAAGGGTACCTCGTTTTGCTCTTGAGCATTTTAAAAAGTAGAGGTCCAGACATGTATTCAAAGTCGTGGGGTGTTAAATCATCCCAATGTGTTGATATAATTCCTGAACAGTATTCTAATAGAACCGTAGCGCCGACTTCTTCAGCTACACAATAAAAACGCACACACGATCGCACTCCGACTGACGCAACTAAAGCTCTTTCGCAAAGCCCGAGCAAGGCAGGCAATGAAAACCGATGGGCAACCTCGAGGAGCCCCAATGTAAATCGGTCATGTTGTAAGTCGACAATATCTGTGTAAATCCAACGCAAAAGGGCCGTTGCAATATCTTCATCTAAGTCACTCCAATCCATTTCATTTGTGCTGTTTAAAAGCTCATTTTGCCATTTTTCCGATCGTGCATGTAAAACAAATTTATGCGCCGGCGTAAGTGGCCCGTTTGCATTGATTTTTATATTTAAATCAGAATAGATCGATCGGCCATATAGGGAGGAAGCTGTTAATGCCAGTCGCGACACAAAACTACTAAATTTTGTAATTTCTCCTTCTTTTGAAGCAACAATTTCATTGTATTTTCTTTCCAATTCTTCATAGTTGCGATGCAATTTTGTGTATTCCTCTTTTAGCAGTGCCAAGTGTTTTTCCAGTTTCTCAATTGAGCCGACTTCATCACCACCTAAAATATTATTGTTTTCAGAATAAGTCACATAATTTTAACATATTTATGTACATACATATGTATTTATTCTATATATATTTACATTGTGCGCCAAATGTACATGAATAAGTATGCATATGTGGAAATACGTAATTATTTACGTTTTAAATTTTTTCGTGCACTATGCAAAATGTTGAATAGTTAAAAATTGAATGCATAAAGATATATATCTATGTTTGGAGTATAGTTAAGCATAGCAAAGAGAACATACCCTTGCTCATCGTCTAGTTTTTATAAAAACAAGTTCGGAAGATTGGACGACAAAAACATCTGATAACCACTTCTGTTTAGAGTGACCGCAGGTTTAATCGGCAAATATACCATTTTCCATGGAATATATGTACTTTTACAATAATGAGCTTGTTTACACTAACAAATCAACACGAAGTTTCACTGCCGTGGTATCATTTTCTGTTAGCTGAAAAATCTGGCCATCGAAGGGTATTATGCTTAGTGGGGTATCACCGACCCCATAAAGTATATATATTCTTGATCAGTGTCAACAGCCGAGACTATATATCCATGTCCGTATGTTTGTCCGTATGACAATTTAATAAAATTGGAGAGCGTCCACGTCCGCGTCCAAAATATATCAAACGCGCGTTCGATCCCATACAAAAGCATAGGCAGTTCGCCGGTAAAAGGGAGAATATACCAGCGTCCATTTTGGACGCGAGTAGTACCAAGTCGTTTTAAAGAATTTTAATATCCGTTCTTCTGGTAATGTTTGGGAGATTTTGGATTTGATTTACTGGAATTTTGGAAAAGAAAAATGGCGAATAAAGAAGAGAAAGACGACGAAATAAAGCATTATGATTTAAAATTTGAAATGGGCAATGGTCTGATATTCTAATGTTGACCCAGGGGTTTATAAAACTACACCAAATCGATTTTCTATTGGTATATGTAGCTATACGAAAATGGGTGTCTTTCGTTGTCAATCCTGGCAGCAGAGCAACCAAATCATAAAAATTGTTAAAATAAAAAATAAAATAGTTAAAAGCTCAACAAAATTTCGCGGAAAATCAGAAGTAAGAATTTGAATCAAAACAAACGTAGAGTTGAACAAAAACGCGAAATGATCCACGCAAAATGCCCTCAAAAAAACTCATTTGTGCGTTGATCCACCTTCTCATTTTTGCGCAAGGAGTAACTGAACAAAAATCCGCAAAAAAGAGTAATTGAACAAAAATGAGCCAAATGGAACAACTGAACAAAAATGAACAAGTCAGCGAAAATGAGCAACTGAGCAAGTGAGCAAAAGTGAGCAAGTGAACAATTAAGAACAAATGGGAATGAACATGTTCACTCACTAAGTTTAGTGAACAACTCTTATTTGTTCACTCACTCATGAGCAGCCCAACACTACTTCCAAGCTCAACACATCTGCTTCTGACATTTTGTTTTGATGATTTATCCTTTTTTGCATAGCATTTTATATCATAATTTTGTTAAATTTCATGTTGAATAAGAGCGCATGCAATTTTGTCAACAATGTCATATGAACGTGGATGCATACGATGAACATAGTCTAAACAGGTTTTGGGATTTTCACGTTAAGAGACTATTAAAGCAAGAGCTACTTTCTCATTAAAAAAAAATAAATTGGTATTTTTTTTCAGATGAAGTTTATTTTAGATTTCGGCCACGCTCTCAAATTTAAAAAAAAATGGATAATAGAGCGTAATTTTCACGAGTTATGGTATACAGAAAAATATCGATAGTCGATGTTTTCTGAGTTGGTTGTGATCGAATGAAAAACATAGAGGTTATCAAGAAACCGTTTCATAGAACAGAAATCAGATGCAGCTGCATGTGTATACATGGATTGCTTGACAGTGTAGCTTTTTTACATATTACTAATGTTTCATGGCAAATGATTCATCTTTTGATTACACCCATTACCCACTACACCCACCCAGAGGGTACATGAGTATTATAAATAAGTGCCAATAGAAAATGTATGTAACAAGCCGATGGAGCCATCTCCGATTTTGTAAACATATCTAAAGTTGTTTGTGCTAATAGGCGATAGGTGCTATCAAAGTACAGCCTAATCGATAGCACGCAGTACTTGTATTCCTTTACAATAATTGTGACTAAACTACGCCTGCTAAAAAAGAATGGGATTAAAAGTTTCTAGATTTACGTATAGGTAGAATTAAAACCATATTTTTCTTAGTAAGCTCATTCATATGTATATATTTATTCCCCGTCTTCTAATACTTTGAAACATATAAATATTTCAGTGAAACTGCTTTTAGTAGTTTAACAAAAAATGGATAAAAAAACATCGAGTATTTAGGAAGGAAAACAAGCAAGAAAGCTACAGTCGAGTGTGCTCGACCCAAATTTCTAGGACTCGAAAATATTTTTTAAATATTTAGAAAACTTGGTTTTACAAGCGGGATTCGTACTCCGGTACCGACGCACATTGCGAAACGGATATGTGTGCTTTAATTACTGCGCCACAAAACAATTTTACCCAAGCCGTTCTAATAAGAATAAAGTTCCCATTAATTATTATATGGGGTTTGCTTTATCAATTCCGCGTTTGCAGCATACTTGGGGGTATTTTTTTTTTTTTGAAATTTTAACTTTTTTTTATTAGGCAATTTTTGAAAGTGTTTTCAACTATAAAATCCAATATAAATGACATACACATTTTTTAAAAAGTAAAAAAAAATCGTCAGTAGCCGGTCTTGAACTTCTGTTGCCTGCTTAGCTGCAAGAGTGCTCATAGATTTGGGCGTCAAAAAGTTGCTATTAAAACGACATTTTGTTGCCTTATTTCTTCAATGTTTTTTACGCGAGTTCACTCAAATTTTCAGGAAACTTCCGCGCTGGTCTATTTCATAAGTGTGCGCAAGATCGCAGCTACATCTAGACGGCAACACCTTTAAAGTATGTTTTCTAAAACAAACTTGATCTGCATGCGACCATAACATGTGTTTTAAAAATTTCGTTGCTCTAGCGTAGAGTTTCTAAGATCTATGTGTTCATACAGACAGACAGATGGGGTCGTACCCCATCTTCTAACCTCTATGGGTAGGTTAGTATCATCAGTGAATTGGATATGCAAAATAAATGGTACTGGTCGAAATTAAAACTTTTTCTGAACGTTGACGTACATAGTATGCACATTCAAGTGGCCCAAGCGATACCAAGCCAATGCTTGTTACGCACGGACCCCAATAAACCCTCCTCCGCCCAACCGACCGTGGGGCACCGTCGCAGGACGACCGACACAATTCGCGTTTGGACAGGATAGATTCGGGCATGGAAGAAAAACGCGGATAGCATATAATAGAAAAACATTTTTTTTTTTGAAGAATCGGAAAGAAACGGGTGGAATGAGAAAAATTTAATTTATTAGTATAAGTTAAGTCTAATTATTAGTTAAGTAGGTTAGTAGTAAAGTTTTAAGATTAAAAGCAGTGTTAGCGCTAGAAAATACATGGTAAAATCTATTATAGTTATAACATAAAACTCTAAAAGGGTCATGAAATGCAAAATAAGATCTACATAGGTTGAGAGCAAGCGGAATGTAACTACGGGTTAGTCTAGATAGAACGCAAAAGGTTAGTCGCGATAATAATTCTGAAGAATCAATAACACCATTAATAAGATTAAAAATAAATAAAATGCCAAACATTATTCTACGGTTAGATAAAGAAGGTAGGTTTATTAAAAAAAGTCGACTACTATATGACGGCAATCTCACTTTAGCATTCCAGTTCAAGACACGCAAAGCAAATAATAGAAATTGTTTTTGAACAGATTCTATGCGATCCTGGTGCACAGAATACTGTGGAGACCATACGCACGAATCATATTCCAGAAAATAATACCTCCTCCGATCCCAATAAACCCTCCTCCGCCCAACCGACCGTGAGGCACCGTCGCAGGACGAGCGACACAATTCGCGTTTGGACAGGATAGATTCGGGCATGCAAAAAAAACGCGGATAGCATATAATAGAAAAACATTTTTTTTTTGAAGAATCGGAAAGAAACGTGTGGAATGAAAAAAATTAAATGTATTACTATAAGTTAAGTGTAATTATTAGTTAAGTAGGTTAGTAGTAAAGTTTTAAGATTAAAAGCAGTGTTAGCGCTAGAAAATACATGATAAAATCTTTTATAGTTATAACATAAAACTCTAAAAGGGTCATGCAATGCAAAATAAGATCTACATAGGGGGAGAGCAAGCGGAATGTAACTACGGGTTAGTCTAGATAGAACGCAAAAGGTTGGTCGCGATATTAATTCTGAAGAATCAATAAAAATAAATAAAAAAATAAATAAAATGCCAAGCATTACTCTACGGTTAGATAAAGAAGGTAGGTTTATTAAAAGAAGTCTACTACTAGAAGACGCCAATCTCACTTCAGCATTCCAGTTCAATACACGCAAAGCAAATAATAGAAATTGTTTTTGAACAGATTCAATGCGATCCTGGTGTACAGAATACTGTGGAGACCATACGCACGAATCATATTCCAGAATCGGACGAACAAGTGATGTATAAAGGGTCTTAGTATAAGGGTCATCAAATTTCTTTGACCATCTCTTAATGAAACCGAGAACAGACATAGCTTTATTGACCGTTCTAGAAATGTGGTCAGAAAATTTAAGTTTATGATTTAAGAGAATATCCAGATCATCAACAGCAGTAATTCTTTTTAGATCGTTACCGTTCAGTAAGTAAGAGGCCAAATGTGGATATATAGAAGGACATAACAACACATTTAGAACAGTTTAAATTTAACAAGTTCACTTTGCACTATGACTGAAAAGCGTCAAGATCTCTCTGCAACTTGATATCGCATGGCCAATCCCAATCCCAATACTGCAGGCATATTTTAACATCATCTGCATACATTAGTACGCGAGATTGTGTCAAAACAGTAGGTAGATCATTTATGAACAATGTGAAAAGTAAGGGACCGAGATGGCTACCATGGGGAACTCCAGAGGTAACTCGGAATGTATTAGAATGAAAATTATTAAAAGAAACTTTTTGGGTTCTTTGGCTTAGATTGCTTGAAATCCAGCAAATCAAATTATTGGAAAATCCAATTAAGTCAAGCTTATATAACAAAAAAGAATGGTTTACTGAGTCAAAGGCTTTACTAAAATCGGTATAGATGACGTAAGTTTGTTCGTTTTTAAGGAAACCTGGTTAACGAACGAAGAAAGCTCAAGAAGATTAGTAACAGTAGATATATGTATCACAAATCCGTGAAAAAACTTTTGGTATAGCAGACAATTTACATATCCCTCTATAGTTTTTGGTGTCAGACTTACTTCCCTTCTTATGGAGAGGAATAACGAAAGACTCCTTGCATAAAGACGGAAAAGTCGATGACTCAACGGTCTGCATAAAGCCTCGGCTCCTTACCGAAGCACACAGCCAGGAACTCCATCCGGACCGTGCGAAAACACCGACTTAACCATTTGAAGATATCTAATCAGAGACTCCTCACTCATTAAGCGAATGAGGATACAATGCGACCGAGACAGGCTGTAAGGATAGGGCGCGTTAGAGTAGGAAGAAGAAGAATAAGTACTTTGAAGAAAAGAAGAAAATAGATCAGCGATCGCCTGACCAGAATTTGCTTTCGAATTTTCTTAAGATAGATAAGGAGGATAAGAGGAAAACTTACGCTTAGTGTTTACAAAATTAAAAAACTTTCTTGAGTTTTCAGAGAAGCTAACCCGACAAATTAGACCGAGCAATTATGTAAGGATAGGGCGCGTTAGAGTAGGAAGAAGAAGAATAAGTACTTTGAAGAAAAGAAGAAAATAGATCAGCGATCGCCTGACCAGAATTTGCTTTCGAATTTTCTTAAGATAGATAAGGAGGATAAGAGGAAAACTTACGCTTAGTGTTTACAAAATTAAAAAACTTTCTTGAGTTTTCAGAGAAGCTAACCCGACAAATTAGACCGAGCAATTATATATTTGCCAAAAAGTTAAGATAGAGCTTGAAATTTTAAACTTGTTGTTGTTGCTTACAAAACCAAATAGGTTTATTAGACCTATGCGGAAAATAAGAAGGAATACAGTCATCAAAGCAAAGATTTAATTTATTATAGAACAAATTGACAGCGGCACTTATGTCAGTGCAGGAATACAAATTAGACATCAGAATTTGTGAGTACAGATCTGCTAAGCTCGATCCTTAACTCCAGAGTTGGATGATAAGGGTCTTCAGGAGATGTAAGGGGTCCCGATCTAGATAGAATTACGCTGGTAGGTTCAGAGACAAAGCATAGATCTAATTGGCGGCAAGAGAATTTCGTATATTGTTAATGTGACCCAAAGATAATTGATGTAAACCATCAATAAAGTCATGTCGGTTCGATGGAATAAAAAAACAGAAGTTATCACAGGGATACCAAGCTGTACCAGGAAGGTTAAAGTGTCCTAGAACAACAATATGATCTTTGTCGGATAACAAGGCAAAAATAGATTTTATTGCTTCCAGGTGATCCTGGTATACAGATAAATCGGACGACGGAGGTATATATGAGCAAGTAAGAAATAAACTTACACCATGAAAATTTACTTTTATTGATAGAAACTCTATATTATTAAGATTATTATAATGTAATGGCTCCGATGAGAAGTTGGAGTCTACTGCAAATAGAACACCACCTCCTCTTCGGGAAGAACGATCTTGCCTGTAAATATCGTATTTTGCTGGAATCAGAAATATCCGAACTTAATCAGGTTTCCGAAAACACAACTACATCAAAATAAAAAGTGAAACTGTCGACATAAAGCTTACTTCTTTTATTACGCAAACCACCCAAATTTTAATAGGTTAGAAGAAATGATGAAATTAGTTTTTTGAAGATGGAGAAGAAGTTTGAGATTGAGACTGTACAGGTTTATTTGGTAAAAGCCCAATCGGTGTCCGATTTTTAACTTTGTCTTTGAACTCTTTTACCACCAAATACTCGGGACAAAAACTTGGCGAGCATATGGTTTCAAAAAACGAAGGGCGACAAGTGGTTTAGGAGCCAAAGAATAATATTTGGTATATTACCTTTGGAACCCAATAAAGTTGGTGATCCGTCAGTAAGAATATTTGAAGGAGGTGCAGAAGAAATTTTTTTATTAGGATTCGGCTTGCCTCTACTTCGAGTGACAACCGTTGACAATTCGGACACAACTTCGGGGTTCATTAATATCGGTGAAGCAGGTTCCCCAATGGAAATGCTTTCCGCAACGGTTGTTGCTACTGGGGTAGCAAACGAGATTAACTGCGGAACCAACGGAGTAGTGGGTGGTTCAGTCGATGGTAGAGGTAAAAATTTGGATAATTGTAAGTCATAAGAAGTTGATTTTTTCCGCTTTGGAGACTCAGCCAAAAGTTTCAAACTATTGAACAGAGAATTCAAAGCACTAAACTGATCGTTCAACTTATGAAATCCATCAATCAGATTATTAAAACCAACTCTTGTCTGTCTCATAAACATCCGCATTTCACACTCAACTGCTCGACATGACTTACAACACCAGTTAAGTCCAGTACTTTACGTGTACTACGTACGCAGGCCATACTGGGTTGCGAAGCGGTGATCTGCTTCTGGCAACTTTTCAGACAACAT
The DNA here is from genome assembly GCA_035045625.1 of Drosophila formosana. Lineage (NCBI taxonomy): Eukaryota > Metazoa > Arthropoda > Insecta > Diptera > Drosophilidae > Drosophila > Drosophila formosana. The sequence goes on from JAWNOW010000368.1 coordinate 678,567, forward strand.
ACAACTTTGACTTCAATTATAAAATTCAAAAATTAAAAAATCTGGTAATTTACTTTAAAATTGTATGTACTGTGCCCACTGTACAGACTCAAAATAGAAATATGTAAACAACAACAAAATAGTAGGACAAGCAGTGAGCGCAGAGAACGTCACTAACGGAATACTGTACTCTGAGAGTTGTCGAGAGAGAAACCGTCATACTGCGAGCGGGAAGGAAAGCACAAAGAGTAGACACGCAAAATCTAATGCTGACCACAACAACAAAACTTTGAACTCAGTTTATGTAGAAATAAACAGAGCTCTAATAAGCACAAATGTAATTCACTATTTTGTGATAAGAAACTAATATCATGCATCATCACAGGATAGAGACGTGACAATTAAAGTAATTACTTTAAAGAAATGTTGTTAGACAAACATAACAGAAAATTGCGGGGCGTTCAAAAAAAAACACGTCTTTTTGCTCCAAAGAGTGACAGCGATAACGAGAATTGTTTTGAGAAGTGAGACTAGCCGAATTACACAAATTATATCAAAAATGTGTAACCATAAAGTATATATATTCTTTATCTGTGCCAACAGCCGAGACGATATAGCCATGTCCGTCTGTCTGTCTAGATCTCAGAGACTACAAGGCCTAGAGATATCAAACTTGATGACTGTACTCGTGTGGGTCTTACGCAGATCGAGTTTGTTTTAGATTTTTGCCACGTCTTTTTCGCTCCTGAAAACTGTACAAGCCATAAAATTTAAACTAGAGCCTTGAATTGCACAATAATAATTATAGTCTCAATGACTCACATACAGCTACAAGCGCATTGTTTGTTTAGGTGACAGTGTGACCATGTCCGTATATTATTGATTTTTTTTTTTCAAATATATGCAAAAAACAAATTTCGGTATATTTTTTGTTTAAATATCATTTATGTGTTTTGTATTCACTCGAAATGGAGGGAGGGTATCTTACAGTCGAGCACTCTCAACTGTAATTATGTTATTTGTTTTCTAATGAATGGTTGCGCAATAGTTATCGAGACTACCCAAAACGCTTAAAAATTTTTTTAAATTAACATGTTGCAATATTAAGACTACAAAGTGTATGACCAACAATTGTAAAAGTAGCGATTCAGATGTCAAATCTATTATTCCAGTGAACAACAAGTAAGAAAGCTACAGTCGAGAGTGCTCGACTGTATGATACCCGCAACCCATTTCGAGAGAAAACAAAAAATTTAAATGATTTTTTAACAACAAATAAACCAAAAATATACTGAAACTTGTGGGTAAACTAGCGGGTGAAAATTCACAACACCGGCATGGTCACACTGTCAACTAAACAAACAAAGCGCGAGCAGCTGCAACTGAATTTTGCATATAAAATTGATTCTTTAATAACTTCCATGTTCTAAAACAAATTCACAGGAGTCATTGAGAATATAATTATTATTATGCATACCAAAATTCAATGCTCTAGGTCTATTATTACGGCTTTTACAGTTTTTGGGTGCGGAAAGGGGCGTGGCAAAAATCTAAAACAAACTTAATCTGCGTAAGACCTACATGAATACTGTCACCAAGTTTTAATATCTCTATGTCATTCACACACTTAAAACGTCCATATGCATTGGGCACAAAAATTTTGATAAATAACTTTTGTTCTACTTATCCGATTTATACCAAAATTACAGGGTATATTAAGAGTGTCAAGCGCAGATGGGTTACCAAATTACACATCATTACACAAAGAACTTTTGGAGTTATACGCGATTTACATAAAAAAAACTTGACTTTTTCTAGATTAATGTTTATTGTGGGCGAAGGGGGCGTTGAATCATACTTTTGAAATAAACTTGATCTGCGTAGGGTATGAAGGAACCTTTTTGCCAAATTTGGTGTCTCTATGTCTTATAGTCTCTGAGATCCAGGTGTTCATACAGACAGACAGACGGACAGACGGACATGGCTTTATCGTCTCGGCTGTTGACGCTGATCAAGAATATATATACTTTATGGGGTCGGAGATGCCTCCTTCTCCCTGTTACATACATTTTCTGTTGGCATTAAGTTATAATATCCTTCTACCCTTTGGGTAGCGGGTATAAAAACAATTTTTAGAATATTCTTTAGTATATTTTTTGTTAAAATATCATTTTAGTTTTTTGTTTTCTCTTGAAATGGGTTGCGGGTATCATACGGTCGAGCACTCTCGACGGTAGCTTTCTTACTTGTTTTTGAATGTGTTGGGGTTTTTGTTTCCTCGCCGATGTTGCTTTTGTTCTTAATGACTACTCTCATTTGTGTACGAACCGAGCTAGTCAGTATGTGTGAAGGATATCAGTACCAACAAAACCCAACAAAACAACCGGAAATCGAATACATGCAATGAAAACTCGAAACTCGCAATACTTTTTGAACAGACGTCGTATGTGTCTCGAATTGATTGTTGTAAATTGACAATTGGCAACATCGGAAAGTCAGGTTAATTGCACAACCCAATTCATTTTTGTGTCATGCCTGACTCGAAACTGCGCGACTGTCCGCTCAAAATATCCACCTAAATGTGCGTCTGCCAAATTCTTATCCCGTCAGTCAATGTGTTGAGTGAATAAAATTCCCTTATTTCTAAAAAAAAATATCCCAATTAATTTTCCCTTCACATTCCAATTAATGTTGGTCGTTGGACAACACTGTGTGTACGCACATTTACATAGGTGGACATTTTTTTCAGACTCTATTGCATATGCAGTTTTTTGCAGTACGCGTCCTAGATCTAGATCTATTCTTGATCAGTGTCAACAGCCGAGACGATATAGCCATGTCCGTCTGTCCGTCTGTATGAACACCTGGATCTCAGAGACTATAAGACATAGAGACACCAAATTTGGCAAAAAGGTTCCTTCATACCCTACGCAGATCAAGTTTATTTCAAAAGTTGGATGCCACGCCCCCTTAGCCCACAATAAGCATTAATCTAGAAAAAGTCAAGTTTTTTTTTCTGTAAATCGCGTATAACTCCAAAAGTTCTTTGTGTAATGATGTGTAATTTGGTAACCCATCTGCGCTTGACACTCTTAATATACCCTGTAATTTTGGTATAAATCGGATAAGTAGAACGAAAGTTATTTATCAAAATTTTTGTGCCCAATGCATATGGACGTTTTAAGTGTGTGAATGACCTAGAGATATCAAATTTGGTGACAGTATTCGTGTGGTCTTACGCAGATCAAGTTTGTTTAAGATTTTTGCCACGCCCTTTCCGCCCCCAAAAACTGTAAAAAGCCGTAATAATGAACATAGAGCATTGAAATTTGGTATGCATAATAATAATTATATTCTCAATGATTCCTGTGAATTTGGTTGAGATCGAATGAAATACAAGGAAGTTATTCATGAATCAATTTTATATGCAAAGTTCACTTGCAGCTGCTCGCGCTTTGTTTGTTTAGTTGACAGTGTGACCATGCCGGTGTTGTGGATTTTTACACGCTATTTTCAAATATATACAAATAAAACACAAGTTTCAGTATATTTTTGGTATAAAGAGTAGACACGCAAAATCTAATGCTGACCACAACAACAAAACTTTGAACTCAGTTTATGTAGAAATAAACAGAGCTCTAATAAGCACAAATGTAATTCACTATTTTGTGATAAGAAACTAATATCATGCACTATCACAGGATAGAGACGTGACAATTAAAGTAATTACTTTAAAGAAATGTTGTTAGACAAACATAACAGAAAATTGCGGGGCGTTCAAAAAAAAACACGTCTTTTTGCTCCAAAGAGTGACAGCGATAACGAGAATTGTTTTGAGAAGTGAGACTAGCCGAATTACACAAATTATATCAAGAATGTGTAACCATAAAGTATATATATTCTTTATCTGTGCCAACAGCCGAGACGATATAGCCATGTCCGTCTGTCTGTCTAGATCTCAGAGACTACAAGGCCTAGAGATATCAAACTTGATGACTGTACTCGTGTGGGTCTTACGCAGATCGAGTTTGTTTTAGATTTTTGCCACGTCTTTTTCGCTCCTGAAAACTGTACAAGCCATAAAATTTAAACTAGAGCCTTGAATTGCACAATAATAATTATAGTCTCAATGACTCACATACAGCTACAAGCGCATTGTTTGTTTAGGTGACAGTGTGACCATGTCCGTATATTATTGATTTTTTTTTTTCAAATATATGCAAAAAACAAATTTCGGTATATTTTTTGTTTAAATATCATTTATGTGTTTTGTATTCACTCGAAATGGAGGGAGGGTATCTTACAGTCGAGCACTCTCAACTGTAATTATGTTATTTGTTTTCTAATGAATGGTTGCGCAATAGTTATCGAGACTACCCAAAACGCTTAAAAATTTTTTTAAATTAACATGTTGCAATATTAAGACTACAAAGTGTATGACCAACAATTGTAAAAGTAGTGATTCAGATGTCAAATCTATTATTCCAGTGAAAAACAAGTAAGAAAGCTACAGTCGAGAGTGCTCGACTGTATGATACCCGCAACCCATTTCGAGAGAAAACAAAAAATTTAAATGATTTTTTAACAACAAATAAACCAAAAATATACTGAAACTTGTGGGTAAACTAGCAGGTGAAAATTCACAACACCGGCATGGTCACACTGTCAACTAAACAAACAAAGCGCGAGCAGCTGCAACTGAATTTTGCATATAAAATTGATTCTTTAATAACTTCCATGTTCTAAAACAAATTCACAGGAGTCATTGAGAATATAATTATTATTATGCATACCAAAATTCAATGCTCTAGGTCTATTATTACGGCTTTTACAGTTTTTGGGTGCGGAAAGGGGCGTGGCAAAAATCTAAAACAAACTTAATCTGCGTAAGACCTACATGAATACTGTCACCAAGTTTTAATATCTCTATGTCATTCACACACTTAAAACGTCCATATGCATTGGGCACAAAAATTTTGATAAATAACTTTTGTTCTACTTATCCGATTTATACTAAAATTACAGGGTATATTAAGAGTGTCAAGCGCAGATGGGTTACCAAATTACACATCATTACACAAAGAACTTTTGGAGTTATACGCGATTTACATAAAAAAAACTTGACTTTTTCTAGATTAATGTTTATTGTGGGCGAAGGGGGCGTTGAATCATACTTTTGAAATAAACTTGATCTGCGTAGGGTATGAAGGAACCTTTTTGCCAAATTTGGTGTCTCTATGTCTTATAGTCTCTGAGATCCAGGTGTTCATACAGACAGACAGACGGACAGACGGACATGGCTTTATCGTCTCGGCTGTTGACGCTGATCAAGAATATATATACTTTATGGGGTCGGAGACGCCTCCTTCTCCCTGTTACATACATTTTCTGTTGGCATTAAGTTATAATATCCTTCTACCCTTTGGGTAGCGGGTATAAAAACAATTTTTAGTATATTCTTTAGTATATTTTTTGCTAAAATATTTTAGTTTTTTGTTTTCTCTTGAAATGGGTTGCGGGTATCATACGGTCGAGCACTCTCGACGGTAGCTTTCTTACTTGTTTTTGAATGTGTTGGGGTTTTTGTTTCCTCGCCGATGTTGCTTTTGTTCTTAATGACTACTCTCATTTGTGTACGAACCGAGCTAGTCAGTATGTGTGAAGGATATCAGTACCAACAAAACCCAACAAAACAACCGGAAATCGAATACATGCAATGAAAACTCGAAACTCGCAATACTTTTTGAACAGACGTCGTATGTGTCTCGAATTGATTGTTGTAAATTGACAATTGGCAACATCGGAAAGTCAGGTTAATTGCACAACCCAATTCATTTTTGTGTCATGCCTGACTCGAAACTGCGCGACTGTCCGCTCAAAATATCCACCTAAATGTGCGTCTGCCAAATTCTTATCCCGTCAGTCAATGTGTTGAGTGAATAAAATTCCCTTATTTCTAAAAAAAAATATCCCAATTAATTTTCCCTTCACATTCCAATTAATGTTGGTCGTTGGACAACACTGTGTGTACGCACATTTACATAGGTGGACATTTTTTTCAGACTCTATTGCATATGCAGTTTTTTGCAGTACGCGTCCTAGATCTAGATCTATTCTTGATCAGTGTCAACAGCCGAGACGATATAGCCATGTCCGTCTGTCCGTCTGTATGAACACCTGGATCTCAGAGACTATAAGACATAGAGACACCAAATTTGGCAAAAAGGTTCCTTCATACCCTACGCAGATCAAGTTTATTTCAAAAGTTGGATGCCGCGCCCCCTTAGCCCACAATAAGCATTAATCTAGAAAAAGTCAAGTTTTTTTTCTGTAAATCGCGTATAACTCCAAAAGTTCTTTGTGTAATGATGTGTAATTTGGTAACCCATCTGCGCTTGACACTCTTAATATACCCTGTAATTTTGGTATAAATCGGATAAGTAGAACGAAAGTTATTTATCAAAATTTTTGTGCCCAATGCATATGGACGTTTTAAGTGTGTGAATGACCTAGAGATATCAAATTTGGTGACAGTATTCGTGTGGTCTTACGCAGATCAAGTTTGTTTAAGATTTTTGCCACGCCCTTTCCGCCCCCAAAAACTGTAAAAAGCCGTAATAATGAACATAGAGCATTGAAATTTGGTATGCATAAAAATAATTATATTCTCAATGATTCCTGTGAATTTGGTTGAGATCGAATGAAATACAAGGAAGTTATTCATGAATCAATTTTATATGCAAAGTTCACTTGCAGCTGCTCGCGCTTTGTTTGTTTAGTTGACAGTGTGACCATGCCGGTGTTGTGGATTTTTACACGCTATTTTCAAATATATACAAATAAAACACAAGTTTCAGTATATTTTTGGTATAAAGAGTAGACACGCAAAATCTAATGCTGACCACAACAACAAAACTTTGAACTCAGTTTATGTAGAAATAAACAGAGCTCTAATAAGCACAAATGTAATTCACTATTTTGTGATAAGAAACTAATATCATGCACTATCACAGGATAGAGACGTGACAATTAAAATAATTACTTTAAAGAAATGTTGTTAGACAAACATAACAGAAAATTGCGGGGCGTTCAAAAAAAAACACGTCTTTTTGCTCCAAAGAGTGACAGCGATAACGAGAATTGTTTTGAGAAGTGAGACTAGCCGAATTACACAAATTATATCAAGAATGTGTAACCATAAAGTATATATATTCTTTATCTGTGCCAACAGCCGAGACGATATAGCCATGTCCGTCTGTCTGTCTAGATCTCAGAGACTACAAGGCCTAGAGATATCAAACTTGATGACTGTACTCGTGTGGGTCTTACGCAGATCGAGTTTGTTTTAGATTTTTGCCACGTCTTTTTCGCTCCTGAAAACTGTACAAGCCATAAAATTTAAACTAGAGCCTTGAATTGCACAATAATAATTATAGTCTCAATGACTCACATACAGCTACAAGCGCATTGTTTGTTTAGGTGACAGTGTGACCATGTCCGTATATTATTGATTTTTTTTTTTCAAATATATGCAAAAAACAAATTTCGGTATATTTTTTGTTTAAATATCATTTATGTGTTTTGTATTCACTCGAAATGGAGGGAGGGTATCTTACAGTCGAGCACTCTCAACTGTAATTATGTTATTTGTTTTCTAATGAATGGTTGCGCAATAGTTATCGAGACTACCCAAAACGCTTAAAAATTTTTTTAAATTAACATGTTGCAATATTAAGACTACAAAGTGTATGACCAACAATTGTAAAAGTAGTGATTCAGATGTCAAATCTATTATTCCAGTGAAAAACAAGTGAGAAAGCTACAGTCGAGAGTGCTCGACCGTATGATACCCGCAACCCATTTCGAGAGAAAAAAAAAATTTTAATGGTATTTTAACAACAAATATACCAAAAATATACTGAATTTTGTGTTTTGTTTGTATATATTTGAAAATAACGGTTAAAAATCCACAACACCGACATGGTCACACTGTCAACTAAACAAACAAAGCGCGAGCAGCTGCAAGTGAATTTTGCATATAAAATTGATTCATTAATAACTTCCTTGGTTTTCACTCGATCTCAACCAAATTCACAGGAATCATTGAGAATATAATTATTATTATGCATACCAAAATTCAATGCTCTAGGTCTATTATTACGGCTTTTACAGTTTTTGGGGGCGGAAAGGGGCGTGGCAAAAATCTAAAACAATCTTAATCTGCGTAAGACCTACACGAATACTGTCACCAAATTTGATATCTCTAGGTCATTCACACACTTAATACGTCCATATGCACTGGGCACAAAAATTTTGATAAATAGTTTCACGAATAACTTTTGTTCTACTTATCCGATTTGTACCAAAATTACAGGGTATATTAAGAGTGTCAAGCGCTAATGGGTTACCAAATTACACATCATTACACAAAGAACTTTTGGAGTTATACGCGATTTACTAAAAAAAAAACTTGACTTTTTCTAGATTAATGCTTATTGTGGGCGAAGGGGGCGTGGCATCCAACTTTTGAAATAAACTTGATCTGCGTAGGGTATGAAGGAAACTTTTTGCCAAATTTGGTGTCTCTATGTCTTATAGTCTCTGAGATCCAGGTGTTCATACGGACAGACAGACGGACAGACGGACAGACGGACAGACGGACAGACGGACATGGCTATATCATCTCGGCTGTTGACGCTGATCAAGAATATATATACTTTATGGGGTCGGAGATGCCTCCTTCTGTCTGTTACATACATTTTCTGTTGGCACTAAGTCATAATACCCTTCTACCCTATGGGTAGCGGGTATAACAAGTAAGAAAGCTACAGTCGAGAGTGCTCGACTGTATGATACCCGCAACCCATTTCGAGAGAAAACAAAAAATTTAAATGATTTTTTAACAACAAATAAACCAAAAATATACTGAAACTTGTGGGTAAACTAGCGGGTGAAAATTCACAACACCGGCATGGTCACACTGTCAACTAAACAAACAAAGCGCGAGCAGCTGCAACTGAATTTTGCATATAAAATTGATTCTTTAATAACTTCCATGTTCTAAAACAAATTCACAGGAGTCATTGAGAATATAATTATTATTATGCATACCAAAATTCAATGCTCTAGGTCTATTATTACGGCTTTTACAGTTTTTGGGTGCGGAAAGGGGCGTGGCAAAAATCTAAAACAAACTTAATCTGCGTAAGACCTACATGAATACTGTCACCAAGTTTTAATATCTCTATGTCATTCACACACTTAAAACGTCCATATGCATTGGGCACAAAAATTTTGATAAATAACTTTTGTTCTACTTATCCGATTTATACTAAAATTACAGGGTATATTAAGAGTGTCAAGCGCAGATGGGTTACCAAATTACACATCATTACACAAAGAACTTTTGGAGTTATACGCGATTTACATAAAAAAAACTTGACTTTTTCTAGATTAATGTTTATTGTGGGCGAAGGGGGCGTTGAATCATACTTTTGAAATAAACTTGATCTGCGTAGGGTATGAAGGAACCTTTTTGCCAAATTTGGTGTCTCTATGTCTTATAGTCTCTGAGATCCAGGTGTTCATACAGACAGACAGACGGACAGACGGGCATGGCTTTATCGTCTCGGCTGTTGACGCTGATCAAGAATATATATACTTTATGGGGTCGGAGATGCCTCCTTCTCCCTGTTACATACATTTTCTGTTGGCATTAAGTTATAATATCCTTCTACCCTTTGGGTAGCGGGTATAAAAACAATTTTTAGTATATTCTTTAGTATATTTTTTGTTAAAATATTTTAGTTTTTTGTTTTCTCTTGAAATGGGTTGCGGGTATCATACGGTCGAGCACTCTCGACGGTAGCTTTCTTACTTGTTTTTGAATGTGTTGGGGTTTTTGTTTCCTCGCCGATGTTGCTTTTGTTCTTAATGACTACTCTCATTTGTGTACGAACCGAGCTAGTCAGTATGTGTGAAGGATATCAGTACCAACAAAACCCAACAAAACAACCGGAAATCGAATACATGCAATGAAAACTCGAAACTCGCAATACTTTTTGAACAGACGTCGTATGTGTCTCGAATTGATTGTTGTATATTGACAATTGGCAACATCGGAAAGTCAGGTTAATTGCACAACCCAATTCATTTTTGTGTCATGCCTGACTCGAAACTGCGCGACTGTCCGCTCAAAATATCCACCTAAATGTGCGTCTGCCAAATTCTTATCCCGTCAGTCAATGTGTTGAGTGAATAAAATTCCCTTATTTCTAAAAAAAAATATCCCAATTAATTTTCCCTTCACATTCCAATTAATGTTGGTCGTTGGACAACACTGTGTGTACGCACATTTACATAGGTGGACATTTTTTTCAGACTCTATTGCATATGCAGTTTTTTGCAGTACGCGTCCTTGGTTTTGTGAGAGCTATGTATAAATTAGTTACTTATTGTTACTTAAATATAGACCGCTCATATTCTAGATCTATTCTTGATCAGTGTTAACAGCCGAGACGATATAGCCATGTCCGTCTGTCCGTCTGTATGAACACCTGGATCTCAGAGACTATAAGACATAGAGACACCAAATTTGGCAAAAAGGTTCCTTCATACCCTACGCAGATCAAGTTTATTTCAAAAGTTGGATGCCACGCCCCCTTAGCCCACAATAAGCATTAATCTAGAAAAAGTCAAGTTTTTTTTTCTGTAAATCGCGTATAACTCCAAAAGTTCTTTGTGTAATGATGTGTAATTTGGTAACCCATCTGCGCTTGACACTCTTAATATACCCTGTAATTTTGGTATAAATCGGATAAGTAGAACGAAAGTTATTTATCAAAATTTTTGTGCCCAATGCATATGGACGTTTTAAGTGTGTGAATGACCTAGAGATATCAAATTTGGTGACAGTATTCGTGTGGTCTTACGCAGATCAAGTTTGTTTAAGATTTTTGCCACGCCCCTTTCCGCCCCCAAAAACTGTAAAAAGCCGTAATAATGAACATAGAGCATTGAAATTTGGTATGCATAATAATAATTATATTCTCAATGATTCCTGTGAATTTGGTTGAGATCGAATGAAATACAAGGAAGTTATTCATGAATCAATTTTATATGCAAAATTCTCTTGCAGCTGCTCGCGCTTTGTTTGTTTAGTTGACAGTGTGACCATGCCGGTGTTGTGGATTTTTACACGCTATTTTCAAATATATACAAATAAAACACAAGTTTCAGTATATTTTTGGTATATTTGTTGTTAATATATCATTAACATTTTTTTTTTCTCTCGAAATGGGTTGCGGGTATCATACGGTCGAGCACTCTCGACTGTAGCTTTTTTACTTGTTATTCATTATTGAGTGATCTGCTCATTTCTAAGTTATTTTCAAGACTAAACTATGGGATAAAATTTATGTTTACAAAAGCTTCTTCGAATGCGAAACTTATGGTTTCACAATCGTCTCATAGCGGCCGCCGTGTTATTCAGCAGCTGTAGCTGGAGTCGTTTTCGTTTCAACAGTCTGGAGAACGTTGTCTTTAGTTAACTTCTCCCCTTTCAAGTCCAAGGCCGCCCTCGGCTGACCCTAATCCAGCGACCACTTCTCTTAGCCGACGCGCAGACTTCTTTGTCATGATGATTCGTTGGTATATGAGGCCAAGACAAATGAGAGCCCAGCATATGGCCACTACGACAGGCACCATCCAATACGTACAATCGGCTTCGTTTGACTCCTTAAGCCTCTAGATTTCCTTTAAATTTCGTTCATTTAAACGATAAAGATAAAGGAGGCTAAGAATATCTTGGTTGGCAGTAATGTTTAGTAGAGGAGAGTTGGCAATTACTGGAACTCTTTTCTGAACGTCGGCTATGACGTTATCTGGTAAGCGTAGTATGAAGCTCTTGTAGGAGACGGGGAATATGGTTATCTTCTTACAAGCGAACTTAATTATTGGAAATATTTTGATAAAGTAAAGCATGTTTGAAGAAATTTTACGGACGAGACGGACATAAGATCCCTTAAGTATTGGTGGGTTCCTCCAACAAAACCGATTTTAAATCTGCTCGTGATCTCGAATGTTTGGGCTAACAATGTTAACCTTCGCAAGAGTAATAGCTAACATTAAATTTTGCAACTCCATTCTCAACATTCTGTTCCTAACCAGTTATGTTTCAAATAAGTGGCTAATGTCGACTTGTGAGTTTTTGGCTATTTTAAGAATTTTATTGACAGTAACTGTTAATTGGTTAAGCTGGTCTTGAACTCAAGTGTTTATTTCAATTTGAACCTAGTCTGTTCTAAATCACCGGCCACAATCTTTAGTATGGACCCTGGGAAATCTAAACTCCTGGCGACTCTATGCTGTGTAGAGCTGTGTTTACGCTCAAGAATTTTCTCATGTGAAAATGTGGAAATATGTCATTAGCATTTACCAAATTGACTGTTTCGTTTACTAATCGTATGTAGACGTTTGTCCTATGCTTAACGTAAGCGAATTCTTCACGTACTAAGATTTGGGCATCCACGATGGGGATGTATTTGGCATACGAGTAGTCGGTAACATGTGCCGAGGCCGAGGATAATGAGATGAAAGGTATGAGTTTAAACCTGTGAGAAAAAAGTTTTTTTTTATTTTTTTAGCTATATTTTTTTTGGAAACAGGTAAACCATCTACAAAATGACTTAATTAAATAAAAAAAACAAGGGGACCGCTCCACTGGAGTCACTTTAAGTTGTTCTTGTGGACCACCCTGCTTTTCATAAGGGCTGTGGTCGCCAATTCCGCTTCTACGGTTCTGTCTTCACATAAAGGCATGAGCTTGTTATTATGGTTCGACTTGACCAAAACTTTTTCGCCGACTTCGAAGATTCTGTTCCGCCATGACACATTTTCCCTGGCTCTGAGTGCAATTTGCGCATCACTAATTTTGCTTTCCCCATTTATTTTTTGCTGATTTGAAACAACGTCAGCCGATCTCCTGTTGATAACGGAATGATTTGACTTGTTGTATTCGAATTTGGATAACTTGTCAATACAAGTGAACAAAATTTCTTGTTTGTAGAGAAGACGTGTAGCATCTCCTCTACGTGTGACGGAACTGGTGTATCCCCTAGCTCTTGTTTCTTAGGGTGTTTATCGTTTTTGGCCCTAGCGCATGTTTTGCAGTTTTGCACAATTACATTCGCTAGTTTAGATGGTTGCAATCCCCATCCTTTACCAAAAGTCTTTTTGCACATATTGAAGGCTTGTAATGGCTTCTTCATCCTTTCCTTCGAGTTCCTCCTTCAGGAGAGTTTGGAGTCCAGGATTTTACAAAGGTGTTTTGCCTCTTTTGATAGCTTGAGCTCTGTTCCTCCCAGTGTCGAAAGCTTGAAGCTAGGTATCTTATATCTTCGCGTGAACAGAACTAGTTTGGTCTTTTGTGGATTGGCCGCAAGACCGTTGTGTTCTGCCCATCGCAGAGTTTCGCTCAATGCGGCATTCAGTAGCTCACTGACTGTTGGTGAATCTGCCAGTTACCATTAGAACCAGGTCGTCCGCATAAGCAGTCACTCTGCAGGCCTAATTCTTCAGTTCGAGAAGGTCATTATTCCATAACAAGGGGGATATCACACCCCCTTTCGGGGTGGCCCTGGTTGCCTTTCTCCTGATAGTCGAAGCGCAAAGTTTGGCGTTAATCATTCTTAAACGAATGTTGCTAAGCCATCGAGTGATTTTCGGGTGTGAGCCTATGTCGACAAGGGCTGCCGTTATCGACTCGATCCTGACATTATTAAAGGAACCCTTTATGTCGAGAAATGCCGCTAACGTAAACTCCTTCCTCTGCAGTGTGCCTTTAATTGTGCTAACCACCTCGTGCAAAGCCGTCTCTACTGATCTACCTTTGAGGTAGGCGTGTTGGGACTTGCTAAAAGTGTGAGGTGTTAGCTTAATTCTGAGATGAAGGTCCAGAAGCCTCTCTAGTGTTATTAATAAAAACGATGAGAGACTTATGGGCCTATAATCTTTTGCTGAGCAGTGGTTTATCATTCCTGCCTTGGGAATGAATGCCATCCTCACTTCTCTCCCGGTTTTTGAAATGTATCCCGTAAGGAGACAACCCCTGAAGATCTCTAATAGCCATTGCGACAGGTGTGCACATACGGTATGTGACATACCATCTGTAACATGACCGGTCTAATGTCATCCGGTCCTGCTGATTTGTAGGGGTGGAACTACTTCATAGCCCAGATTATGTTTTCTGTGTTTACAACTTTGTCGATTAGGGCTTGGCTTTCATGAGACACGTTTCCTACCGGCTCGCCGCTTCTGTGAGAGGTGGGAGTCCTATTCTCGTTTTCAGTTTGTAAGCAGCCTGGAAAGTGTGCGTTCATGAGGAGTTGAAGAGATTCCTGTCTGTCTTTAGCGAATGTGCCATCCAGGTTGCAGCCCCGGTGTGGCTGGATGTTTCGCCAACAAAAGACTGGACGCTTTAGTGGTGTTGGTTAGTTTCTCGCAAAATTTAGACCATGAATCTCTTTTTGCCCGTCATTTTCCTTTTTGAAGGTCTTGAAACTGTGATGGTAGGCATTCCCGTTTACCTGGCAGTTTCTGTCTTTAGTTCTTTGGTAAAGTCTTCTCGTTTCCTTCCGTATCTGACCGAGTTCCGGAGTTCACCACTTGTTGCGGTTCGACTTAGGTGGATGGCTGATTGGACAGGATTTGATGAAGGCCTTACATAGAGTGTCTGTGACATTTTGGGTCGATTCCTTCAACTTGGTAGGTTGTCTAGCCTTTCCACTGAGTGGTGAGGAATAGGTTCCTTAACAAGTTTTGAGTATTTGACCCAGTTTGCTTTTCTTGGATTCCTGAAGGGCACCTTTGCCTCTGGACCATCCAATTTCGAACACTATCCTGTAATGATCCGAAAAGGAGCATTCCTTGAATACGTGCCAGTCTTCTACGGAAAGGGAGTCGTTGTTGGTCGCTAGGGTTAAATCTATAACCTCTGCTCGGATCTTATTGCGGAAGGTGGGGTGGCTACTCCGATTACACACATTAAGATAAGTAAGCATCACGAATTCAAGCAGCAAGTCCCCTCTATCGTTGGTGTCTTTGCTTCCCCAAAAAGTGTTGCGGGCATCAGCATGACACCCAAGATCTGTCCCTTCTTTCTGCGCATGCTGAATTAGGACTCGGATACTTTCCGACGGTGGAAACCTCCTCATACGGGAGGTTTGCTGAGGCCAGATATAGTTTTGGAAAGTTCCTTCGCTCGCACAACGCTACCGTCAAGTCCATGTTGCAGTTACTGGAAGAGAAGAGCTCATTAAGTCCGGGTCTTACCACGATACAGGTTCTGTACTTACCCGCAGTTTTCGGGACAATGAGATGGTATCCAAGGCTCCCAAATCAATGAGTCTTTCACCTACGATCCAGGGTTCTTGAATGAGAGCCACATTTACCCTCTCCTTGTCCATCCACCGTAGTAGATCTGTAGAAGGAACCCTCGAGTAGTGCAGATTAATCTGCACTACCCGAATTCACTCCGGTCGACCTAGCATCTCTGCGCCCAGCGCCTCCAGAATCGATTGCCCGAACGCAACCCATTCCCATCTTCAGCCAGCCTTGCTTATAAAGGATTTAGCTTTTGGACTCTGGACCAATGCGGATTCAGAGATCCTTGCCGTTTCGTTTGTCTCGGGCTAGACCTCTCTTGATCGTCCAGTCCGCTGTGTGGCAGTCCGCATTCTGGCTCTTGATCAGTTGTTCGATCCTCCCGGGTGGGAGGTGAGCTCCAGACCCTAATAATCGTTCGCTCAGGAATTTGGTGCACAGGGACGACGTCAATCGTTGCTCCTGGCTACGGTGCTTCCAGCTTCAGGAGTGTGTCTTTGAGTAATTGCAGGGATTCCTCGTTGGCACATGCCAGAGCTTCTCATCCGGCTTGCTTCTGTCAATTCTGGCTACCTGTCGCTCCGGCTTCGTGCTTAAGCCGTCCAGGATGTCCCCTGGACATAACAGCTTGCTCTCCAAAGCCTTCGCCGAGTCGTCCGACCTCTGCCTCTTGTTGACAGATGGGTTGGCCTTTTTCGGTTGCTTGCTCATCGTTCTCTTCTTTCCAAGAGGTGCGGCTGTTGCAAGCTTGCCGGGTGCACACTTTTTTCCTTTTGAAGGTGACTTGGTTTCGTTGGTTCCACCAACTTCGACGTGGAAGGTTGGACTACCTCCGTCGGGTTGGCTACGGCTACTGCCTGAAACCCCTGGTCACCTTGGCTTCGTAGACTCCTGCTCGGTGCAGCGGACTCAGTGTTGCCGGGCAGGGCAGCGAGCCTCAAGTACCGCCTCACGTTGTATTCGTGTTTCTTCCGCATTTTCCTCTCACGGTCGTTCAACGACTCTGGGTTGCCGCATCCAGTCCCTAAAGGAACTTTAGAGAGCTCTTGTACCCTGAGCGTTGTTTGCGCTTGAGGTAGGCGCCTTCCTTGTTGGATGGTCCCTGGACTACCGAACTACCTCATCCTGTATCATCGCTAGTGTGTGCAAATCGCAGTGACTGACGTTAACACCCTTGGGAGTGATTATGTCTTCTAACTCCTTAAGCAGCGAATCTTTACAAAGGCAATTGACTGTGTTTTGTTTAAACAAAATAAAACAGCGTTTTGGTGAGAAGCGTTTCTCCTCCAGAATTATATGATTCTGAATATACAATTTAGAGTTTACCTGTTGACTCAGTTAGTATGCCTACTATTTTCACCTTTTAAGATGTCTGAAATGGACCGCAAAGTCCTTAATAACAACAAGCGGACCTCAAATACCGATTTCGGCTCTGCAACATTTTTTCTGGATCTGTTTTTGTTCCACTTTTCGTTACAACAAATCCGGAAAAGTTAACGATTTTCTTAAAAAACGCGACTTTTCTACTCAGACCCTCAGTTCGCCTCGAGTAGACTCTTTAAGACCCAGTTTTCATGTTTGACAAGCGCCTCTTCGCTCTCTGAAAATATGATCACGTCATCAACATAAACGTAGCAGAACTTAACGATTTGTTATAGCAAGATATCGTCAATGGTTTTCTGAAATATGCTGAAGGTCGAAAGGAAGTCTTTGAAATTCGTACTTTCTTTCGTTTACCGCCAAAACGGGTTTTCACGGTTCAGCGAGTATTATCTGGTGATAACCGGACTTGAGGTCCAGTGTCGAAGAAAATTTGGCCTTCCCCAATATACAGATACGGAATTTATGTGATGCGGAATTTATGTTCTTTCATTTGGCTGGCGAAAGCCCATTGCCAACCACATGTTACGATTACTGGGCTCGTCAGTGCCTTTTTTACCTACTACCCATATTGGGTTATTATAAGTGATATTTTTGTAGTTTAAAATTAAAAAAATAACTCAATTAAAATTAAAATTCTCAGCAGACTTTGGATTTCTTGGTTCACGAAATGAGCTGATCCCATTTGTTATGGGTAAAGTTTGGCAGAAGCTGGCTCCTTATCAACCGTCCTAATGATAGTTACCACCGAAGTGTTGTAAGGTAAGGGGTTTGTTGGGGTCTGCGAAGGCCCTATTATTGTTCTTCATTACCTGGAGGAAAGATTTTTTAATAAAGGGGGTGCATTCGAGCAATCTACATTTGTATGATTGACATCCGAGCAGGTATGGAGAGAAATTTGTTCTACTTCCGAACCCCTTAGGCTAAGCAAAGTGACGCGCCTGCCTGCTTTAGCAGGTCATGGCCGATTATTCCATCGAATAGAATGAAAAATGTTGTCTTTATGTTAAGTAATGCAACTAGTGTAATGTTAGTTGTGCCTTGAATTGAATGGATTGTGAAGGAGGACTCTATTGTCCGGATGAAATTCTTAGACGATCCTGTTTCTATAAGAAACTTCATGGCTACGCCTTTGCGCGTAGCTTGCGCTGTTTATCTTCTAAACTTTTAGCGAAATGCTGCGAATGCGGTTCTTTCATGACTTGACTTGGTCAAATTTCTGCTCTATGAGATGGATTAGTCGTTTGTCGCTGTATGTAAAATCGAGGCGGCTAATAATCGAGACGAAATTTAAAACTGTGCCGAATGACGACAGAACCGCATCAACGACTCTCCTAATTTTGCTTCTATTGATAATGACCGTCTGGTAGTGACGTGAACTGCCTTTATAGGGTTTAAAAATATCATAAGCTTCAACCTCTGCTTGTCTCTATTCGACATATAACTCTTGTGTCCCATTAAATTTGGGTAAGCATTTGACATCATCCAACGGCTCGTCACATTGTATTTCATTTGTGATGTCAATAGAATTGTATGCTTGAACGACTGGAGGTGTAACGTGAGCTACTTGATCGGATAAATCAATAATTCTTTATATCAGTGCTTGCTGCTCACGCTCGTGCACAACAGCTTATTCGGGCAAGGAATTGCGAATCGCTGCCTCAACAACTAATCTAAGTTGGTCTGGGTCCAAGTTCGGTGAAGAAGCTACAAGAGTACGCTTGTTTTGTATAACCCTCTTCCTAAGAATAATAATAAGGTTATCAGAGTCCTACTCTGAAATGCTTGAATGTTGCCGAGGGGTTCTACAATTGGAAAACGGCGAGTTCATCAGCCCAAGCGTTGAATGTGTATGAAAAAAAAGACAAACCAATTCGAGACAAATAAAAAAACTAAACTGATATTTGAACAAAAAATATACCATAGGAAAAAAATTGATTCTTTAATAACTTCCTTACTTTTCATTCGATCGCAACCAAATTCACAGGAATCATTGGGATTATAATTAATATTATGCATACCAAAATTCATGCTCTAGGTCTATTATTACGGCTTTTTCAGTTTTCGGGTGTGGAAAGGGGCGTGTCAAAAACCTAAAATAAACTTTGCCTGTGTAAGACTTACAAGAATACTGTCACCAAATTTGATATCTCTAGGCCATTCTTAAAGCGTCGTTATACAAATTGCACAACTATTTTGATAAATAATTTAACCAATATCTTTTGTTCTACTAATCAGATTTTAACTAAAATTACAGGATATGTTAAAACGCTTTCTAACAACGCATTCGAAAAGTATAAAGTAAAAGTGCACAAGAAACATTAGAAGAATATAGCAAAAACAGAAAGAAAACAAGTAAGAAAGCTACAGTCGAGAGTGCTCGACCGTATGATACCCGCAACCCATTTCGAGAGAAAAAAAAAATTCAAATGATATTTTAACAACAAATATACCAAAATTGATTCTTTAATAACTTCCTCGTTTTTTATTTGATCTCAACCAAATTGATTTGTTTGATTTTTATACCCGCTACCCATAGGGTAGAAGGGTATTATAACTTAGTGCCAACAGAAAATGTATGTAACAGGTAGAAGGAGTCATCTCCGACCCCATAAAGTATATATATTCTTGATCATTGTCAACAGCCGAGACGATATAGCCATGTCCGTATGTCCGTCTGTCTGTACGTATGAACACATAGATCTCAGAGACTATATGACATAGACACCAAATTTTGTACATAGGTTCCTTCATTCCTTACATTGATCAAGTTTATTTCAAAAGTTGGATGCCACGCTCCCTTCGCCCACAATAAGCATTAATTTAGAAAAGTCAAGTTTTTTTATGTAAATTGCGTATAACTCCAAAAGTTCTTTGTGTAATGATGTGTAATTTGGTGTGCCATCTGCGCTTAACACTCTTAATATACCCTGTAATGTTGGTAATCGGATAAGTAGAACAAAAGTTATTCGTTAAATTATTTAGCAGAATAGTTGTGCCCAATGCATATGCGTTTTAAGAGCGTGAATGACCTAAAGATGTCAAATTTGGTGACAGTATTCGTGTAGGTCTTACGCAGATCAAGTTTGTTTTAGATTTTTGCCACGCCCCTTTCCGCCCCCAAAAACTGGAAAAGCCGTAGTAATAGACTTAGAATTTTGGTATGCATAATAATTATTATATTCTCAATGATTCCTGTGAATTTGGATGAGATCGAATGAAAAACAAGAAAGTTATTAAAGAATCAATTTTATATGCAAAATTCACTTGCAGCTGCTCGCGCTTTGTTTGTTTAGTTGACAATGTGACCATGTCGGTATTTAATGGATTTTTAAAAATATGAATATACAAAAAAAAAACAAATTTCAGTAGATTCCATGGTATATTTTTTGTTAAAATATCATTTAAGCTTTTTATTTTCTCTCAAAATGGGTTGCGGGTATCGTACGGTCGAGTACTCTCGACTGTAGCTTTCTTACTTGTTTTAAATGGAAATGAAAGAGACGAGAGGCTACAGCGGGAGGAACAACAAACAAATTATTTTAAAGTTCTTCGCGGGCGAAGTTTTGTGTAAATCTGGCTCGTTTATTATATTCTAATAATGTTTCTAAAGTTTATTAGTTTTAAGTATCGCTGGACGCTGGCATGAAATGTTCGACTATAGTGTAGTAAGCATCACGAATTCAAGCAGCAAGTCCCCTCTATCGTTGGTGTCTTTGCTTCCCCAAAAAGTGTTGCGGGCATCAGCATGACACCCAAGATCTGTCCCTTCTTTCTGTGCATGCTGAATTAGGACTCGGATACTTTCCGACGGTGGAAACCTCCTCATACGGGAGGTTTGCTGAGGCCAGATATAGTTTTGGAAAGTTCCTTCGCTCGCACAACGCTACCGTCAAGTCCATGTTGCAGTTACTGGAAGAGAAGAGCTCATTAAGTCCGGGTCTTACCACGATACAGGTTCTGTACTTACCCGCAGTTGTCGGGACAATGAGATGGTATCCAAGGCTCCCAAATCAATGAGTCTTTCACCTACGATCCAGGGTTCTTGAATGAGAGCCACATTTACCCTCTCCTTGTCCATCCACCGTAGTAGATCTGTAGAAGGAACCCTCGAGTAGTGCAGATTAATCTGCACTACCCGAATGCACTCCGGTCGACCTAGCATCTCTGCGCCCAGCGCCTCCAGAATCGATTGCCCGAACGCAACCCATTCCCATCTTCAGCCAGCCTTGCTTATAAAGGATTTAGCTTTTGGACTCTGGACCAATGCGGATTCAGAGATCCTTGCTGTTTCGTTTGTCTCGGGCTAGACCTCTCTTGATCGTCCAGTCCGCTGTGTGGCAGTCCGCATTCTGGCTCTTGATCAGTTGTTCGATCCTCCCGGGTGGGAGGTGAGCTCCAGACCCTAATAATCGTTCGCTCAGGAATTTGGTGCACAGGGACGACGTCAATCGTTGCTCCTGGCTACGGTGCTTCCAGCTTCAGGAGTGTGTCTTTGAGTAATTGCAGGGATTCCTCGTTGGCACATGCCAGCACTCTGCCAAGAACGGATTCTGCGGTCGTGGTGTGGCATTAGCAATCCCCTTTTCGATTAACCCTTTTTTCCTTTTGAAGGTGACTTGGTTTCGTTGGTTCCACCAACTTCGACGTGGAAGGTTGGACTACCTCCGTCGGGTTGGCTACGGCTACTGCCTGAAACCCCTGGTCACCTTGGCTTCGTAGACTCCTGCTCGGTGCAGCGGACTCAGTGTTGCCGGGCAGGGCAGCGAGCCTCAAGTACCGCCTCACGTTGTATTCGTGTTTCTTCCGCATTTTCCTCTCACGGTCGTTCAACGACTCTGGGTTGCCGCATCCAGTCCCTAAAGGAACTTTAGAGAGCTCTTGTACCCTGAGCGTTGTTTGCGCTTGAGGTAGGCGCCTTCCTTGTTGGATGGTCCCTGGACTACCGAACTACCTCATCCTGTATCATCGCTAGTGTGTGCAAATCGCAGTGACTGACGTTAACACCCTTGGGAGTGATTATGTCTTCTAACTCCTTAAGCAGCGAATCTTACAAAATAACACAGCGTTTTGGTGAGAAGCGTTTCTCCTCCAGAATTATATGATTCTGAATATACAATTTAGAGTTTACCTGTTGACTCAGTTAGTATGCCTACTATTTTCACCTTTTAAGATGTCTGAAATGGACCGCAAAGTCCTTAATAACAACAAGCGGACCTCAAATACCGATTTCGGCTCTGCAACATTTTTTCTGGATCTGTTTTTGTTCCACTTTTCGTTACAACAAATCCGGAAAAGTTAACGATTTTCTTAAAAAACGCGACTTTTCTACTCAGACCCTCAGTTCGCCTCGAGTAGACTCTTTAAGACCCAGTTTTCATGTTTGACAAGCGCCTCTTCGCTCTCTGAAAATATGATCACGTCATCAACATAAACGTAGCAGAACTTAACGATTTGTTATAGCAAGATATCGTCAATGGTTTTCTGAAATATGCTGAAGGTCGAAAAGAAGTCTTTGAAATTCGTACTTTCTTTCGTTTACCGCCAAAACGGGTTTTCACGGTTCAGCGAGTATTATCTGGTGATAACCGGACTTGAGGTCCAGTGTCGAAGAAAATTTGGCCTTGCCTAAATTCCCCAATATACAGATACGGAATTTATGTGATGCGGAATTTATGTTCTTTCGTTCGGCTGGCGAAAGCCCATTACCAACCACATGTTACGATTACTGGGCTCGTCAGTGCCTTTTTTACCTACTACCCATATTGGGTTATTATAAGTGATATTTTTGTAGTTTAAAATTAAAAAAATAACTCAATTAAAATTAAAATTCTCAGCAGACTTTGGATTTCTTGGTTCACGAAATGAGCTGATCCCATTTGTTATGGGTAAAGTTTGGCAGAAGCTGGCTCCTTATCAACCGTCCTAATGATAGTTACCACCGAAGTGTTGTAAGGTAAGGGGTTTGTTGGGGTCTGCGAAGGCCCTATTATTGTTCTTCATTACCTGGAGGAAAGATTTTTTAATAAAGGGGGTGCATTCGAGCAATCTACATTTGTATGATTGACATCCGAGCAGGTATGGAGAGAAATTTGTTCTACTTCCGAACCCCTTAGGCTAAGCAAAGTGACGCGCCTGCCTGCTTTAGCAGGTCATGGCCGATTATTCCATCGAATAGAATGAAAAATGTTGTCTTTATGTTAAGTAATGCAACTAGTGTAATGTTAGTTGTGCCTTGAATTGAATGGATTGTGAAGGAGGACTCTATTGTCCGGATGAAATTCTTAGACGATCCTGTTTCTATAAGAAACTTCATGGCTACGCCTTTGCGCGTAGCTTGCGCTGTTTATCTTCTAAACTTTTAGCGAAATGCTGCGAATGCGGTTCTTTCATGACTTGACTCAAATTTCTGCTCTATGAGATGGATTAGTCGTTTGTCGCTGTATGTAAAATCGAGGCGGCTAATAATCGAGACGAAATTTAAAACTGTGCCGAATGACGACAGAACCGCATCAACGACTCTCCTAATTTTGCTTCTATTGATAATGACCGTCTGGTAGTGACGTGAACTGCCTTTATAGGGTTTAAAAATATCATAAGCTGCAACCTCTGCTTGTCTCTATTCGACATATAACTCTTGTGTCCCATTAAATTTGGGTAAGCATTTGACATCATCCAACGGCTCGTCACATTGTATTTCATTTGTGATGTCAATAGAATTGTATGCTTGAACGACTGGAGGTGTAACGTGAGCTACTTGATCGGATAAATCAATAATTCTTTATATCAGTGCTTGCTGCTCACGCTCGTGCACAACAGCTTATTCAGGCAAGGAATTGCGAATCGCTGCCTCAACAACTAATCTAAGTTGGTCTGGGTCCAAGTTCGGTGAAGAAGCTACAAGAGTACGCTTGTTTTGTATAACCCTCTTCCTAAGAATAATAATAAGGTTATCAGAGTCCTACTCTGAAATGCTTGAATGTTGCCGAGGGGTTCTACAATTGGAAAACGGCGAGTTCATCAGCCCAAGCGTTGAATGTGTATGAAAAAGAAGACAAACCAATTCGAGACAAATAAAAAAACTAAACTGATATTTGAACAAAAAATATACCATAGGAAAAAAATTGATTCTTTAATAACTTCCTTACTTTTCATTCGATCGCAACCAAATTCACAGGAATCATTGGGATTATAATTAATATTATGCATACCAAAATTCATGCTCTAGGTCTATTATTACGGCTTTTTCAGTTTTCGGGTGTGGAAAGGGGCGTGTCAAAAACGTAAAATAAACTTTGCCTGTGTAAGACTTACAAGAATACTGTCACCAAATTTGATATCTCTAGGCCATTCTTAAAGCGTCGTTATACAAATTGCACAACTATTTTGATAAATAATTTAACCAATATCTTTTGTTCTACTAATCAGATTTTAACTAAAATTACAGGATATGTTAAAACGCTTTCTAACAACGCATTCGAAAAGTATAAAGTAACGGTGCACAAGAAACATTAGAAGAATATAGCAAAAACAGAAAGAAAACAAGTAAGAAAGCTACAGTCGAGAGTGCTCGACCGTATGATACCCGCAACCCATTTCGAGAGAAAAAAAAAATTCAAATGATATTTTAACAACAAATATACCAAAATTGATTCTTTAATAACTTCCTCGTTTTTTATTTGATCTCAACCAAATTTATTTGTTTGATTTTTATACC
Organism: Drosophila formosana; assembly: GCA_035045625.1. Taxonomy (NCBI): domain Eukaryota; kingdom Metazoa; phylum Arthropoda; class Insecta; order Diptera; family Drosophilidae; genus Drosophila; species Drosophila formosana. The sequence continues at coordinate 703,024 of JAWNOW010000368.1, forward strand.
CGCTACCCATAGGGTAGAAGGGTATTATAACTTAGTGCCAACAGAAAATGTATGTAACAGGTAGAAGGAGTCATCTCCGACCCCATAAAGTATATATATTCTTGATCATTGTCAACAGCCGAGACGATATAGCCATGTCCGTATGTCCGTCTGTCTGTACGTATGAACACATAGATCTCAGAGACTATATGACATAGACACCAAATTTTGTACATAGGTTCCTTCATTCCTTACATTGATCAAGTTTATTTCAAAAGTTGGATGCCACGCTCCCTTCGCCCACAATAAGAATTAATTTAGAAAAGTCAAGTTTTTTTTATGTAAATTGCGTATAACTCCAACTTCTTTGTGTAATGATGTGTAATTTGGTGTGCCATCTGCGCTTAACACTCTTAATATACCCTGTAATGTTGGTAATCGGATAAGTAGAACAAAAGTTATTCGTTAAATTATTTAGCAGAATAGTTGTGCCCAATGCATATGCGTTTTAAGAGCGTGAATGACCTAAAGATGTCAAATTTGGTGACAGTATTCGTGTAGGTCTTACGCAGATCAAGTTTGTTTTAGATTTTTGCCACGCCCCTTTCCGCCCCCAAAAACTGGAAAAGCCGTAGTAATAGACTTAGAATTTTGGTATGCATAATAATTATTATATTCTCAATGATTCCTGTGAATTTGGATGAGATCGAATGAAAAACAAGAAAGTTATTAAAGAATCAATTTTATATGCAAAATTCACTTGCAGCTGCTCGCGCTTTGTTTGTTTAGTTGACAATGTGACCATGTCGGTATTTAATGGATTTTTAAAAATATGAATATACAAAAAAAAAACAAATTTCAGTAGATTCCATGGTATATTTTTTGTTAAAATATCATTTAAGCTTTTTATTTTCTCTCAAAATGGGTTGCGGGTATCGTACGTCGAGTACTCTCGACTGTAGCTTTCTTACTTGTTTTAAATGGAAATGAAAGAGACGAGAGGCTACAGCGGGAGGAACAACAAACAAATTATTTTAAAGTTCTTCGCGGGCGAAGTTTTGTGTAAATCTGGCTCGTTTATTATATTCTAATAATGTTTCTAAAGTTTATTAGTTTTAAGTATCGCTGGACGCTGGCATGAAATGTTCGACTATAGTGTAGTAAGCATCACGAATTCAAGCAGCAAGTCCCCTCTATCGTTGGTGTCTTTGCTTCCCCAAAAAGTGTTGCGGGCATCAGCATGACACCCAAGATCTGTCCCTTCTTTCTGTGCATGCTGAATTAGGACTCGGATACTTTCCGACGGTGGAAACCTCCTCATACGGGAGGTTTGCTGAGGCCAGATATAGTTTTGGAAAGTTCCTTCGCTCGCACAACGCTACCGTCAAGTCCATGTTGCAGTTACTGGAAGAGAAGAGCTCATTAAGTCCGGGTCTTACCACGATACAGGTTCTGTACTTACCCGCAGTTGTCGGGACAATGAGATGGTATCCAAGGATCCCAAATCAATGAGTCTTTCACCTACGATCCAGGGTTCTTGAATGAGAGCCACATTTACCCTCTCCTTGTCCATCCACCGTAGTAGATCTGTAGAAGGAACCCTCGAATGCACTCCGGTCGACCTAGCATCTCTGCGCCCAGCGCCTCCAGAATCGATTGCCCGAACGCAACCCATTCCCATCTTCAGCCAGCCTTGCTTATAAAGGATTTAGCTTTTGGACTCTGGACCAATGCGGATTCAGAGATCCTTGCTGTTTCGTTTGTCTCGGGCTAGACCTCTCTTGATCGTCCAGTCCGCTGTGTGGCAGTCCGCATTCTGGCTCTTGATCAGTTGTTCGATCCTCCCGGGTGGGAGGTGAGCTCCAGACCCTAATAATCGTTCGCTCAGGAATTTGGTGCACAGGGACGACGTCAATCGTTGCTCCTGGCTACGGTGCTTCCAGCTTCAGGAGTGTGTCTTTGAGTAATTGCAGGGATTCCTCGTTGGCACATGCCAGCACTCTGCCAAGAACGGATTCTGCGGTCGTGGTGTGGCATTAGCAATCCCCTTTTCGATTAACCCTTTTTTCCTTTTGAAGGTGACTTGGTTTCGTTGGTTCCACCAACTTCGACGTGGAAGGTTGGACTACCTCCGTCGGGTTGGCTACGGCTACTGCCTGAAACCCCTGGTCACCTTGGCTTCGTAGACTCCTGCTCGGTGCAGCGGACTCAGTGTTGCCGGGCAGGGCAGCGAGCCTCAAGTACCGCCTCACGTTGTATTCGTGTTTCTTCCGCATTTTCCTCTCACGGTCGTTCAACGACTCTGGGTTGCCGCATCCAGTCCCTAAAGGAACTTTAGAGAGCTCTTGTACCCTGAGCGTTGTTTGCGCTTGAGGTAGGCGCCTTCCTTGTTGGATGGTCCCTGGACTACCGAACTACCTCATCCTGTATCATCGCTAGTGTGTGCAAATCGCAGTGACTGACGTTAACACCCTTGGGAGTGATTATGTCTTCTAACTCCTTAAGCAGCGAATCTTACAAAATAACACAGCGTTTTGGTGAGAAGCATTTCTCCTCCAGAATTATATGATTCTGAATATACAATTTAGAGTTTACATGTTGACTCAGTTAGTATGCCTACTATTTTCACCTTTTAAGATGTCTGAAAAGGACCGCAAAGTCCTTAATAACAACAAGCGGACCTCAAATACCGATTTCGGCTCTGCAACATTTTTTCTGGATCTGTTTTTGTTCCACTTTTCGTTACAACAAATCCGGAAAAGTTAACGATTTTCTTAAAAAACGCGACTTTTCTACTCAGACCCTCAGTTCGCCTCGAGTAGACTCTTTAAGACCCAGTTTTCATGTTTGACAAGCGCCTCTTCGCTCTCTGAAAATATGATCACGTCATCAACATAAACGCAGCAGAACTTAACGATTTGTTATAGCAAGATATCGTCAATGGTTTTCTGAAATATGCTGAAGGTCGAAAGGAAGTCTTTGAAATTCGTACTTTCTTTCGTTTACCGCCAAAACGGGTTTTCACGGTTCAGCGAGTATTATCTGGTGATAACCGGACTTGAGGTCCAGTGTCGAAGAAAATTTGGCCTTGCCTAAATTCCCCAATATACAGATACGGAATTTATGTGATGCGGAATTTATGTTCTTTCGTTCGGCTGGCGAAAGCCCATTACCAACCACATGTTACGATTACTGGGCTCGTCAGTGCCTTTTTTACCTACTACCCATATTGGGTTATTATAAGTGATATTTTTGTAGTTTAAAATTAAAAAAATAACTCAATTAAAATTAAAATTCTCAGCAGACTTTGGATTTCTTGGTTCACGAAATGAGCTGATCCCATTTGTTATGGGTAAAGTTTGGCAGAAGCTGGCTCCTTATCAACCGTCCTAATGATAGTTACCACCGAAGTGTTGTAAGGTAAGGGGTTTGTTGGGGTCTGCGAAGGCCCTATTATTGTTCTTCATTACCTGGAGGAAAGATTTTTTAATAAAGGGGGTGCATTCGAGCAATCTACATTTGTATGATTGACATCCGAGCAGGTATGGAGAGAAATTTGTTCTACTTCCGAACCCCTTAGGCTAAGCAAAGTGACGCGCCTGCCTGCTTTAGCAGGTCATGGCCGATTATTCCATCGAATAGAATGAAAAATGTTGTCTTTATGTTAAGTAATGCAACTAGTGTAATGTTAGTTGTGCCTTGAATTGAATGGATTGTGAAGGAGGACTCTATTGTCCGGATGAAATTCTTAGACGATCCTGTTTCTATAAGAAACTTCATGGCTACGCCTTTGCGCGTAGCTTGCGCTGTTTATCTTCTAAACTTTTAGCGAAATGCTGCGAATGCGGTTCTTTCATGACTTGACTTGGTCAAATTTCTGCTCTATGAGATGGATTAGTCGTTTGTCGCTGTATGTAAAATCGAGGCGGCTAATAATCGAGACGAAATTTAAAACTGTGCCGAATGACGACAGAACCGCATCAACGACTCTCCTAATTTTGCTTCTATTGATAATGACCGTCTGGTAGTGACGTGAACTGCCTTTATAGGGTTTAAAAATATCATAAGCTTCAACCTCTGCTTGTCTCTATTCGACATATAACTCTTGTGTCCCATTAAATTTGGGTAAGCATTTGACATCATCCAACGGCTCGTCACATTGTATTTCATTTGTGATGTCAATAGAATTGTATGCTTGAACGACTGGAGGTGTAACGTGAGCTACTTGATCGGATAAATCAATAATTCTTTATATCAGTGCTTGCTGCTCACGCTCGTGCACAACAGCTTATTCAGGCAAGGAATTGCGAATCGCTGCCTCAACAACTAATCTAAGTTGGTCTGGGTCCAAGTTCGGTGAAGAAGCTACAAGAGTACGCTTGTTTTGTATAACCCTCTTCCTAAGAATAATAATAAGGTTATCAGAGTCCTACTCTGAAATGCTTGAATGTTGCCGAGGGGTTCTACAATTGGAAAACGGCGAGTTCATCAGCCCAAGCGTTGAATGTGTATGAAAAAGAAGACAAACCAATTCGAGACAAATAAAAAAACTAAACTGATATTTGAACAAAAAATATACCATAGGAAAAAAATTGATTCTTTAATAACTTCCTTACTTTTCATTCGATCGCAACCAAATTCACAGGAATCATTGGGATTATAATTAATATTATGCATACCAAAATTCATGCTCTAGGTCTATTATTACGGCTTTTTCAGTTTTCGGGTGTGGAAAGGGGCGTGTCAAAAACCTAAAATAAACTTTGCCTGTGTAAGACTTACAAGAATACTGTCACCAAATTTGATATCTCTAGGCCATTCTTAAAGCGTCGTTATACAAATTGCACAACTATTTTGATAAATAATTTAACCAATATCTTTTGTTCTACTAATCAGATTTTAACTAAAATTACAGGATATGTTAAAACGCTTTCTAACAACGCATTCGAAAAGTATAAAGTAACGGTGCACAAGAAACATTAGAAGAATATAGCAAAAACAGAAAGAAAACAAGTAAGAAAGCTACAGTCGAGAGTGCTCGACCGTATGATACCCGCAACCCATTTCGAGAGAAAAAAAAAATTCAAATGATATTTTAACAACAAATATACCAAAATTGATTCTTTAATAACTTCCTCGTTTTTTATTTGATCTCAACCAAATTGATTTGTTTGATTTTTATACCCGCTACCCATAGGGTAGAAGGGTATTATAACTTAGTGCCAACAGAAAATGTATGTAACAGGTAGAAGGAGTCATCTCCGACCCCATAAAGTATATATATTCTTGATCATTGTCAACAGCCGAGACGATATAGCCATGTCCGTATGTCCGTCTGTCTGTACGTATGAACACATAGATCTCAGAGACTATATGACATAGACACCAAATTTTGTACATAGGTTCCTTCATTCCTTACATTGATCAAGTTTATTTCAAAAGTTGGATGCCACGCTCCCTTCGCCCACAATAAGAATTAATTTAGAAAAGTCAAGTTTTTTTTATGTAAATTGCGTATAACTCCAACTTCTTTGTGTAATGATGTGTAATTTGGTGTGCCATCTGCGCTTAACACTCTTAATATACCCTGTAATGTTGGTAATCGGATAAGTAGAACAAAAGTTATTCGTTAAATTATTTAGCAGAATAGTTGTGCCCAATGCATATGCGTTTTAAGAGCATGAATGACCTAAAGATGTCAAATTTGGTGACAGTATTCGTGTAGGTCTTACGCAGATCAAGTTTGTTTTAGATTTTTGCCACGCCCCTTTCCGCCCCCAAAAACTGGAAAAGCCGTAGTAATAGACTTAGAATTTTGGTATGCATAATAATTATTATATTCTCAATGATTCCTGTGAATTTGGATGAGATCGAATGAAAAACAAGAAAGTTATTAAAGAATCAATTTTATATGCAAAATTCACTTGCAGCTGCTCGCGCTTTGTTTGTTTAGTTGACAATGTGACCATGTCGGTATTTAATGGATTTTTAAAAATATGAATATACAAAAAAAAAACAAATTTCAGTAGATTCCATGGTATATTTTTTGTTAAAATATCATTTAAGCTTTTTATTTTCTCTCAAAATGGGTTGCGGGTATCGTACGGTCGAGTACTCTCGACTGTAGCTTTCTTACTTGTTTTAAATGGAAATGAAAGAGACGAGAGGCTACAGCGGGAGGAACAACAAACAAATTATTTTAAAGTTCTTCGCGGGCGAAGTTTTGTGTAAATCTGGCTCGTTTATTATATTCTAATAATGTTTCTAAAGTTTATTAGTTTTAAGTATCGCTGGACGCTGGCATGAAATGTTCGACTATAGTGTCCAAAGCGGGCACACCATACTGGGACACACAGTATATGCTTGCATAAAAAACAACAACATTAAACATAAAATAAATGAATTGTTTTGTATACATATGTGTATTTATTTACTTAGGCATTTTCAGCTAAATAAGTGCAAACATTAATATGTGTATTTTTTATATAGTAGTTTTTACTATTGGCCTGAAGTGTGTATATATAGCACATTTATTACGGCTACAACTTGTTGTGAAAGCTTTGATATATAAGTTAATTTATAATGATGAACTGGGTTGGTATTAAAAAATTAGACTTGATTATATAATATTTTAATATTATTACGACTACATTTCACTTGTAGTTTTAACATTTTAGAGTCAATATTATATTTTCCACTAGGCTTTCGTTGTTTATATCCATGTGCCACTCTGTGCATTAAAGAGTATGGTCCCGCAATTATTACACAAAACTATATTGCAATCAGTTACAAATTATTTAAATGATAAATATCTCTTAAGACTTTGGGACATAATGCCAACTAAGTTCCATTACTTATTTATAATATTCAGAAAAATGTTATATTGCGTTTAATACTATAGATTCATTAATTCATTGATATTATAACAGTTTGCTCATGAATTTTAATATACTTGACCCCGATCACTATTAATTCGAACGGCAAGAGAGATTCCTAATACATAGCAATTTAGTAACAACCGACGGTTTAAGAACGAAGCTGGCATGTTATATTTCTTTATCAGCATAAATAACCGATCCGCTATAATCGTTTTTTGAACTTTTTTACAATAAATAATCTATCGACGTATTATATGTATTTGTTTTATAATAAATCATATTAAGTTTGATAAATGTAAAAAAATGTTTAAAAATTTTATGTTTTAAAAATTTTTTCTGAGATATGTGATATTTATATAAATTTTTCAAATATTGTGTTATGTGTTAGAGTATCTAGTAAACTTAGGTATAATTTTAAAAATAATTGTTTTTGAATGGAGATTTAAAAAAATATTAAAGAAACAAAATTGTCAACAATTGTAGTTTATCAATATTAATTTATTAAAAAATATATACATATATACTTATACATGTAAATAAAAACAAACTTTGAATTTAGTAATGGTCCAAATACGCAATACTGTAAAGTGCATACAATTAATTAGTTGTGAAATGAAGAAATATTAAAATCTGAAATGTTTATAACTTACATGAAGCAATTATTTAAGTATTTATAAATTAATGTTCTAAAAACCATTTTGTAAATCAATAGCGACAGCGAACAACTTTATAATATATTATATAAAAAAAAGAGAAAGAAAATATTTTTAGTTATGATAGCCGATAGAGTATGCAAGATCAAATCAAAAACTTTCCACACTTATAGCAAAAATTATGTACTTTTGACCTCTTGAGAAAAATGTGGAGTACATAATTTATGTATTTTAAAAGATAATACACAAATATTTCTTACAAACTTATGCAGGTTTTCTAAATAACTAATTGATTTCTACGAATTCTTTCAACAAAAAATTGCATTGCGTTGCAAAAAAATTAACATGTTTAGCAAGTTATCTTTATTATTTGCATTACAACAAAAATAAAATGTTCTTTTTAAATTGGTGTACTCATATTTATATGATTATTATATTATATATTTATTTAAATAATTTGGTGTCAAAACTACAACATTACAATAATTGATTTAAAAACCACTTCATTCCAACCTTTTTCGCTTTGTCCTTTGTGTTTTCATTTTTTTTTGCTGAAAGTATTTCCTTTTGGTTTTATGTTGCTTTAAGTATGTGATATTCTTCTCTAATACGTCTTACAAATTGCTAACATAAGTTTTATATAAATAAAACATAGCTAAAAGTAAAAAAATGTATTTAACTGGAAAACGAAAAATACATAATATGCTACAGAAACTTTTATCATAGTTATACCTTAATAACACAAATAAAATTATTAGAATATAATTTTTTTCTTGCATGTGTTCGAAAAGTAAAGGAAATATTATAAAAAATATTTAGTATAAAAATTTGCATATATTTTGTAAAATATTAATAATATATGTATGTCTCGAGGTATTTTTTTTTATTTTTTTTTTATTGAAAAATCCCATCTTATTTATTTTAATTTTTTTGTTTACCAGACTTTAAATAATTATTTTTGAACATGTCCCTACGGTTTGTGGAAAGAACTTAGGAAATATCTAGATTAAATAATTGTCTTTTGGAATTAATTAATTAAATTGGCGAATAATTAAGTGCATAGTTTTGAATACATATGTAAAGCACTAGTGAATAATTATCACTAGGATTGGACGGCTTGGCCGGTAACCCTTTAAAAGTAGTACTTCTTCAAAAATACACATAATTTGTGTTTATTTATTATACATCTTCAACTCTTTGATTTGGGCAATGTTCAGTCAGAGATGGAAGCACATTATCCGATGATGGTTTTCTGAAAAGTTAGTATATTAGGACATTAATTACAAACATGTGGAAGAATTTTAGTGTATACCTGTCTAATGCCATATGGTATGAGCCGGGCGCCGAATTTGATCTACCAGCTTGAACAAACTTTTGTAGCCTAGAACCACCTTTCTGAGGGGCCTTCCCTGAAATTCCTTTAAAAAACGGATTACCAAATGAGTGATTTTTGAGCATTGTTTTAATCAGGATGAGAGTATCAAGCTTCGGGATGCTGCGTACGACCGAATTTATATCTTTTGGTGAGAAGCGTTTCTCCTCCAGAATTATATGATTCTGAATATACAATTTAGAGTTTACCTGTTGACTCAGTTAGTATGCCTACTATTTTCACCTTTTAAGATGTCTGAAATGGACCGCAAAGTCCTTAATAACAACAAGCGGACCTCAAATACCGATTTCGGCTCTGCAACATTTTTTCTGGATCTGTTTTTGTTCCACTTTTCGTTACAACAAATCCGGAAAAGTTAACGATTTTCTTAAAAAACGCGACTTTTCTACTCAGACCCTCAGTTCGCCTCGAGTAGACTCTTTAAGACCCAGTTTTCATGTTTGACAAGCGCCTCTTCGCTCTCTGAAAATATGATCACGTCATCAACATAAACGTAGCAGAACTTAACGATTTGTTATAGCAAGATATCGTCAATGGTTTTCTGAAATATGCTGAAGGTCGAAAGGAAGTCTTTGAAATTCGTCCTTTCTTTCGTTTACCGCCAAAACGGGTTTTCACGGTTCAGCGAGTATTATCTGGTGATAACCGGACTTGAGGTCCAGTGTCGAAGAAAATTTGGCCTTGCCTAAATTCCCCAATATACAGATACGGAATTTATGTGATGCGGAATTTATGTTCTTTCGTTCGGCTGGCGAAAGCCCATTACCAACCACATGTTACGATTACTGGGCTCGTCAGTGCCTTTTTTACCTACTACCCATATTGGGTTATTATAAGTGATATTTTTGTAGTTTAAAATTAAAAAAATAACTCAATTAAAATTAAAATTCTCAGCAGACTTTGGATTTCTTGGTTCACGAAATGAGCTGATCCCATTTGTTATGGGTAAAGTTTGGCAGAAGCTGGCTCCTTATCAACCGTCCTAATGATAGTTACCACCGAAGTGTTGTAAGGTAAGGGGTTTGTTGGGGTCTGCGAAGGCCCTATTATTGTTCTTCATTACCTGGAGGAAAGATTTTTTAATAAAGGGGGTGCATTCGAGCAATCTACATTTGTATGATTGACATCCGAGCAGGTATGGAGAGAAATTTGTTCTACTTCCGAACCCCTTAGGCTAAGCAAAGTGACGCGCCTGCCTGCTTTAGCAGGTCATGGCCGATTATTCCATCGAATAGAATGAAAAATGTTGTCTTTATGTTAAGTAATGCAACTAGTGTAATGTTAGTTGTGCCTTGAATTGAATGGATTGTGAAGGAGGACTCTATTGTCCGGATGAAATTCTTAGACGATCCTGTTTCTATAAGAAACTTCATGGCTACGCCTTTGCGCGTAGCTTGCGCTGTTTATCTTCTAAACTTTTAGCGAAATGCTGCGAATGCGGTTCTTTCATGACTTGACTTGGTCAAATTTCTGCTCTATGAGATGGATTAGTCGTTTGTCGCTGTATGTAAAATCGAGGCGGCTAATAATCGAGACGAAATTTAAAACTGTGCCGAATGACGACAGAACCGCATCAACGACTCTCCTAATTTTGCTTCTATTGATAATGACCGTCTGGTAGTGACGTGAACTGCCTTTATAGGGTTTAAAAATATCATAAGCTTCAACCTCTGCTTGTCTCTATTCGACATATAACTCTTGTGTCCCATTAAATTTGGGTAAGCATTTGACATCATCCAACGGCTCGTCACATTGTATTTCATTTGTGATGTCAATAGAATTGTATGCTTGAACGACTGGAGGTGTAACGTGAGCTACTTGATCGGATAAATCAATAATTCTTTATATCAGTGCTTGCTGCTCACGCTCGTGCACAACAGCTTATTCGGGCAAGGAATTGCGAATCGCTGCCTCAACAACTAATCTAAGTTGGTCTGGGTCCAAGTTCGGTGAAGAAGCTACAAGAGTACGCTTGTTTTGTATAACCCTCTTCCTAAGAATAATAATAAGGTTATCAGAGTCCTACTCTGAAATGCTTGAATGTTGCCGAGGGGTTCTACAATTGGAAAACGGCGAGTTCATCAGCCCAAGCGTTGAATGTGTATGAAAAAGAAGACAAACCAATTCGAGACAAATAAAAAAACTAAACTGATATTTGAACAAAAAATATACCATAGGAAAAAAATTGATTCTTTAATAACTTCCTTACTTTTCATTCGATCGCAACCAAATTCACAGGAATCATTGGGATTATAATTAATATTATGCATACCAAAATTCATGCTCTAGGTCTATTATTACGGCTTTTTCAGTTTTCGGGTGTGGAAAGGGGCGTGTCAAAAACCTAAAATAAACTTTGCCTGTGTAAGACTTACAAGAATACTGTCACCAAATTTGATATCTCTAGGCCATTCTTAAAGCGTCGTTATACAAATTGCACAACTATTTTGATAAATAATTTAACCAATATCTTTTGTTCTACTAATCAGATTTTAACTAAAATTACAGGATATGTTAAAACGCTTTCTAACAACGCATTCGAAAAGTATAAAGTAAATGTGCACAAGAAACATTAGAAGAATATAGCAAAAACAGAAAGAAAACAAGTAAGAAATTTACAGTCGAGAGTGCTCGACCGTATGATACCCGCAACCCATTTCGAGAGAAAAAAAAAATTCAAATGATATTTTAACAACAAATATACCAAAATTGATTCTTTAATAACTTCCTCGTTTTTTATTTGATCTCAACCAAATTGATTTGTTTGATTTTTATACCCGCTACCCATAGGGTAGAAGGGTATTATAACTTAGTGCCAACAGAAAATGTATGTAACAGGTAGAAGGAGTCATCTCCGACCCCATAAAGTATATATATTCTTGATCATTGTCAACAGCCGAGACGATATAGCCATGTCCGTATGTCCGTCTGTCTGTACGTATGAACACATAGATCTCAGAGACTATATGACATAGACACCAAATTTTGTACATAGGTTCCTTCATTCCTTACATTGATCAAGTTTATTTCAAAAGTTGGATGCCACGCTCCCTTCGCCCACAATAAGCATTAATTTAGAAAAGTCAAGTTTTTTTATGTAAATTGCGTATAACTCCAAAAGTTCTTTGTGTAATGATGTGTAATTTGGTGTGCCATCTGCGCTTAACACTCTTAATATACCCTGTAATGTTGGTAATCGGATAAGTAGAACAAAAGTTATTCGTTAAATTATTTAGCAGAATAGTTGTGCCCAATGCATATGCGTTTTAAGAGCGTGAATGACCTAAAGATGTCAAATTTGGTGACAGTATTCGTGTAGGTCTTACGCAGATCAAGTTTGTTTTAGATTTTTGCCACGCCCCTTTCCGCCCCCAAAAACTGGAAAAGCCGTAGTAATAGACTTAGAATTTTGGTATGCATAATAATTATTATATTCTCAATGATTCCTGTGAATTTGGATGAGATCGAATGAAAAACAAGAAAGTTATTAAAGAATCAATTTTATATGCAAAATTCACTTGCAGCTGCTCGCGCTTTGTTTGTTTAGTTGACAATGTGACCATGTCGGTATTTAATGGATTTTTAAAAATATGAATATACAAAAAAAAAACAAATTTCAGTAGATTCCATGGTATATTTTTTGTTAAAATATCATTTAAGCTTTTTATTTTCTCTCAAAATGGGTTGCGGGTATCGTACGGTCGAGTACTCTCGACTGTAGCTTTCTTACTTGTTTTAAATGGAAATGAAAGAGACGAGAGGCTACAGCGGGAGGAACAACAAACAAATTATTTTAAAGTTCTTCGCGGGCGAAGTTTTGTGTAAATCTGGCTCGTTTATTATATTCTAATAATGTTTCTAAAGTTTATTAGTTTTAAGTATCGCTGGACGCTGGCATGAAATGTTCGACTATAGTGTAGTAAGCATCACGAATTCAAGCAGCAAGTCCCCTCTATCGTTGGTGTCTTTGCTTCCCCAAAAAGTGTTGCGGGCATCAGCATGACACCCAAGATCTGTCCCTTCTTTCTGTGCATGCTGAATTAGGACTCGGATACTTTCCGACGGTGGAAACCTCCTCATACGGGAGGTTTGCTGAGGCCAGATATAGTTTTGGAAAGTTCCTTCGCTCGCACAACGCTACCGTCAAGTCCATGTTGCAGTTACTGGAAGAGAAGAGCTCATTAAGTCCGGGTCTTACCACGATACAGGTTCTGTACTTACCCGCAGTTGTCGGGACAATGAGATGGTATCCAAGGCTCCCAAATCAATGAGTCTTTCACCTACGATCCAGGGTTCTTGAATGAGAGCCACATTTACCCTCTCCTTGTCCATCCACCGTAGTAGATCTGTAGAAGGAACCCTCGAGTAGTGCAGATTAATCTGCACTACCCGAATGCACTCCGGTCGACCTAGCATCTCTGCGCCCAGCGCCTCCAGAATCGATTGCCCGAACGCAACCCATTCCCATCTTCAGCCAGCCTTGCTTATAAAGGATTTAGCTTTTGGACTCTGGACCAATGCGGATTCAGAGATCCTTGCTGTTTCGTTTGTCTCGGGCTAGACCTCTCTTGATCGTCCAGTCCGCTGTGTGGCAGTCCGCATTCTGGCTCTTGATCAGTTGTTCGATCCTCCCGGGTGGGAGGTGAGCTCCAGACCCTAATAATCGTTCGCTCAGGAATTTGGTGCACAGGGACGACGTCAATCGTTGCTCCTGGCTACGGTGCTTCCAGCTTCAGGAGTGTGTCTTTGAGTAATTGCAGGGATTCCTCGTTGGCACATGCCAGCACTCTGCCAAGAACGGATTCTGCGGTCGTGGTGTGGCATTAGCAATCCCCTTTTCGATTAACCCTTTTTTCCTTTTGAAGGTGACTTGGTTTCGTTGGTTCCACCAACTTCGACGTGGAAGGTTGGACTACCTCCGTCGGGTTGGCTACGGCTACTGCCTGAAACCCCTGGTCACCTTGGCTTCGTAGACTCCTGCTCGGTGCAGCGGACTCAGTGTTGCCGGGCAGGGCAGCGAGCCTCAAGTACCGCCTCACGTTGTATTCGTGTTTCTTCCGCATTTTCCTCTCACGGTCGTTCAACGACTCTGGGTTGCCGCATCCAGTCCCTAAAGGAACTTTAGAGAGCTCTTGTACCCTGAGCGTTGTTTGCGCTTGAGGTAGGCGCCTTCCTTGTTGGATGGTCCCTGGACAACCGAACTACCTCATCCTGTATCATCGCTAGTGTGTGCAAATCGCAGTGACTGACGTTAACACCCTTGGGAGTGATTATGTCTTCTAACTCCTTAAGCAGCGAATCTTACAAAATAACACAGCGTTTTGGTGAGAAGCGTTTCTCCTCCAGAATTATATGATTCTGAATATACAATTTAGAGTTTACCTGTTGACTCAGTTAGTATGCCTACTATTTTCACCTTTTAAGATGTCTGAAATGGACCGCAAAGTCCTTAATAACAACAAGCGGACCTCAAATACCGATTTCGGCTCTGCAACATTTTTTCTGGATCTGTTTTTGTTCCACTTTTCGTTACAACAAATCCGGAAAAGTTAACGATTTTCTTAAAAAACGCGACTTTTCTACTCAGACCCTCAGTTCGCCTCGAGTAGACTCTTTAAGACCCAGTTTTCATGTTTGACAAGCGCCTCTTCGCTCTCTGAAAATATGATCACGTCATCAACATAAACGTAGCAGAACTTAACGATTTGTTATAGCAAGATATCGTCAATGGTTTTCTGAAATATGCTGAAGGTCGAAAGGAAGTCTTTGAAATTCGTACTTTCTTTCGTTTACCGCCAAAACGGGTTTTCACGGTTCAGCGAGTATTATCTGGTGATAACCGGACTTGAGGTCCAGTGTCGAAGAAAATTTGGCCTTCCCCAATATACAGATACGGAATTTATGTGATGCGGAATTTATGTTCTTTCGTTCAGCTGGCGAAAGCCCATTACCAACCACATGTTACGATTACTGGGCTCGTCAGTGCCTTTTTTACCTACTACCCATATTGGGTTATTATAAGGGATATTTTTGTAGTTTAAAATTAAAAAAATAACTCAATTAAAATAAAAAATCCTGAGCAGACTTTGGATTTCTTGGTTCACGAAATGAGCTGATCCCATTTGTTATGGGTAAAGTTTGGCATAAGCTGGCTCCTTATCAACCGTCCTAATGATAGTTACCACCGAAGTGTTGTAAGGTAAGGGGTTTGTTGGGGTCTGCGAAGGCCCTATTATTGTTCTTCATTACCTGGAGGAAAGATTTTTTAATAAAGGGGGTGCATTCGAGCAATCTACATTTGTATGATTGACATCCGAGCAGGTATGGAGAGAAATTTGTTCTACTTCCGAACCCCTTAGGCTAAGCAAAGTGACGCGCCTGCCTGCTTTAGCAGGTCATGGCCGATTATTCCATCGAATAGAATGAAAAATGTTGTCTTTATGTTAAGTAATGCAACTAGTGTAATGTTAGTTGTGCCTTGAATTGAATGGATTGTGAAGGAGGACTCTATTGTCCGGATGAAATTCTTAGACGATCCTGTTTCTATAAGAAACTTCATGGCTACGCCTTTGCGCGTAGCTTGCGCTGTTTATCTTCTAAACTTTTAGCGAAATGCTGCGAATGCGGTTCTTTCATGACTTGACTCAAATTTCTGCTCTATGAGATGGATTAGTCGTTTGTCGCTGTATGTAAAATCGAGGCGGCTAATAATCGAGACGAAATTTAAAACTGTGCCGAATGACGACAGAACCGCATCAACGACTCTCCTAATTTTGCTTCTATTGATAATGACCGTCTGGTAGTGACGTGAACTGCCTTTATAGGGTTTAAAAATATCATAAGCTGCAACCTCTGCTTGTCTCTATTCGACATATAACTCTTGTGTCCCATTAAATTTGGGTAAGCATTTGACATCATCCAACGGCTCGTCACATTGTATTTCATTTGTGATGTCAATAGAATTGTATGCTTGAACGACTGGAGGTGTAACGTGAGCTACTTGATCGGATAAATCAATAATTCTTTATATCAGTGCTTGCTGCTCACGCTCGTGCACAACAGCTTATTCAGGCAAGGAATTGCGAATCGCTGCCTCAACAACTAATCTAAGTTGGTCTGGGTCCAAGTTCGGTGAAGAAGCTACAAGAGTACGCTTGTTTTGTATAACCCTCTTCCTAAGAATAATAATAAGGTTATCAGAGTCCTACTCTGAAATGCTTGAATGTTGCCGAGGGGTTCTACAATTGGAAAACGGCGAGTTCATCAGCCCAAGCGTTGAATGTGTATGAAAAAGAAGACAAACCAATTCGAGACAAATAAAACAAGTGAGAAAGCTACAGTCGAGAGTGCTCGACCGTATGATACCCGCAACCCATTTCGAGAGAAAAAAAAAATTTTAGTGGTATTTTAACAACAAATATACCAAAAATATACTGAATTTTGTGTTTTGTTTGTATATATTTGAAAATAGCGAATAAAAATCCACAACACCGTTATGGTCACACTGTCAACTAAACAAACAAAGCGCGGGCAGCTGCAAGTGAATTTTGCATATAAAATTGATTCATTAATAACTTCCTTGTTTTTCACTCGATCTCAACCAAATTCACAGGAATTATTGAGAATATAATTGTTATTATGCATACCAAAATTCAATGCTCTAGGTCTATTATTACGGCTTTTACAGTTTCTGGGGGCGGAAAGGGGCGTGGCAAAAATCTAAAACAAACTTGATCTGCGTAAGACCTACACGAATACTGTCACCAAATTTGATATCTCTAGGTCATTCACACACTTAATACGTCCATATGCACTGGGCACTAAAATTTTGATAAATAATTTAACGAATAACTTTTGTTCTACTTATCCGATTTGTACCAAAATTACAGGGTATATTAAGAGTGTCAAGCGCATATGGGCTACCAATCATTACACATCATTACACCAAGAACTTTTGGAGTTATACGCGATTTACTAAAAAAAAACTTGACTTTTTCTAGATTAATGCTTATTGTGGGCGAAGGGGGCGTGGCATCCAACTTTTGAAATAAACTTGATCTGCGTAGGGTATGAAGGAACCTTTTTGCCAAATTTGGTGTCTCTATGTCTTATAGTCTCTGAGATCCAGGTGTTCATACGGACAGACAGACGGACAGACGGACAGACGGACAGACGGACATGGCTATATCATCTCGGCTGTTGACGCTGATCAAGAATATATATACTTTATGGGGTCGGAGATGCCTCCTTCTGCCTGTTACATACATTTTCTGTTGGCACTAAGTCATAATACCCTTCTACCCTATGGGTAGCGGGTATAAAAACTAAACTGATATTTGAACAAAAAATATACCATAGGAAAAAAATTGATTCTTTAATAACTTCCTTACTTTTCATTCGATCGCAACCAAATTCACAGGAATCATTGGGATTATAATTAATATTATGCATACCAAAATTCATGCTCTAGGTCTATTATTACGGCTTTTTCAGTTTTCGGGTGTGGAAAGGGGCGTGTCAAAAACCTAAAATAAACTTTGCCTGTGTAAGACTTACAAGAATACTGTCACCAAATTTGATATCTCTAGGCCATTCTTAAAGCGTCGTTATACAAATTGCACAACTATTTTGATAAATAATTTAACCAATATCTTTTGTTCTACTAATCAGATTTTAACTAAAATTACAGGATATGTTAAAACGCTTTCTAACAACGCATTCGAAAAGTATAAAGTAACGGTGCACAAGAAACATTAGAAGAATATAGCAAAAACAGAAAGAAAACAAGTAAGAAAGCTACAGTCGAGAGTGCTCGACCGTATGATACCCGCAACCCATTTCGAGAGAAAAAAAAATTCAAATGATATTTTAACAACAAATATACCAAAATTGATTCTTTAATAACTTCCTCGTTTTTTATTTGATCTCAACCAAATTGATTTGTTTGATTTTTATACCCGCTACCCATAGGGTAGAAGGGTATTATAACTTAGTGCCAACAGAAAATGTATGTAACAGGTAGAAGGAGTCATCTCCGACCCCATAAAGTATATATATTCTTGATCATTGTCAACAGCCGAGACGATATAGCCATGTCCGTATGTCCGTCTGTCTGTACGTATGAACACATAGATCTCAGAGACTATATGACATAGACACCAAATTTTGTACATAGGTTCCTTCATTCCTTACATTGATCAAGTTTATTTCAAAAGTTGAATGCCACGCTCCCTTCGCCCACAATAAGAATTAATTTAGAAAAGTCAAGTTTTTTTATGTAAATTGCGTATAACTCCAACTTCTTTGTGTAATGATGTGTAATTTGGTATGCCATCTGCGCTTAACACTCTTAATATACCCTGTAATGTTGGTAATCGGATAAGTAGAACAAAAGTTATTCGTTAAATTATTTAGCAGAATAGTTGTGCCCAATGCATATGCGTTTTAAGAGCGTGAATGACCTAAAGATGTCAAATTTGGTGACAGTATTCGTGTAGGTCTTACGCAGATCAAGTTTGTTTTAGATTTTTGCCACGCCCCTTTCCGCCCCCAAAAACTGGAAAAGCCGTAGTAATAGACTTAGAATTTTGGTATGCATAATAATTATTATATTCTCAATGATTCCTGTGAATTTGGATGAGATCGAATGAAAAACAAGAAAGTTATTAAAGAATCAATTTTATATGCAAAATTCACTTGCAGCTGCTCGCGCTTTGTTTGTTTAGTTGACAATGTGACCATGTCGGTATTTAATGGATTTTTAAAAATATGAATATACAAAAAAAAAACAAATTTCAGTAGATTCCATGGTATATTTTTTGTTAAAATATCATTTAAGCTTTTTATTTTCTCTCAAAATGGGTTGCGGGTATCGTACGGTCGAGTACTCTCGACTGTAGCTTTCTTACTTGTTTTAAATGGAAATGAAAGAGACGAGAGGCTACAGCGGGAGGAACAACAAACAAATTATTTTAAAGTTCTTCGCGGGCGAAGTTTTGTGTAAATCTGGCTCGTTTATTATATTCTAATAATGTTTCTAAAGTTTATTAGTTTTAAGTATCGCTGGACGCTGGCATGAAATGTTCGACTATAGTGTCCAAAGCGGGCACACCATACTGGGACACACAGTATATGCTTGCATAAAAAACAACAACATTAAACATAAAATAAATGAATTGTTTTGTATACATATGTGTATTTATTTACTTAGGCATTTTCAGCTAAATAAGTGCAAACATTAATATGTGTATTTTTTATATAGTAGTTTTTACTATTGGCCTGAAGTGTGTATATATAGCACATTTATTACGGCTACAACTTGTTGTGAAAGCTTTGATATATAAGTTAATTTATAATGATGAACTGGGTTGGTATTAAAAAATTAGACTTGATTATATAATATTTTAATATTATTACGACTACATTTCACTTGTAGTTTTAACATTTTAGAGTCAATATTATATTTTCCACTAGGCTTTCGTTGTTTATATCCATGTGCCACTCTGTGCATTAAAGAGTATGGTCCCGCAATTATTACACAAAACTATATTGCAATCAGTTACAAATTATTTAAATGATAAATATCTCTTAAGACTTTGGGACATAATGCCAACTAAGTTCCATTACTTATTTATAATATTCAGAAAAATGTTATATTGCGTTTAATACTATAGATTCATTAATTCATTGATATTATAACAGTTTGCTCATGAATTTTAATATACTTGACCCCGATCACTATTAATTCGAACGGCAAGAGAGATTCCTAATACATAGCAATTTAGTAACAACCGACGGTTTAAGAACGAAGCTGGCATGTTATATTTCTTTATCAGCATAAATAACCGATCCGCTATAATCGTTTTTTGAACTTTTTTACAATAAATAATCTATCGACGTATTATATGTATTTGTTTTATAATAAATCATATTAAGTTTGATAAATGTAAAAAAATGTTTAAAAATTTTATGTTTTTAAAATTTTTTCTGAGATATGTGATATTTATATAAATTTTTCAAATATTGTGTTATGTGTTAGAGTATCTAGTAAACTTAGGTATAATTTTAAAAATAATTGTTTTTGAATGGAGATTTAAAAAAATATTAAAGAAACAAAATTGTCAACAATTGTAGTTTATCAATATTAATTTATTAAAAAATATATACATATATACTTATACATGTAAATAAAAACAAACTTTGAATTTAGTAATGGTCCAAATACGCAATACTGTAAAGTGCATACAATTAATTAGTTGTGAAATGAAGAAATATTAAAATCTGAAATGTTTATAACTTACATGAAGCAATTATTTAAGTATTTATAAATTAATGTTCTAAAAACCATTTTGTAAATCAATAGCGACAGCGAACAACTTTATAATATATTATATAAAAAAAAGAGAAAGAAAATATTTTTAGTTATGATAGCCGATAGAGTATGCAAGATCAAATCAAAAACTTTCCACACTTATAGCAAAAATTATGTACTTTTGACCTCTTGAGAAAAATGTGGAGTACATAATTTATGTATTTTAAAAGATAATACACAAATATTTCTTACAAACTTATGCAGGTTTTCTAAATAACTAATTGATTTCTACGAATTCTTTCAACAAAAAATTGCATTGCGTTGCAAAAAAATTAACATGTTTAGCAAGTTATCTTTATTATTTGCATTACAACAAAAATAAAATGTTCTTTTTAAATTGGTGTACTCATATTTATATGATTATTATATTATATATTTATTTAAATAATTTGGTGTCAAAACTACAACATTACAATAATTGATTTAAAAACCACTTCATTCCAACCTTTTTCGCTTTGTCCTTTGTGTTTTCATTTTTTTTTGCTGAAAGTATTTCCTTTTGGTTTTATGTTGCTTTAAGTATGTGATATTCTTCTCTAATACGTCTTACAAATTGCTAACATAAGTTTTATATAAATAAAACATAGCTAAAAGTAAAAAAATGTATTTAACTGGAAAACGAAAAATACATAATATGCTACAGAAACTTTTATCATAGTTATACCTTAATAACACAAATAAAATTATTAGAATATAATTTTTTTTCTTGCATGTGTTCGAAAAGTAAAGGAAATATTATAAAAAATATTTAGTATAAAAATTTGCATATATTTTGTAAAATATTAATAATATATGTATGTCTCGAGGTATTTTTTTTTATTTTTTTTTTATTGAAAAATCCCATCTTATTTATTTTAATTTTTTTGTTTACCAGACTTTAAATAATTATTTTTGAACATGTCCCTACGGTTTGTGGAAAGAACTTAGGAAATATCTAGATTAAATAATTGTCTTTTGGAATTAATTAATTAAATTGGCGAATAATTAAGTGCATAGTTTTGAATACATATGTAAAGCACTAGTGAATAATTATCACTAGGATTGGACGGCTTGGCCGGTAACCCTTTAAAAGTAGTACTTCTTCAAAAATACACATAATTTGTGTTTATTTATTATACATCTTCAACTCTTTGATTTGGGCAATGTTCAGTCAGAGATGGAAGCACATTATCCGATGATGGTTTTCTGAAAAGTTAGTATATTAGGACATTAATTACAAACATGTGGAAGAATTTTAGTGTATACCTGTCTAATGCCATATGGTATGAGCCGGGCGCCGAATTTGATCTACCAGCTTGAACAAACTTTTGTAGCCTAGAACCACCTTTCTGAGGGGCCTTCCCTGAAATTCCTTTAAAAAACGGATTACCAAATGAGTGATTTTTGAGCATTGTTTTAATCAGGATGAGAGTATCAAGCTTCGGGATGCTGCGTACGACCGAATTTATATCTTCGTCGTCTACTTGTACCAAACAACAGTTTTCATCCTCTGTAGGTAATGGATAAATCCCATTACTAGTGACCCATGGGTCAACCTAAAACGAAATATTAATAATTGTTACGAATTCGTTTATTAATGATTTTAAAGATCTATTGGGCCTACCTTTAATTGCGGCAAAGTTATTCTTCGTGAAGCATCCTTTTCAAGCATTCGAATAATACAGTGTCGCGTAACATCACTAATTATTGGAAAGTCTGGGAAAATCACATCGTCGTTTTTTATTTTTTCATAAAGTAATGGAATGGAGTTAGCTATGAACGGAACGTTTCCATAAATCAGAGAATATAATGTTGCACCCAGTGCCCAAATATCTGCCGCTCGACCACAGTATACATTCTGTGAATAAATTTAAATTTCAATATACATAGTTCTGAATTCTAGTTTTTACGAACCATGCCTAAAACTAAGGTTTCAGGTGCTCGAAAAGCTGGTGTTCCAGCTGTAGAGCCATTACTCATTGTAGCGTCTTCTCCCAGAAATTCATTGCATACTCCCAAGTCCGCGATTTTCACATGACCACATTCCGTCACCAGTAAATTTCCGGGCTTAAGGTCCGCGTGGATAATTTTCTGATAGTGCACTGTTAATACATAAAATTTTTATATTAAAAATGTTAGCCATGAAAATAAAGGTATGAGAACTAAAGAACCCTCTTAATGCAACTGGCTAGGACTACCGCGCTCTAAACCTGTGCTTACAGCTAGGTGTGATATACCATAGGAAATTACATAATCGGGAGTAAGGTAGTTGTAACATCCTAATTCTATCACGCCAACTCATTCTTCTAAGGCCAGTGCGGCTTATAACGACGAGATGGCTCTTGGCGCAGTTCTCTTACGCCACAAATGACCCATGAACAAAAAAACACAATTCGTTCCGTCACTCGCGCATATGTTCACTTGTTAGCGGAACAGCCCCACAAGTGCCAGTACACTTAAATATCTGGGTAAATTCATCGATCTCACTAACAGTTTTACTTGAATACATTAATTTTCAAAATAATATATATAATAATAAGATTAGTGGAGGGCCTTATAGCTTATTTTCACATTACCAAAATCTACGTTTTTCTCCATATATTTCGATATATTGTTAACGCAACATTCGCCTCATGTAAAATCCCATATGAAACAAGTAAGAAAGCTACATTAGAGAGTGCTCAACCGTAAGATACCCGTAACCCATTTCGAGAGAAAACAAAAAATTTAAATGATATTTTAAAAAAAATATACCAATGATTATACTGAAATTTGCTTTTTGTATATATTTGGAAAAAATCCATAACAGACCGACATGGTCACTCTGTTAACTAAACAAACAAAGCGCGAGCAGCTGCAAGTGAATATTGCCTATGAAATTGTTCTTTAATAACTTCCTTGTTTTTCATTCGACCTCAATCAAATTCACAGGAATCACTGAGACTATAATTAATTTTATGCATACCAAAATTCAATACTCTAGGTTCATTACTACGGCTTTTCCAGCTTTCGGGGGCAGAAAGGGGCGTGGCAAAAATCTAAAACAAATTTTATCTGCGTAAGACCTACACGATTACTGTCACCAAATTTGATATCTCTAGGTCATTCACACACTTAAAACGTCCGTATTCATTGGGCACATTTATTTTGATAACAAATAACTTTGTTCTACTAATCCGGTTTTTACCAAAATTACAGGGTATATTAATAGTATTAAGCATAGATGGCTTACCAAATTACACATCATTACACAAAGAACTTTTGGAGTTATACGCGATTTGTTGTAGATTTATGAATATTGTGGGCGAAGGGGGCGTGGCATCCAACTTTACAAATAAACTTGATCTGCGTAAGGTGTATCTCGTATAGTATGTCTTATAGTCTCTGAGATCTAAGTGTCCATACAGACAGACAGACGGACATGGCTATATCGCCTCGGCTGTTGACACTGATCAAGAATATATATACTTTATGGGGTCGGAGATGCCTCCTTCTGCCTGTTACATACATTTTCTGTTGGCACTTCTACACTATGGGTAGCGGGTATAAAAACTGAACAAAATTCTACGTTAAAAATATATGTGAAAATATTGGTCACCATTAATAGTGTATTTCACCACCAAAAGCGCGCCATGTTTGAAGAACTAAATTAGATGTGACGGCAATGCCCTATCTTGTCAAATTTTGTCTGTACGACGTCCGTAAGTTCATCAAAATATTCAAACTTTACTTTGGCCTATGTTTTGTTATCGATTTGAATTATTTATTTGGTGGTATATTTTAAAACTGTCCGCCGAAGTTTGTCGATCAGCAGATTTACGTGGGAGCGACCACACTCAAATTGCCCATATATTCTTATGGAAGCAGGAAAACGGGACTATGGAAATAGGCTATATATAGGTTAGTCGAGTTACGATGGTATAGCAATGTAGAAAATTGCAGCTCCAACAAAAATGCTCAGCTAATATATGTACGTATTTCTTTAAAACAAGAACTAGTGACAAAATAGCAATGGGAGTCAAAAATTCTCTACAAATACGCATGCCAATGCCTCACGAATACTTAAACGCGTGGTCTGGAAGAACAATTTGCAGATTCAGATTCAGTGGAGCCTTGCATAGGCCGAAAATCAAAACACGGAAGTGACAATTTTGTTTTGAAAATTACCTTTTTCTCAGATTATTAAGCGATTATGGGCAAAACTCTTTCAATGTTGTCACCTATTCTTTAAGAATAGCTCAAAAAGAAAAGCAAATACTAAGTATCGCTTGAAGTGATCGCACGCGAAGACCAGAACCCTTGCTAAGGAGTTGGAAGTCCGCCAACTCTTTCTGAGGAACAAATGAGTTGCGCGTAAGAAGCCGCTGCTGCCAAAAGTTAACATTTAAAAGCGCTTAACTTTTGCTATCACCATGAGCAATCAAGCCGGACAACTATTGGGATTACGTTATATCACTAACCATACAACATATAGACTACCCATTTCATACAACGAAAATGGACACACTCGGGGCGAGCCCCGAGGCTGTTAGCGGTGGGCCACGTAGCTTTGTGTGCGCTCGGATTTTTCGCTCTCTCATTCTTATGCTCGCACAGTGATTGCGAGAGTTCAGTCGCAGAGTGGCGCACCTTGAGAAGGTTGCTCTGCGCTTGAATTCTTCTTTTTATGTATGCGTGCTCATGCATTCACGTACACGGGTGCATGATACGACGAGACAAGGTAGTCTCGTCGGCAAAATCTGGTACCTCTACAATCATAACAATGAGTTTGAGTGAAAGGGCTCAGCCTAATAAGTGCGAGCGAAATGGCAATAGAATGTGTGGATTAATCCTTAGGTGGTTCGAGGGGTTTTAATTTTCCTTTAATAATAAAACGAGTTATATTTGATTTCATAATTTAATTTTTAATAATTTTGAATTTGAAATGAATAGTTGTTTCTTTTTTCTTTTAAAACAATCTTTTGTTGAGATTCTTAATTCTAAAATATATTCTAATTTTGAAATAAAACTTTTTTTGTTTATGATTTATTTTTTAAAAATCTATGTTAAGCTAATTATCCGTATTATCTTCTTCCACGTTACCATTGCTTGACAGCAATTCGGTATTCTTGGCTGATTAAGAATATCAGTAAATAAAAACAACCACACAAGAGTCATTTTACATAAGGGTTAATGGCGAAAAAATTTTGTCCGCACACAACCTCTTGCGTCAAAAAACGAACACGTACTGAGGAAAACCCGAACGTTTTGACAGCCGACGAGACTACCTTGTCTTAATGTATCATGCACGGGTGCTTGTGTGCGATCATTTCATTTCGGCATAGCAAGAATATTTAGTCTTTTGCTACTTTTCATACTAGATACCCTAACAAAATGAGCATATTCACTATTGAGTTAATGATAAAAATAAGAATGTTATATGTTATAATACATTTCTCAATGTTTCAGCATACATTTCATATTTTTTTACAACAACAACAATAACAGCTGATGTGATTTATCAACCCCATAAGAGTAGTCGGTGTTTTAAGTGACACTGTGTCACCTACATATCTCAGTAGATGGATTTTCATTCATTCGAATACATACATATATGCTAAACATTTCACAGCTGCAAAACATTTCCTGCATTCATTACGCAGATCAAGTTTATTTTAAAAATTGGATCCCACGACCCCTTCGACCACAATATTCATAAATCTAGTACAAGTCACGTTTTTTTCATGTAAATCGCGAATAAATCCAAAAGTTCTCTGTGCTTAATATTCTTAATATACCCTGTAATTTTGGTAAACATCGAATAAGTAGAACAAAATTATTTGTTAAATTATTTATCAAAATAGTTGTGCCCAATGCATATGGAAGTTTTAAGTGTGTGAATGCGATAGCAAATATGGTGAAAGTATTCGTGTAGGTCTTACGCAGATCAAGTTTGTTTTAGATTTTTGCCACGCCCCTTTCCACACCCAAAAACTGGAAAAGCCTTAATAATAGACCTAGAGCATTGAATTTTGGTATGCATAATAATAATTATAGTCTCAATGGTTCCTGTTTCGTTGTGATCGAATGAAAAACAAGTAAGTAATTAAAGAACAATTTCATAGGCAATATTCACTTGCAGCTGCTCGCGCTTTGTTTGTTTAGTTGACAGTGTGAACATGTCGGTATGCTATGTATTTTTTTTTTAAATATATACAACAAACAACAAATTTTACTATATTCATTGGTATATTTGTTAAAATATCATTTAATTTTTTTTTTTTTTTTTTTTTTTGTCTCGAACTGGGTTGCGGGTATCTTACAGTCGAGCACTCTTTCTTCTCTGTTATAGGGATAGAAATTTATTTATGTAGTAAAAATATCGGTGTGTTCCGATGCTTCCAAAATAAAAGATCGATTTTGGGTTAAAACATCGATGGATTGATAAGGTCCAACATAATAAAAGGTTTTTAGCTTTCATTTATTTAAAAAAAAATTGCTTTATTTAGTAAACAAAAGTTTTCTTAATTTGATTTTACGTGATCTTCGAAGCATTTCCCTACATACAATTCTGTTAGAATTTCAATTGGTATTGACAGAATGAAGTTATAAAACCGTCAAGCTTAAACTAATTCAAATGAAAGCTAAGTGCATTCAGGGGAGAACGTTGGCCTAAAATAATATTCATGTTAACATCGAGAGGCTGCAGCGGGAAGCTAGCAAAGCTGCGGAGTCATCTAGCTATTATTTTAAAAATGAAAAAAAAAAAATAGTTGTGATGTATGAACCAAAATGTTACTGACATTACATATGCTTTAATTTCAGAAAGTTGCAGAAAATATGAAAATGTTGCTAACAAAAAACTAAATGTATAATGTTATGTAATGTTGTGTAAAATAGCTGGGAGAACTAATACTATTTTTAGAATTTATTACATTCAAGACAATGGTGCAGGAGTTAGAGCGTCTGGACGAAGGTGCTGAGATTAGGAATAGCTGAATAATAGGGATTCGTATTGTTGGATTTTCTCGTTTGCCGCATGCAGCTGCTTTACCGTTGTTGTTGTATTTCTTGTTAGGTACACCACATTTAATTGCTGCTTGCTTTCCCTCTGTACAAGGAACCCAGTGTGCTTTAAACGGGTTATTCGTTTTATTTTTTTTTTATGTGGCAAATTTGTTACGTTCAAAAAACATCCATAATAATCCATGTATGGTACGGTCACACTGTCGACAAAACGAACTACTGGACTATAGCTATGATTATTCGTGCTAAATTTTTATTTTGTAATCGCAAGTACCACATTCGGAAAACTTTGCTAAAAATGTCGAAGAAAAATGTTATACTTACAATATTCTAATCCAAGTAATGCGTCTCGAATTACATTCCATGCACGCTCTTCTGACAATGGCTTATCAGTGGGAATACAAAGGACTTCTCCCTTTTTAACTAACTCGAAAACCATATAAAGTGAGTCTTCCAATGGATCGTCCAAAACCTCTACAAGCTTTACAATGTTTGGATGGTCCAGTTTCTTTAACACAGCTATTTCTCTATAAACACGATCCAGGGGAGAAGTGGATTGCTTCGGACTACGTCGCATAAGAGCAGCTTGACGCAATAAACGTTTTTTTGAAAGAATTTTCATTGCATAATGTGTGGAGTCTTCCTCAGAGTAAGCTAGTTTTACAAGTCCATATGATCCCTGTTGAGAATCAGAATAGTGCTCAAACAAGTTAATGATTGACAAAGACAACAAAAATTTATTCACTACCTGACCAATTTGATCCATAAGCTTATATTGATTAAGCTGAAAAAAGCTTCCAGACTTCTCGATAGATATTCTGCGTGATTCACGAAGAGGGGGGCGTCGTCGAACCGATCGTGGACTACCATACGGACTATATGGCACGTTAGGGTATATTGGACGAGATTCTGTGCACTTGAACACTGAAGTTAAAATATTTGCTCTCTGAATCGACACTTGACTTGTACATTCATCTGTTCTAGAAGAGCACGGCTGAATTTCTTCAGCATTCAGTCCATCATTTCTATGTACTTGTGGAATTTGGATCTCGATAGACCGGTACTCATTTATATTTGGAAGAATATGATTATGCAACTTCTGTTCCATATTTAAAAATGTAATATCATCATTATATAAATCTAGGGACTGCGATTTTATGAGTGTGGGGAAATGTTTTATTTCATTAGATTGAATATCAATATCAGTATTTATGCATGATGTGATCCTTTTTTTCTCTGATACTGAATTGGCCATTGTTAACGAAATCACTCCACTTTCATTTATATAACTATCGCATGGACTTTGTACAGCATGAATGTCGTCAGATTGATCGGCCCTTTTGTTTTTAATGGTCTGGTTTCTTTTAGCATGCATTTTTGAGCAAGTACCAGTCGATATGCAAATATCAGGATGCTTTGAGTTTCTACCATCGATGTGCAATTTTTTCATTTGATTATTTAATATAAAAGTTGACTCTATATTAATTGAGGTGAGCCCATTGCGATCACAAACTTCCATAGTTTTAACTACGATAACATCTTTATCATCTTCATTACAATTATTTGTTAAATGTTGTATACCAGATGATGTAAGTTCTTTTTCTTTCTCAAAGACTTTTTCTTGTTCCAGGGGTGGCGTTCTTGTTTTGGTTAAATCCGACATGTTTTTGATTATTCATTTATCCTTATAGGTATATTGTTAACGCATTTCACCATTTAGAAATATCAAATTTTGTGCGATATCCGATTCCACTATTAAGACATAAAACAATTTTATAGAAATTACTAATGAAGAAATTTTGCAGGAATTGAATTTCCGTGTGTACTAACTAATGTGATCTAAATCACCCAAATTTATTTGAATGTCAAGTGGATCAGCGACACCAAGCTCGGGTTTGTTTAGTCACAGACAAGATAGAATAGCATGCATGAGGAAACAACATACAAAATAAAAACAATTAAGAAAGCTACAGTCGAGACCATAAAATACCCGCAACTCATTTCGAGAAAAAACAAAAAACTTAAATATTTGAACAAAAAATATTCCAAGGAAGTATACTGAAATTTGGTTTTGTGTTTATATTTAAAAAAATCCATGCAATACAGACATGGTCACACTGTCGACTAAGCAAACAAAGCGTGAATATTGCCTATAAAATTGATTCTTAAATAACTTCCTTGTTTTTCATTCGATCTCAACCAAATTCACAGGAATCAATGAGTCTATAATTATCATTCTGCATACCAAATGCAATGCTCTAGGTCCATTATTACGGTTTTTACAGTTTTTGGGGGCGGAAAGGGGCGTGGAGAAAAAAATCTAAAACAAACTAGATCTAATACCTACACAAATACTGTCACCAAATTTGATATCTCTAGGTCATTCACACACTTAGACATCTGACGAACCCGAAGTAGATGTTAAAAAAAAATTCCAATGCTATTTAGGGCTTATTGGAAAGGTTAACTTTCATATAATTCACAGTGTACGGGGTAATATACATGAAACTAACGTTCAAATGAAGTCGAAAAATAATTATAGTTTTATCGAAGCATCTAACCGAAAATTAAATAAATTTCTACCCATACCAATCAAAAAGCAGTAACGGCCTACAAGTAGTACTAAAGGGCACGGAATCTGATCTAACACCAGTAGAAGGTGATATAGATCCTTCCTACCTTCATAGGCATATAAACCTCTCTGTCCCAGTTAGACGTACACGTAACTTCACACCTTTATCCCTTAAGCTCTGTACAATTAACTATTCTTAGCATGAACCTTTACGAGTTCTCTGTGCTGACTACAACAGACTCTACTGTGTTTTCAACGCCGAGGCATCCCTCCTAAATATTAAAAATTTTATTCTATCATTCTTAGCTAACAATAACTAGCAACTAACATGGTGTTGGTAATTAAAACACAAATAAAATACTAGTTAACTAACCTATCATCTGACCTGATTGGGTTTTTCCTGGGTTTTCCCCAACCCATGCACCGAATGCTGGGTTAGATTAATATTGCTTAAATACCCCCAGATATTTTAATTGAAATTGAATTATTTTTTTAATTTGACACTACACAAATATTTGTATTTAACATAATTCTACTCTTACAGTCATAATTTTATATTATAATTTCTTCAATGTCGACTGTTCTTAGTTGACTTTAAATAACTAAATAAATAAAAACATCTAACCGAAAATAAAATAAACTTAGAAGCAGCAAGGGCCTACAAGTAGTACTAAAGGGCATAGAGTCTGATGTAACACTAGCAGAAATAACTATCGAAGACGGGAGCGGATGCACAGCCGGGTTAGCCCTCACGCGAGGGGGTTAGGGTGCTTACTGTTATACTTTTATTTCTGTTCAGCTATTACATCTCCGACTGGTTGAATGTTGAGGTCTTTATGTATGTTTTCATTACGAAAGTACCACGGTGCCCCGGTGATGGTTCTCAGGATCTTTGATTGAGCTCGCTGGACAACATCGATGTTGCTACTACGAGCGTTCCCCCATAACTGGGAGCCATAGGTCCAGATTGGTTTAAGTACGGAAATGTAGAGCAGGACCTTGTATTCTAGACTAAGAGAGGACCGAGCGTTGATAAGCCAATGAAGACTATTAGCTTTTAGTTTTAGTTGTGTTCTCTTGGCTTCGATGTGCCTTCGCCAGGTGAGTCGTCTGTCGAGGTGTACCCCTAAATACGTAACGTCGTTTGCTTGCGGAATTGTGAAATTGTTTAGTCTGAGCGGTGGGCAATTTTGCCTGTTTAGGGTAAACGTAACATGCTTGCATTTTTGTTCGTTTACTTTTATTCCCCAGTCTACCTCGACTCGATGAATAGCCTGTTGCGATGATGCTGGGATAGCACATTAAGAACTGCAGAGAATAACTGTAACGTCGACAAGGGTATATGTTATTAGTCGTCGGCTTGTTGGGATGTCTGCTGTGTAGAGATCGAATAGCGTTGGCCCTAGTACGCTCCAGCTCTAATCGTGTAATCGTCACGACATAGCAGAATTGCATTTCACTGCGAATTTCCTGTCGTATAGGTAATAATAATAGCTTATGTGTATTATTAGGAAGAGTTGCTCTGATCTTATGCATTAGACCTTCTAACGAAACTCTATCGAATGCTTGGGCTACATCTAAAAATGTTGCAGTGCAATATTCTCGATTTTCAAATGCTCTTCGTATTTCAGAGGTTATGCGATTGACCTGCTCGATAGTTCCTTGTTTTTCACGAAATCCAAATTGATGTGATGGGATTTTGTTATGGATTCTTAGAAATGAGTTTATCCGAGTCAGCACGTTATTTTCAAAGAGTTTGGATAAGCATGATAATAAGCTTATTGGTCTATACGAAGAGGCAATTGTGTGATCTTTGCAAGGTTTCGGTATCATTATTATCAATGATTTTTTCCATCTCTCTGGAAAGTGGCCAAGCCTTGTAATGGCATTGAAGAGCTGGGTGATAGTACAAACTGCGGAATATGGGAGCTCAATAATCATTCTTGGCGTTTTTTGGTCGGAGACAGGTGTTTTTTTTTGATCCAGTTGATTTTTGATGATATGAGCGATTTCGTTTGTTTGAAATTCCATTGGCTCACGTGGAAGCGGTAAATCATTTGTTACAGGCGGTAGTGTGAATGCGTTTATGGCAGGATTTGGCTGGAACACATTTTCAAGGGGCTGTGTTCTGGCTCTGTCTTCATCACTGTGGGCCCAGCCGCCCACTGTGTTTCTTATAGACACCACAGTTTCTGTCGGTGAGCATAGGGTTGGATGGGCTCTCCATAGAGAGTGTTTTTTTGGAAGATGTGATAATTGCTCAATATAGCGGCGTTGGGTATTTGCTTCTTGTTGATTTAACGATTTGGTGAGCTTGCGGGAGGCTTTTTTAAAATTGGTCGTGCTTATGGCGACCTATGAGACTGCCATTCTCGTCGTAGGCGTCGCTTTTCGATTACGAGCTGCTCGATTTGTTGATTTGTCTTCTTTTGCTAGTAAGGTATTTGTGCAATTTGAGGAGTTGAAATGCAATCAGCGGTGACAAAGGCGGACTCCAGTGTGTTGACAAAGTTGTCGATGTCAGCTTCAAGGTTAAGTACAGGATTTATATCAATATGCGAGCTTGGATATTTCCTATAAGAGATCCAATTGGTTGTATGTGAAGTCGATCCAGTCGGTTGATCTACAGTTATTGGATGACAGAGTAGATTAATCGTACACTCGCCTGTTCGAGTGATCAGATGAAAGATCAGAAAGACTTTCGGCGCTAATCAGGTCTCATGGAATGTTTTTAATGATTGCGAAGTCAATTAAATCGAGCTGTTTTTTGGGTCTGTTGGCCACTATGTACGTCTGCCAGGGGAAACGTGGTCAAGCTTGTTGCTGGCTTTTATAATTGCATTGTAAAGCTGCTTTTGATTACGGATTAGATCTTGCATAGTAGTCCGCATGAAAGACATGAACTCCATTAAGCTTTTCTGTAGGTTAGAGCACATGGCTTCAAAGTTGTTTTGTGGCTGCTCCATAGGCTGATAATGTTTTCTTGTGTTTGATAACTTAGTGCCAACAGAAAATGTATGTAACAGGCAGAAGGAGGCATCTCTGACCCCATAAAGCGTCAACAGCCGAGACGATATAGCCATGTCCGTCTGTCTGTCCGTATGAACACCTGGATCTCAGAGACTATAAGACATAGACACCAAATTTCGCAAGGTTCCTTCATACCCTACGCAGATCAAGTTTATTTCAAAAGTTGGATGCCACGCCCCCTTCGCCCACAATAAGCATTAATCCAGAAAAAGTCAAGTTTTTTTATGTAAATCGCGTATAACTCCACAAGTTCTTTGTGTAATGATGTGTAATTTGGTAACCCATCTGCGCTTGACACTCTTAATATACCCTGTAATTTTAGTACAAATCGGATAAGTAGAACAAAAGTTATTCGTGAAATTATTTATCAAAATTGTTGTGCTCAGTGCATATGGACGTTTTAATGACCTAGAGATATCAAATTTGGTGACAGTATTCGTGTAGGTCTTACGCAGATCAAGTTTGTTTTAGATTTTTGCCACGCCCCTTTCCGCCCCCAAAAACTGTAAAAGCCGTAATAATAGACCTAGAATTTTGGTATGCATAATAACAATGATAGTCTGAATGACTCCTGTGAATTTGGTTGAGATCGAATAAAAAACGAGGAAGTTATTAAAGAATCAATTTTATATGCAAAATTCACTTGCAGCTGCTCGCGCTTTGTTTGTTTAGTTGACAGTGTGACCATGTCGGTGTTGTGGATTTTTAGACGCTATTTTCCTTGTTTTTCATTCGATCTCAACCAAATGCACAGGAATCATTGAGAATATAATTATTATTATGCACACCAAAATTCAATGCTCTAGGTCTATTATTACGGCTTTTACAGACTTGTGTGGGCGGAAAGGGGCGTGGCATCCAACTTTTGAAATAAACTTGATCTGCGTAGCACCTATAGGAGTACTGTCCCCAAATTTGGTAGCTCTAGCTCTTATAGTCTCTAAGATCTAGGTGTTCATACAGACGGACAGACGGACATGGCTATATCGTCTCGGCTGTTGACACTGATCAAGAATATATATACTTTATGGGGTCGGAGAAGCCTCCTTCTGCCTGTTACATACATTTTCTGTTGGCACTAAGTTATAATACCCTTCTACCCTATGGGTAGCGGGTATAATGACGGACTTGAACCTGCACCCATATAAGAACAGTTCGGACTTATCTGACCAAAGGATATTACGCCATTTTTATAGGGGCCAGTTCAAATAGCTTTTTGCAAACGCCAACCGGGCATTGATATGCCTTTGACCAATTAATTTAAGCATAACATTTGTAGCATTACGAATAGCACGTTTCTTGATATCCGATTCATGATCAACGGCATTGGCATCGGCAAAGTATATATGTACATTCTTGATCGAGTGTCAATTAATTTGATATTGTTGCCCGCAGATCAAATTTGTTTTTAGATTTTAGCTATGCCCCTTCAATCGAAAAACAAACTAAGGAAGCAAGAATCCAGAGTTTTGGTACACAAACTAATATATTTATTCGAAATGATTTGATAGTGACCGAAAAAATAACATAGATGCTATTTAAGAAACAATTTAATAGGGCAAAAATCCTGTGATTAATTAGTTTTGCTGACAGAGCCATATTAGTATATTCCATACCGAATACATATATTTTTCGGTATTTTTTTTTAGATATTTGCATAATACCGTTTCCACACTAGTATTTGTCTTAGCGTCGCGTTAATGCTAACGTGAAAAATGCCAAAACCCGTTTAAACTATGTTGAGCGTTAGCTTCCACGTCCATATTCCATTTTTGACATAATTGCACGGGCTTTTATTCAATATTTCAAATGCTATGAAAAAAAAGGATAAATCATCAAAACAAAATGTCGGAAGCTATAGCAGATGTATTGAGCTTAGAATCACAAAGCAGTACCATATTCAAAGGTTGTATTCATAATAAAAGTGTAAAGTTTACAATTTTTCACGGTTGCATTTTGATAAGCCAATGTTGCAATCAATTAGACGACTTTACTCGCCAAATTCCAATCGGAGTATTTAAAATAATATCGGCGGTATACATAGTTGGAAAATACGTTCAATTGTGTTTTCTATGAATTTGGTTGAGATCAAATAAAAAACAAGGAAGTTATTAAAGAATGTTTAGTTGACATGTTTTTGTATATTTGGTATATTTTTTGTTAAAATATTTAAGTTTTTGGTTTTCTCTCGAAATGGGTTGCGGGTATCATACGGTCGAGCACTCTCTACTGTAGCTTTCTTATTTGTTTTTTTTTGTATTTATACTTTACAAGTCTTGCGAGTACTCAATGAGTGCTAATCAGTATCGGTCTAAGTATACTTGAGATTTGAAAGACCTTGTTGATTTTTTATGTAGTACTATATAGTTAACTATGGAATACCATCTATTCCACATATACAGATCTGTTGTTGTTGAAAACCCCGCGTAGATAAATGGACCAAAATCCAATAAAATACAAATAATACGACACATATCAAATAATACGTACCACGCACAGAAAAAGTAAGATCAATCGATAGTAGCTAAAAAACCATCGATATTTTAAGAATATGTATTTTTATGCACGCTACCCATAGGGTAGAAGGGTCTTATGTATGTAACAGGCAGAAAGAGCCATCTCCGACCCCATAAAAAATGTATATTCTTGATCAGTGTCAATAGCCGAGAGGATATAGCCATGCCCAGAGACTATAAAACATAGATACACCGAATTTGGTACATAGGTTCCTGCATTCCTTACGCAGACCAAGTTGATTTCAAAAGTTGGATGCTACGCCCCCTTCGCCCACAATATTTGTAAATCTAGAACAAGACAAGTTTTTTTTATGTAAGTCGTGTATAACTCCAAAAGTTCTTTGCATAATGATGTGTAATGATAAACCATCTGTGCTGTAGTAGGGTTAGTGGTAGTATTTACCGTTCGGGCTGCGCGTTGATAGTACAATGAATGACCACGAACTACTTTTGTATGAGTAGGTATACATTTACATGTACATATGTATGGGGATGTGAAGATGATAAACAAAAATATAACAACAAATGTTTGTGAATGTATTTTTGTTTATACACTTTAATGAATACTGATACAAATATTTAATCTATATATAGATCACACCATGTATTTCATCCATTCTATTTTTCAAAAATATATCATTGTGTCGGTTACATAAACAACTAAGTAAGTATAATCTGAATAAGTTTAATGAAATATTTAAAACGTTTGATTCTATTTTAAGTGGGAAAAGATGAATTTACTTTGCATAAATACTACTCTCACTCTGGCATTTATAGTAATAATTTCACAGCCCTTAAGTGGCAACGAGCATGTAGGTAAACTTTCGTCTAGATTGGAAAGATGGATGCAATCGATTCGGGGCGAATATATACCATTGGAATATTTTAATCGAATGAGTTCAGCGGATTTGACCAAACAAGACTTACAAAGTATGTTAAAAAATTTTCTCGAAAATCTTCAAAAAAATCTAACAACATCTGCTATGCTAAATGTTGTCGATCACCAAAGTAATCGGAATCAAATAAGAAAATTATGGGAATTGACGAATTTCTTTTATTTATCTGCTGATGTGGTTAAAGCATTTGCACATGATTCGCAATTATATTATGAAGTTGCGAAAAACTCAAGTTATACACTTTTATTACATCTTCGTCAAATTCCATCCACACAACCGACACTGGTCAAATTATTATTAACCAATTATTTTGAAGAAATGGAGTTCTTCCACATAATGTTTTCAGAGATAATTGACGAAATTCTCGAATACACACAAAATACGTTGCTCTTGATCCAAAACACATTTATATACTATGCAGATATTCAAAGATTTATTTTGGAGACCTGGAATTTGAAAAGAAATATTAGTTGCATTACGGAATATATGGAATTCTTACAACCGTGCTCGGCCAAAGTCTTCAAGTGTACTACAGATGTTAAACTTGACGTTGTATTTGATGTGTTTGCTATGACTCAGCTAACTAATAAATATATAATGCGTCAGCTTGAGTTTCGAATTCAGCGATTGTTTAACTGTTTCTATTTTGGAAATTATGAAATTAGATGTAAATTTCTCGAAAATGCTGAGCGTGATTTTGAAACACTGTTTAATAAAATTGACGATTTGGAAATCTATTATGACATTAAAACAAAGAATGGCCGCGTTTCACCTCTTCGATTACGACGACAAAGTTACCAGTATAATGAAGATAATACAAATGCTCTAGGGGTTCATACTGAGTGCATTCCAAAAGATTTCCCACTTAGTAAAATGCGTAAAAGTTTAAAAAATTGTTTTGATACAATAAAAAAATACTAAATACTTGAACATATGAAATTTAAGTTGACCTCGTATTAAAATAAAATTGCCTGTATGTATAAGAAATGCATGTTGTTCAAAAATTGCACAAAGGAATTTATTCAACGAATTAAAAATATTGAAGAAACCAATAAAATTAAAGTTTTTTCCTATGGCTCCAATTTTCATCGCATTGGAAACTTGTTTTTTGTGAAACTAATCGAAATGTACAAAAATCGCAAATATCCCATGAAAGTAATAACAAATTTGTTTAATTGTGTAACTATTTTATATAATACCTCTATTTATTATAAATAAGTTTTATTTTAAATTAAATCTTTGTTTGATATGAATTGATTGTAATTATTGTAAGCAGGAAAATAAATTAATTTTGGAATTTTGAACGTTTATTAGATCTCGATTTTTGAAAATTGATATTAAAGGCCCTCCCAACAAATTTTTTCTTTTCTGGATCTGCCAGGACCAGTCCTCCCAGTTTAGCGTATTTTCAACTACGTACAGTATGTATAAAACGGCCTAGCCAATACATTTTTAAAAATATATCTAGTATATTTCGATTTGCATTTGGCCAACTTTAGCCATAAAATTAAAATTCACTTTTTTACTAAGAAGAAAAAATGAACGTGAAGGGTACTGGTCCACTCATTATATCCGCTACCCATAGGGTAGAAGGGTAACTTAGTTCCAACAGAAAATGTATGTAACAGGATGAAGGAGCCATCTCCAACCCCAAAAAGTATATATATTCTTGATCAGTGTCAACAGCTGAGACGATATAGCCATGCCCGTCTGTCCGCCTGTCTGTCTGTATGAACTCCTAGATCTTAGAGACTATAAAACATAGACACCAAATTTGGTACATAGGCTCTTGCATTCATTACGCAGATTAACTTTATTTCACAATATTCATAAATCATGAACAGGTCACGTTTTTATTTATGTCAATTGCGTCTAATTCCAAAAGTTCTTAGTGTAGTGATGTGTAAGTTGGTAAGCCATCTGTGCTTAATACTCTTAATATACCCTGTAATAGTTGAGCGCAATGCATATGGACGTTTCAATTATGTGAATGACATACATAGTTAATTTTGCGGTGATCGAATGATGTGTTCAACCCGACAAGGCATGTTGGCATGCGCTGTCATTATTATAAGCTGCTTGATAGCTACTTAAATTTAATTGATACCAGCAAAAAGTACACGGATGAAGAAATCGGTTGAGACGATATTATTAATATATTAAATGAATGCAAAATATTAAATTTAGCCTATTGTTTAGCATATAGTTTTTATTTTTAAAATAAAAATTCTGCAAGCACTGCGCTTGTACTTCTATTCACGACACATTAGCATGACGTTTGGCGACCAAACATTAATGGTTAACTTTTTAAACCCGCTACCCATAGGGTAGAAGGGTATTATAACTTAGTGAGAACAGAAAATGTATGTAACAGGCAGAAGGAGGCATCTACGACCCCATAAAGTATATATATTCTTGATCAGTGTCAACAGCCGAGACGATATAGCCATGTCCGTCTGTCTGTCTGTCCGTCTGTATGAACACCTAGATCTCAGAGACTATAAGAGCTAGAACTACCAAATTTGGGGACAGTACTCCTTTAGTTCCTACGCAGATCAAGTTTATTTCAAATGTTGGATGCCACGCCCCTTTCCGCCCCGTAATAATAGACCTAGAGCATAGACCTAGAGCATAGACCTAGAATTTTGGTATGCATATTAATAATTAAATTCTCTATTATTTCTGTGAATTTGGTTTAGATCGAATGAAAAACAAGGAAGTTATTAACGAATCAATTTTATATGGAAAATGCACTTGCAGCTGCCCGCGCTTTGTTTGTTTAGTTGACAGTGTGACCATAACGGTGTTGTGGATTTTAATTCGCTATTTTCATCTATATACAAAACAAGTTTTAGTATATATGGTATATTTTTTGTAAAAATATCATTTAAGTTTTTTTGTTTTCTCTCGAAATGGGTTGCGGGTATCATACGGTCGAGCACTCTCGACTGTAGCTTTCTTACTTGTTAGTGTTTGCCGAAGTGGCTTGTTCTTTCAGTGGCACTCTAATTAATTAATTTTTTATATAGTTGCAATATTGTTGGCAACATTTGTACAATTTCCGCAACGTTTATAAATTGTAACGTATGTAATAGTACAAAATTAAAACCTCTCGATGCAGCCTCTCGCTGCAGCCTATCAGTTCTTACATGAACATTATTTAAATTGCATTTATATATTTATATATATATATAGATTTAAAAAATAGACCCTATTAGGGATCTAACATATGACCTCATCACTCGCTTTCAGACGCTCTTGCCCTGTACAACAGCCTTACGTGAAAAAATTCCAAAAAACAAAGTAAGCCTGCCCAGTTTTTATACCCGCTACCCATAGGGTAGAAGGGTATTATAACTTAGCGCCAACAGAAAATGTATGTAACAGGCAGAAGGAGGCTTCTCCGACCCCATAAAGTATATATATTCTTGATCAGCGTCAACAGCCGAGACGATATAGCCATGTCCGTCTGTTCGTCTGTCTGTCCGTATGAACACCTGGATCTCAGAGACTATAAGACATAGAGACACCAAATTTGGCAAAAAGTTTCCTTCGTACCCTACGCAGATCAAGTTTATTTCAAAAGTTGTATGCCACTCCCCCTTCGCCCACAATAAGCATTAATCTAGAAAAAGTCAAGTTTTTTTTTATGTAAATCGCGTATAACTCCAAAAGTTCTTTGTGTAATGATGTGTAATTTGGTAACCCATCTGCGCTTGACACTCTTAATATACCCTGTAATTTTCGTACAAATCGGATAAGTAGAACAAAAGTTATTCGTGAAATTATTTATCAAAATTGTTGTGCTCAGTGCATGTGGACGTTTTAATGACCTAGAGATATCAAATTTGGTGACAGTATTCGTGTAGGTCTTACACAGATCAAGTTTGTTTTAGATTTTTGCCACGCCCCTTTCCGCCCCTTTCCGCCCCCAAAAACTGTAAAAGCCGTAATAATAGACCTAGAATTTTGGTATGCATAATAACAATGATAGTCTGAATGACTCCTGTGAATTCGGTTGAGATCGAATAAAAAACGAGGAAGTTATTAAAGAATCAATTTTATATGCAAAATTCACTTGCAGCTGCTCGCGCTTTGTTTGTTTAGTTGACAGTGTGACCATGTCGGTGTTGTGGATTTTTAGCCGCTATTTTCAAATATATACAAACAAAACACAAGTTTCAGTATATTTTTAGTATATTTGTTGTTAAAATATCATTAAAATTTTTTTTCTTTCGAAATGGGTTGCAGGTATCATACGGTCGAGCACTCTCGACTGTAGCTTTCCTACTTGTTTTCTTACAAAATTAGATAAGTTGGACTGTTGTTTACACAACAATACTCTCGACTGTAGCTTTCCTGCTTGTTTTCTTACAAAATTAGATAAGTTGGACTGTTGTTTACACAACAATACACATATTTGCTATGTTAACAAACATCGTTCTTTAATTAAAACATATTTAATGTCAGTACCTATTTCGATTGCAGTCTGCCGCTGCAACCTCTCGATTCTTAACTGAAAATTATTTTTTTCTTTTCATATAGAATAATAGCCAGCTAGTCCCGCAGCTCTACAGTCTCCCGCTGCAGACTCAAGCAACAGCCTTTTGATGTTAACATGCTAGTTATTTCAGGGACCTAACCAACCTTATCCACCTTACCAAAAAAAAATGCACTTAGGTTTCATTCAAATTAGTTTAAGCTTTATGACTTGAAAGATTTAGTTTAGTCAATACCATCAATACAAATCAAAATTCAATTGCAAGATTTTTTTTTTTTTAACATAAGCTTGGTTTTTATTTAATGGATCTTCTTTTTATGAGTCTTACAATAAGGTTGTAAAGCTTAAATTAATACATTATCTAACAGTTTAATTTTAACTAAATAGAGACTACATGGTCCTAATAATTAGCGCGAGAGATAGTTGAAGGTCCCTGTGAATGTTTTCATTCCAAACATACCACGGTGCCCCGGTGATGGTTCTGAGAATTTTTGGTTAAGTTCTTTGCATTATATCCACACTGTTGTTACTGGCATTCCCCCACAACAGATTGGTTTCAAAACGGTGTTTTATAGAAATACCTTGAAAGTCCAAGCTAAGGGGCGAGCGGCATCGATAAGCCAGTGGAGGCTGAGCTTTAAATGTGTTTTTTTGGCTTCAATGTGGCTGCGCCAAGTAAGACTCCAAGATATGTTACTTCATTTGCTATCGGAACCACTGTGTTGTTTATAGTAAGTGGAGGGCAGTCTTGCCTGTTAAGTGTGTACGCTACGTGTTAGCATTTTTGTTCGTTAACTTTGATTCGTCAGTCGGATAGCCATTTCTCCACTGCTACCAGGTGTGTAGCAAGTTGCGTCGTTGCTTGCTTGGGGCATCTAGAGCGCTTCAGGATCGCTGTGTCATCAGCAAAAGTGGATGTGATTAGTTGCCTGCTCGTTGGGATGTCTGTAGTGTAGATAAGGTAAAGTGTTAGTCCAAGCACGCTGTCTTGAGGAACTCCGGCTCTGATGATGTAGTCATCGGACATGGCAGCATTCCATCTTACTGTGAATTTCCGGTTGTAAAGGTATGACTTCAGAAGTTTGTGAGTGTTGGTTGGGAGCATTTTTGGAATTTTGTCAATTAAACCATCTGACCATACTCTGTCGAAAGCTTGTGATACATCCAGAAATATCGCAGTGCAATACTCCCTTTTTCGAATGCATTTCGAGTTTCTGATATTATGCGGTTGACTTGCTCAATGGTTCCATGTTTCCTCGAAAACCGATATCGAAAGTCGATATCTGGCAGTGAGATCCAGTTTGAAGCTGTATTGGGCAAAAATACATTTTGAAGATGTTCTGCAAATCTGTCGGCTCTTTCTCAGTCTCTGAACGCCCAGTTGCCTCTGGATGTTCTTATGGGCATTTCAGCTTCGATTGGTGCGCAGAGTGATGAATGTGCTCTCCAAATGGGAACTTGGAGCTCGTTGGGGATAACTGCTCTATGTAATGTTTTTTGGGACCTGTCTTCTTCATGACGCAATGGAGCTGAGAGCCTCCGGGTAGCGTCTTATAACCTTTGTTTTGCAGATGGTGATCTGTTGGATTGCCATTCTCGCGTGAGCGTCGCTTTGCCAGAACAAGCTGCTCTATTTCAACGTTCGTGTACCTATGTACGATGGTTTTTGCTTTTGTGGGGTTGACATGCGACCTTCTGCGACCAAGACGGATTTAAAAGTGTTTGAGGATAAGTTGAATGCAACTTAATATGTGTTCTTAAGCCAATTGGTTGTACTCGTTGTTAGTTTGAATGGTTTATCTACCGCAACTGGATGAAGATTTAGCTGAAGGAGTACAGGCGAGTGATCAAACGATAGATCTGATAAGGAGTTGGCGCTTATCAGGTTGCGTGGAATGTTTTTTGTGACTGCAAAATCTATCAAGTCTGGCAACTTTCTGGGATCTGTTGGCCAATATGTAAGTGTCCCAGGTGTTACAGGTGTCGAGATCCCCAGAGTTGAAATAGTCCATGAATTGGGATTCGAATATTGTAAACCGAGGAGGACAGTATACGGTGGCCAGCTTTATAGATCGGTACATCTATAAATGTAGCTTGCATGTAGTTAGTGGCGTAGCTATTGTGGAAGCAGTGCCTGATGCGATTTCTAATCAGAATCCTAGTGCCTTCATGTGCTTTCCCGTCTGGGCGATTCGTGTTGTAGAAGAAATAGTCTCGAATTTGGAAATTATATTTATATGTAAGGTGAGTTTCTGGGAGTAGCATTACATCGATATGGTTATTATTAAGGAATTGAGTTAACTCGAGTTTGCGCTGTGAGACGCCGTTGGCGTTCCACAGTGATATACGGAGTAGAGGCATTGATTACTTAGTCTGTTTTTGAGCAACAAGCAGCTCAATCAAAACGTTCTTGTCCTTGCATAGTTGTCTGCATGAATGACATGAAATCCATCATACTTTGTTGAAGATTGCATATCATTGTTTCAATTTTGTTCGTAGATTGTTCTGAACAGCCCCTGTAGTTAGCCGTATGGTTACCTCCAGTTTCTACTCTTATTGCTGCTGGGATCCTCTTTATTTTTTGTGCATTTGTGGGAGTCATGAAGCTCTCTACAAGCAACGCATACTGGATGAAGCGTGCAATAAGACCTTGTGTGGCCATTTTCCTGACAATTATTACACTGTACCGGCCCATTTCTTTTATGCGGCTCTTGTACCGTTATTCTGCGGTGTAGTAGGAACTGGAGAGTAAAAATTGGATGCACTTCATTTTTTTTCAGAGGCTTGGATTTGGTTTCGGGTTCAAGTTCTACCTTGAAAAGAGGTTGAGGCATTCTTTCTCTATTCAAAATGTTATTAACATTTTTTACATTAAAACCTTTCTCCCTCAGTGCGCCTGTAACTTCAGCTGGTGGTACTTCCGGCTCAAAACCTTTAAGTACCACTTGCTGGCCTTTACTACTTTTTAATTGGTACTTCGACAAAATTCTGTAGTTTAGTCTGAACTTTTGTTTCGTGAATATTTCCCTTTGTTAATGGAATTATGTGGAAATTGTCTGGTCCTATTAGATTCAGTATCGAGTTTACGAAAGCATTAGAACTTTTCTCTCGAATGTAAATCGGCGGCGGCTTAGCCTTTTTGTTGTTCCCTACGATATCTTCAGGAGGTATATCATCGGATTTATCTGCCAAAATAGCAAATCTGTTTGCTTCTATGGGCTTCTCTATTGTAGATTGGTTTGAGGTGCCTCGAGTTATTTTAGCAGAATTACCAAGTCTAGAGCTCTGCGGGCTAAGCTTACGTTTTATTTCTATGTAGCGATCCATACCAGTCTGTACGGCCGAACGTTGTTTTGAAGAGAGCTCTTGTTTTAAGGTGCTGCATTATTTGCTTGCACAGCAGATTCCGTTGTTACAGTAGATGGTATTGCGCGAGCAGTCGATACCATTGTAGTTGTTGTAATGGTTGCCGTTACAGTTGCTAATGATGTCACTGTACAGGTGACCGTGGCTAAGCAGGTTGCCATGAGGGAAGGGTATGGGGTTTTATCCAACAAGAGCGCTGGAGAGCAAGAGCGCGGTCTACCTTGCGATGTTGGATTGAGTTCATTACTCGGGCTTGGGGTTATAGATCGCGGTTGGTTAGTTTTTGTTGGGTTTGCGGTCGCGTTGTCTTGCATTGACACGATTGAATGGTATGCGTTGTTACGTTGCAGAGAGAGCCGAT
This sequence comes from Drosophila formosana, assembly GCA_035045625.1. NCBI lineage: Eukaryota > Metazoa > Arthropoda > Insecta > Diptera > Drosophilidae > Drosophila > Drosophila formosana. The sequence goes on from JAWNOW010000368.1 coordinate 747,524, forward strand.
GAGTGTCGAATTCACTCATAGCTTAATGTTTTAGATTTTCTTCTTGATTATTTACACAAAAAGTACGAAGTCCATCGCACTAAGCGTCTTTTCGCCCACTGTGTATTGTTGTTTAGAGCTTGAACTGCACTTGCTTTGTTTTTATTTAATTTTGGTTTCACGATAAGACAAGGATCGCCGACGATCCAAATAGGATTTGCAAACGAAATTAATATAAACAAATAAGAAAGCTACTGCTCGACCATAAGATAACCACAACCCATTTCGAGAAAACAAAAAACTTTAATGATATTTGAAAAAATATACAAAAGAAATATACTGAAATTTGTTATTTTGTATTTGAAAAAAGTCCATAAAATACCGACATAGTCACACTGTAAACTAAACAAACAGAGCGTGAACAGTTGTATGTGAGTATTGCCTATGAAATTGATTCTTAAATAACTTCCTTGTTTTTCATTCGATCCCAAATTTACAGGACTCATTGAGACTTTAATTAATATTATGCATCCTAAAACTTCAATGCTCTAAGTCTATTATTACGGCTTTTCCAGTTTTCAGGGGCGGAAAGGGCCGTGGCAAAAATCTAAAACAAACTTGATCTGTGTAAGACCTACACCAATACTGTCACCAAATTTGATGTCTTTAGGTCCATATATTATACATTGGGCACAACTATTTTGATGAATAATTTAACAAATAACATTTGTTCTACTAATCAGATTACCAAAATTACAGGGTATATTGGGAGTATTTAGCACAAATGGCACACCAAATTACACATCAATAAACAAAGGAGTTATACGGAGTTATGAATATTGTGGGCGAAGGGGGCGTGGCATCCAACTTTTGAAATACACTTGATCTGCGTAAGGAATGCAGGAGCCTATGTACCAAATATCGTGTCTCTATGTCTTATAGTCTCTGAGATCTAATTGTTCATACGGACAGACGGACATGGCTATATCGTCTCGGCTGTTGACGCGTAGATAATTCTGAGACTGAGCGAGATAAGGCTATCTGTCGCTGTACGTGGTCCCTTGTGTTGCTTAGCGTGTGTGAGTAAGCGAGATGGTAATAGTGATGAAAATTACGAGTACAGTTGATTTTGTCGTCTCAAGAATCGCTGCCACAAGGCAGGAGCAGTCTAGAACGTTCACCGTAAGCGGACACAAGGGAATTCATTTTTGTGCGCGTAGCCAAAAGAAACTTTTAGTCAAAGAAATGGATTTTAACCTCATGGCTGACCCGACATCAGAAGTGGGATCCGTGCCAGCTCCTGCATTATCTGGAGAACAGTGGCGTGAAGTTCTTGACTTACAAAATCGGAAAATGATCGAGCTCCTGAAAACAATACAGGCAACGACACAAGTGCAGCAACAATGCCGTGACGTCATTTTGCCCAAATTCAACCCTGACACTGCTGGAGTTGAAGCCTCCAAAATGGTGCGCGACTACCGACATAATAATATCGGAGCACCCACTAGAAGGTAGTAAACTTATTATGGCATTGAGTAATTCCATGGAGGGGATCGCTTCGCATTGGTTAACACAAATCTCCTATCCTGGCATGAAATGGAATGAGTTTCGAGAATTGTTTCTTCAGCGCTTCGAAGAAGAAGAGACGGTAGCGGACATGTTTTTATACTCGCTACCCATAGGGTAGAAGGGTATTATGACTTAGTGCCAACAGAAAATGTATGTAACAGGCAGAAGGAGGCATCTCCGACCCCATAAAGTATATATATTCTTGATCAGCATCAACAGCCGAGATGATATAGCCATGTCCGTCTGTCCGTCTGTCCGTCTGTCAGTCTGTCAGTCTGTCTGTCCGTATGAACACCTGGATCTCAGAGACTATAAGACATAGAGACACCAAATTTGGCAAAAAGGTTCCTTCATACCCTACGCAGATCAAGTTTATTTCAAAAGTTGGATGCCACGCCCCCTTCGCCCACAATAAGCATTAATCTAGAAAAAGTCAAGTTTTTTTTTATGTAAATCGCGTATAACTCCAAAAGTTCTTTGTGTAATGATGTGTAATTTGGTAACCCATCTGCGCTTGCCACTCTTAATATACCCTGTAATTTTGGTACAAATCGGATAAGTGGAACAAAAGTTATTCGTTAAATTATTTATCAAAATTTTTGTGCCCAGTGCATATGTACGTATTAAGTGTGTGAATGACCTAGAGATATCAAATTTGGTGACAGTATTCGTGTAGGTCTTACGCAGATCAAGTTTGTTTTAGATGTTTGCCACGCCCCTTTCCGCCCCCAAAAACCGTAAAAGCCGTAATAATACCCCTAGAGCATTTTGGTATGCATAATAATAATTTTATTCTCAATGACTCCTGTGAATTTGGTTGAGATCGAATGAAAAACATGGAAGTTATTAAAGAATCAATTTTATATGCAAAATTCAGTTGCAGCTGCCCGAGCTTTGTTTGTTTAGTTGCAGAGTGACCATGTCGGTATTTAATGGATTTAAAAAAAAATATCTATATACAAAAAAACAAATTTTAGTATATTCGGTGGTATATTTTTTGTTAAAATATCATTCAAGCTTTTTGTTTTCTCTCGAAATGGGTTGCGGGTATCATACGGTCGAGAACTCTCGACTGTAGCTTTCTTACTTGTTCAATTTGCTAAACAGCCGCCCGGCCGATGATGTCTCGCAGATTATGCAAGTCGTTTAATGACGTCATTGACAACGAAATGGCGAAATAGGAGCCACGAAGAAATCGCCGTTTCTACCGTGCTTGCACACTTGGCGAATATCGATAGCCGATTGCAGCGAATTGTTTTTACTTCAAACGTGCAATCGCGAAGTAAACTACAAACCTGATTGAAGGCGTTCTCTTTTGATAAGAAACGGCGCGGCTGTCGTGACGAAAACACTGAACCACACCAAAAGAAGAGAAGAGTGTTATCTACGGTGTGTCATTTTTGTGGAAAACAAGGACATAAAGTTGCAGAATGCCGATCGAAAATGCGTCGAGAGAGAGATGAAGCCACAGCGCGAGAAGTCAAGTCTCACGTGTTTCAAATGTGGCCAACCAGGGCACTTCGCAAACAAGTGCTCAAGTAACAGGACACCAGCTTTACCCGGAAAGATCCAGCAGAAGAGTGTCAACCAATGTTTTGTTGCAGAACCAACCGCAGTTATGGAACATCGAGGTGAGCTCTATCCAATTTGTTTTGACTCCGGCGCCAAATGTTCGATAATTAAGGAGACAATCAGCAACAAATTATCTGGAAAACGCACCAATAATATTGTAATGTTTAAAGGTATTGGTGATACCGGTATATACAGTACGTTGCAAATATTAAGTCAAGTTAAAATTAAATCATAATCGGGCGAGAGATCCTGAGCCAGGGCCTTAATGTTGTTATTTCATCAGATAAGTTTCAGCTTGTAAAATCGAAAACTGTAAATATTTGTTCCTCAACTAAGCTAACATTTAACTTATCCGACTTATACACCGAGAAAGATGAATTAAACTAATTGAAACTTATTCGACAGCATTTATTAAAGGAATTCAAAGTACACGAGTTAGCACAGGCGAGATGAGAAAACGTTTAATCGACCCCAGTAAAACTGTTCAGCGACGCCCTTATAGGCTTAGTCCTCAAGAGAGAGAAACAGTTAGAAATCAGTTGAGCGAGTTGACTAAATGTAATATCATACGCCCTAGCTGCTCCCCCTTTGCTAGCCCCATGTTGCTCGTCAAAAAGAAGAACGGGTCAGATCGCCTTTGTGTCGATTACAGGGAACTAAATTCAAATACAGTTTCAGACAAATCCCCGTTGCCGCTTATCAATAACCAGACAGCTAGACTTTGTGGAGCTAACTTTTTTTCGTGTTTAGATATGGCGAGTGGCTTCCATCAAATCCCAATTCACCCCGACTCAATAGAATATACCGCATTTGTGACTCCAGATGGCCAATTTGAATTTTTAACAATGCCTTTCGGTCTTAAAAACGCGCCAGTAGTCTTTCAGCGTTCTGTAATGAACGCTCTGGGTGATCTTGCTCATACTTTCGTAATCGTTTATATGGACGATTTTATGGTTGTGTCACCAACAAAGGAGTCTGGAATGGAAAGGTTAAAAATTGTTTTAAACATTCTTACAAATGCTGGATTCAGTTTTAACATTAATAAGTGCAGTTTCCTTAAAACAGAAGCTCAGTATTTAGGCTATGAGATACGGGCGGGGGAAGTTCGGCCCAATTCACGGAAAATATCTGCGTTAGGTTCATTGCCTCCGCCACTAACTGGCACTGGCATTAGACAATTTATTAGTCTGGCCTCATATTTCCGAAAGTTTGTGCCCAACTTCTCCCAAGTTATGAAACCGTTATATTCTCTATCTTCTGCAAATGGATGTATTACTTGGAATCCTGAATTGGGAAAAGTTAGAAAACACATCGTGGACATTCTTACAAACGACCCTGTATTAGTAATATTTGACCATCAATACCCTATTGAGTTGCATACAGATGCAAGCTCCATGGGATATGGGGCGATGCTTACACATCGAATACAAAATAGAGCTCATGTTGTAGAATATTTTAGTAAAGCCACATCTTTTCCGGAGTCTAGGTATCATTCTTATGAATCGGAAACCTTAGCTGTGGTTCAGGCCATAAAACATTTTCGTCATTACCTTCTTGGTTGCAATTTCATTGTTTTTACCGATTGTAATTCGTTGAAGGCTTCTCGTACCAAAATAGATTTGACTCCAAGGGTACATCGTTGGTGGGCCTATTTACAATCGTTCAATTTTGACATTCAATATAGAGAAGGAAAGCGTATGGCTCATGTTGACTTTTTGTCTAGAAACACCATTGCCTCCCGAATCGCATCCAGCTGTATCTAAAATTCCGAAAAGAGAGTAAATTTAGCTGAGATTTCTAGCCACTGGCTTCTCGCCGAACAGCGTTTAGATCCCGAAATAATAGAAATTGCCACTAAATTAAACTCTGATGAGTTCTCCGTAGACTTGGCCAACACATTTGATTTGCGCAAAGGAGTCTTGCATCGTAAGGTACAGCGGAATGGTAAGACACATTTCTTGCCGGTTGTGCCACGAGCGTTCAAATGGTCGGTAATAAACCAAATACACGAATCGATTATTCACCTTGGTTGGCAAAAGACACTTGACAAAGTTTATCAATATTACTGGTTTGCTAAATTGAACAAGTACGTTCGTAAATTTGACGCTAACTGTATAACTTGTCGGACGTCTAAATCTCCTTCTGGGAAAGTCCAAGCTGAGCTTCATCCTATCCCAAAGGTTAGTATACCCTGGCATACGGTTCACATTGACATTACAGGAAAGCTAAGTGGAAAAAGCGATTTAAAAGAGTACGTCATTGTTCAGATCGATGCTTATACAAAATACGTTTATTTGCATCACGTTCAAAAGTTAGATGCTGAAAGTTGCATTAAGTCTGTGAAATCTGCCGTATCATTATTTGGGGTACCAAATCGCATCATAGCAGACCAGATTAGGTGTTTGCTAGTTCGCAATTTTTAGAGTTTTGCAACTCTCAAAAAATAAAACTTCATTTAATTGCCACAGGAGCAAGCCGTGCCAATGGCCAAGTTGAACGTCTGATGAGCACACTAAAGAATTTGTTGACTGCCGTAGAAGCTAGACAGCGATCTTGGCAAGACGCACTTGGTAAAGTACACCTTGCATTAAACTGTCCATTGTCAAGATATTCGAAAAATGCCAGATAGTGAAATACCAAATGAATTTGATATCGAAAATGAAGAGTTAAGCCTGTGAATGAGTCCAGTTCGGACAGAAAGTAATCCATTTAAGCGAGATGATGTGTTATCCGTCAGAGAGGACGATGTGTTATCCGTCAGAGAGGACGATGTGTAATCCGTTGAGAGAAACGATGAATTTAATGAATTGAAGAGACGAATATAGTGTACTGGCGGAAGGCCCAAGTGAGGCATATTGAAAGTAATGTTAAGTCATTTATAATCTAGTTACTAATGAAGAAAATATGAACTGAAAATACTATGAAAATTAAATTAATTACGTTTGTAAAATATGTAGTTATTATTGGACGTTGATGTGCTAACGAACAGCACCATCAAGTGGCCCAACGACACCAAGCAAGGGCTTGTTACCGCGCGGGCAGTAGGGGCGCACCACGTAGCTTGTGGCAACGGACAATCGCGAACATAAAGTAATTTAATTAATTTTAAAGTTACATAATTACACACTAGACAGATGACTTAATATCAAATTTCTAAGAGTGGAAGACGAAAAAACATTATTTATTATAGAATAGTACTCGTTATAGTTAGAACATAAAATACGGAAAGGATTATGTAAAGCATAGTTTTCAATACAAAGTGGAAGGGAAAGAGGTAAAAAGTTCCTTGTATTCCTGATCGGAACCTTAAAATTAATTTGGCTAATCAGTTCGGATGAATCGATCTCACCATTAATGAGCTTATGCAAAAAAATAACACCAAGCATGGTTCTACGATCAGAAAGTGAAGGAAGATTGATAAGTAAAAGTCTACTGCGATAGGAAGGTAAAGGAGTGTTAGCACTCCAATTAAGACCCCGAAGGGCAAACAAAAGAAATTGTTTTTGTACAGACTCTATTCTTTCCTGATGAACCTTATATTGGGGACACCAAATACAAGAGCCATATTCAAGAATAGGTCGAACAAGAGAAGTATAAAGAGTTTTAGTGATGTAGGGATCATTAAATTCTTTCGACCAACGCTTAATGAAACCAAGGACACTTATTGCACGATTAGTTATATCCAAGATGTGCTTGTCAAATTTAAGTTTGGGATCGAGCAGAATACCTAGATCTTTAACAGACTCAATGCGCTCAAGAGGTTTTGCATGTAGGAAATAAGTATTGTTAAAAGGCAAACGCCTGTAAAAAGACATTACGTTACATTTATTGCAATTAAGATTTAACAGGTTTATTAGACACCAAGATTGGAAACTATCAAGGTCAGCTTGCAGCATTTGACCAGATTGAGAATCAACTGACGTTAAACAAAGCTTGACATCATCGGCATACATTAACACACGAGAAAATTTAATAACGGATGGAAGATCATTAATAAACAATGTAAATAACAAAGGGCCCAGATGACTCCCTTGAGGTACACCGGAAGTGACCTTAACAGACTTGGAGACTAAGCCGTTAAAATACACTTTCTGTGTTCTAAGATTTAAATAGCTAGATATCCAGATAATTAAGTTATTTGGAAATCCCAAGAGGTAAAGCTTATGTAGTAATAGTGAGTGATTAACTAAGTCAAAAGCTTTACTGAAATCAGTATAAATAACGTCCGTTTGCATTTTGTTTTGGAAACCATCAATTACCAAAGAAGTAAACTCCAGTAAGTTAGTGGTAGTAGATCTATATTTCATAAACCCATGCTGGCATGGTGATATAATAGATCTACAATAATGTTGTAACTGTGAGGTTATTAATTTCTCAAACAGTTTCGGAATAGCAGACAATTTTGATATTCCTCTATAATTCTCGGCATTCGATTTGTTTCCTTTTTTATGGAGAGGAATAATAAAAGATTCCTTCCAATGGTTTGGAAAAGAACATAACTCCATTGACAAATTAAAAAGAATATATAAAGGAATTAATAAAGCCTCAGCACAATGCCTAAGCACACATGCTGGAACTCCATCTGGCCCTGGTGAAAATACAGGCTTTAGAATCTTTAAATTATTTAATAGTGAACTTGAAAGGATTTCAAAGTTTAAAATGTCTGGCCTAAGCCAAGTCTCCGAAAAAGCTACGACATTGTATAGAAAGGACTGACTACTAAGATAGAGATTGCTAAGTTTGCTACACAGACCTCTTACGTTCTGGTAGCCAAGTGAGAAGGATGTTAGTTTTTTGTAGTTACAGAGCTTTTACTCGCAACAGTAGGAAGTTCAACAGGAGTACGAATTTTCTTTTTTGCGATATATTCCTTTACAATTACATGATCTGGCCAGAACTTTTTACAACAAATGTTGTTAAATTGATCGGCAGGAACAGTAATTTTAAAAGACGATATTTCCCGGAAATAATTAAATTGAAATTTGTCCACTGAAACATTGGCTTTAGATTTGGCCTGAATAAAAGCCATGACTTCATCAGAAGTTTGATCAGGGGCAAGCCTGGAAACAAAAATGTGTTTCTTTGGTGGAACGCCAACAAGTGATTTGAGATTTACCACAGCCGCATCTACGGATGCAACTACAGCCTTGGATGGCTGACCAACAGAAACTGCTGGGGTGGTTAAGGATTCAGTGCATACAACAACTGAAACATTACCATCGCCGGTGTTAGTAGGAACAATATCCATGGGTAGAATATTATTCTCGTCACTACTAACTATTATTGGAGGAGCAGGAGAAGAAAGATTTATTAATGCAGGAACAGACGGAGCAGACAAATGATTTGGGTGTGGGGAAAGTTCATTAGCGCTTATGGACAACCTCGGATTGGCCTTTTTACGCTTAGGTGACTCATTCAAAAGTTTCATATTTTTGAATTCATCATCCAGCGCTGAGAAACCTTCAAACAGTTTTTTAAACCGTCCAAAAATATCTCCAAAGCCTTTCTTGGTTTGTCGCATAAAGCCCATAATGTCTTTCTCGACATCCCTGCATGATTCACATGTCCACTTCAAGCCTGATTTGGACTCAATCAGGTCAATAATGCGCCCACTGAGGCCAGCGCATTTCTCGTGCGACACATTGTCGCACAGCCAGCAGCAAACAAAACCCATTCTTACGTTTGCACGAACTTGGCAATTTTTATTTGAACAGACAAACATGGTGATAAAAAAACAAAATTTGAAACAAAAAACAGACAGCAAAAAAGAAAATTTTTACAAAAAGGTATATTTGAAAGAAAATAAGGTTAGTGTGCAAATAAAAATAAAAGTTGTAATTTGAAATACCAAATATACAATTTTAAATAAGAAAAATGTAATCAACAAAAACGCACCCTAGGGTTAAATCTGTTGACGTTGCTTTACTTGTAAAAGCGCGGGCACGACCGAAACAAGAAACCGCAAACGGAATAACTGAGAGCAAAATAGAGCGCAACCAACACCAACAACACAAACTAATGCGCGCAAGAGAAAACTTGAGAGACGTAAAGAGTAAGTGCAAGAGTGCAAGAGTATGAAAAGCAAAAACAAATTGAACGCAGTGACAAAACAATAAGTAAACACTGTATGCCTTAGAATTTGTTTTTGCGATTTTATGTAAATCAAACAAAATGCGAAATAAATAATAGTTCACAATGTATACTGTTGATTTTAACAAACGTTAAGCACTGAAAACACAGCTAATAGCGATTACTTGTGTAAACTAAATTTGTAAAAGGTAACACAAATGAAAGTGATAGCAAAGAATGCGAAGAAAAAAAACACGTCCGTTTGCGATGCGAGGCGGCGGCGAATATAAAGAACATTGTTTGTAAAGCTAAACTTGGTGTACAGAGCAAAATGTGAAAGACATGAACAATAAAGCTTAAGACTTGAATAGAGATGAAAATTGAATCAGTTTGATAAAAACGACTACATTCCTCGACTACATACGAAGACGTGTAAATTGTCAGGTTAGCCGTGTCGCGACACGATGATATTACTTGAGTTAAACGGCCGTTGCGCGTCACACATCTCCAATTCGTTGTCCGTTTCTTTAGTTTCGTTATTTCTTATGTTATATGTTGTCCGTTTCTTTAGTTTCGTTATTTCTTAAGTTATAATCAGACGATTGAGCGTTCTGTCGCTGTACGTGGTCCCTTGTGTTGCTTAGCGTGTGTGAGTAAGCGAGATGGTAATAGTGATGAAAATTACGAGTACAGTTGATTTTGTCGTCACAAGAATCGCTGCCACAAGGCAGGAGCAGTCTAGAACGTTCACCGTAAGCGGACACAAGGGAATTTGTTTTTGTGCGCGTAGCCAAAAGAAACTTTTAGTCAAAGAAATGGATTTTTACCTCATGGCTGACCCGACATCAGAAGTGGGATCCGTGCCAGCTCCTGCATTATCTGGAGAACAGTGGCGTGAAGTTCTTGACTTACAAAATCGGAAAATGATCGAGCTCCTGAAAACAATACAGGCAACGACACAAGTGCAGCAACAATGCCGTGACGTCATTTTGCCCAAATTCAACCCTGACACTGCTGGAGTTGAAGCCTCCAAAATGGTGCGCGACTACCGACATAATAATATCGGAGCACCCACTAGAAGGTAGTAAACTTATTATGGCATTGAGTAATTCCATGGAGGGGATCGCTTCGCATTGGTTAACACAAATCTCCTATCCTGGCATGAAATGGAATGAGTTTCGAGAATTGTTTCTTCAGCGCTTCGAAGAAGAAGAGACGGTGGCGGACATGTTTTTCAATTTGCTAAACAGCCGCCCGGCCGATGATGTCTCGCAGATTATGCAAGTCGTTTAATGACGTCATTGACAACGAAATGGCGAAATAGGAGCCACGAAGAAATCGCCGTTTCTACCGTGCTTGCACACTTGGCGAATAGTGATAGCCGATTGCAGCGAATTGTTTTTACTTCAAACGTGCAATCGCGAAGTAAACTACAAACCTGATTGAAGGCGTTCTCTTTTGATAAGAAACGGCGCGGCTGTCGTGACGAAAACACTGAACCACACCAAAAGAAGAGAAGAGTGTTATCTACGGTGTGTCATTTTTGCGGAAAACAAGGACATAAAGTTGCAGAATGCCGATCGAAAATGCGTCGAGAGAGAGATGAAGCCACAGCGCGAGAAGTCAAGTCTCACGTGTTTCAAATGTGGCCAACCAGGGCACTTCGCAAACAAGTGCTCAAGTAACAGGACACCAGCTTTACCTGGAAAGATCCAGCAGAAGAGTGTCAACCAATGTTTTGTTGCAGAACCAACCGCAGTTATGGAACATCTAGGTGAGCTCTATCCAATTTGTTTTGACTCCGGCGCCAAATGTTCGATAATTAAGGAGACAATCAGCAACAAATTATCTGGAAAACGCACCAATAATATTGTAATGTTTAAAGGTATTGGTTATACCGGTATATACAGTACGTTGCAAATATTAAGTCAAGTTAAAATTAAATCATAATCGGGCGAGAGATCCTGAGCCAGGGCCTTAATGTTGTTATTTCATCAGATAAGTTTCAACTTGTAAAATCGAAAACTGTAAATATTTGTTCCTCAACTAAGCTAACATTTAACTTATCCGACTTAGACACCGAGAAAGATGAATTAAACTAATTGAAACTTATTAGACAGCATTTATTAAAGGAATTCCAAGTACACGAGTTAGCACAGGCGAGATGAGAAAACGTTTAATCGACCCCAGTAAAACTGTTCAGCGACGCCCTTATAGGCTTAGTCCTCAAGAGAGAGAAACAGTTAGAAATCAGTTGACCGAGTTGACTAAATGTAATATCATACGCCCTAGCTGCTCCCCCTTTGCTAGCCCCATGTTCCTCTATCCCACAAACTAATCGACTAACAGACGTCAAATTTGGACATGATTCATTTGAAGGTTGGTACTATATAAAAATAGTATGCATTCAATATGACATTCATTTGGACATGATTCATTTGAAGGTTGGTACTATATAAAAATAGTATGCATTCAATGGACTTATCAGCCAACCTGTTAAGTAATGGAAACTTTATTCTTATTAGAACGCTCAGAACAAAGTTTTGTGGTTACAGTGGCGCAGTGGTTACATTTATTTAATTTTTTACATTTATTTAATTTGTATTTATTTTAGCAAATTTCACAAGATTTTGGAAATATTTTAAAAATATTTTCATGCTCTACAAAACTGGGTAGCGGGTATTTTAGAGTCGATCACACTCGACTGTAGCGTTCTTACTTAATTTATTATGTAATAGTTTTAATGCCTTCACAGTAAAAAAAATGTTTGTTTCCATAGAAAAATTCAATTTCTCATCTCCTCGGGAAATTGTTTCATTCAAATTAACTGTTTCTTCCGACTCATTTCCTTTGTTGTGTGACCCGAGTTTCTGGCCACCTCATATTGTGGTACATGATTTCAGGTCAAAGAAACGTAACATCACCCCAGTAAATTTTCAACCTAATATCACTTTAGCTCACGCTCCTACTGTTAATAAAACTAGCACTAATGTTTCAAAAAACTAAATATTAATCCTTCTCAACTAACCTCCCCAATTCGTTTAGCGTATTAAAACGAAAGGGGTATTAAATTAAAACTATCCAAACTATAGGTAGTTTCTGCTTTGAACATAGTATCTTAGTGTTTACTAAAGATTGGTTAGATGTGACCGTTTGTCTAAAATTGATGGGGGTGTTTTTATTGCAGTTGTTTCTGAACTTAAGTCGGAATTAATCCACTCGGAGTCCGCATAGAATAAATTCCATTGAATTTGTCGCCATTAAGACAACGTTTGGTCAAACTTCACCCCATGTCACTGGTTCGTACATCCCACCTCAATATGGTATTTCTGTGTATCTTGACCACCTATCTATTTTACAGTCTATATCCTCTAAACTACTATAGTAGACAGCGAATCTTTGTTTGTGCTTGGTGATTTAAATTTACCAAATGTATCTTGGTCTGCAGTAGATAATAATGTAGTTCCTTCTACATTCTTTATCCCTATAACTTGCAAAAGCCTAACTTTATTTCAGAACCAGTGATCACTGAAAGCTCAGTTTTAAGCGAATTGAATCAAATTAAAGTTGTATTTCCACCCGATGGTATTCCAGGCTGAGTACTAAGATATTGTGTGGAATCATTGCATATACTTTTACATCAATTATTTATTATGTCTGTTGAGTCTGCCTCTTTCCCTGATATATGTAAGAATTCATTCATAATCCCTTTGCATAAAAAATTTTCAAAATATAACCTCAATAATTATAGAGGCATTTTCAAATTGTCGTTTCACAGAAGCTCTGCTAACATCAGTAATTATACTCTTAATATGCTACCTCTGATTAGAGTATATTATGTGAATGATTTAGGAGTGTACAAAAGAAATTTCTTCTATTTGCGCTGAGAGGCTTTAACTTGGTTTCAGGTATTGACTTACCCTCTTAGAATAGTAGACTTCTTCTACTAATTCATCCCTCATTAACTAGTCGTCGTATCATGCTTGGGGCTCCGTTTATAGTCAAACTACTAAAGGATGATATAGGTTCTTCCTACCTTCTTAGGCTAACAAAAAAACATTTCTATCCCAGTTAGATATACACGTAACTTTATTTTTATTTATTTATTTAAAATTGAATTTTATTTATTTATTTAAAGTCGACTATGAACAGTCGACATTAAAGAAATTATAATATAAAATTATGACTAGAAGAGTAAAATTATGATTAAAAATATTTTTGTAGCTTAAAATTAAAAAAATAATTAAATTAAAATTAAAATCTGAAATCTCTGGGGGTATAGCAATATTAATCTAACCCAGCATTCGCTGCATGGATTGGGGAAAACCCAGGAAAAACCCAATCAGGTGAGATGATAGATTAGTTAACTAGTATTTTATTTTGTTTTAATTACCGACACCATGTTTGTTGCTAATTATTGTTAGCTAAGAATGATAGAATACAATTTATAATATTTAGAAGAGATGCATCGGCGTTGAAAACACAGTAGAGTCTGCTGTAGTCAGCACAGAGAGCTTGAAAAGGTTCATGCTTAGAATAGTAAGTTTTACATAGGTTAAGGGATAAAGGCGTGAATTTACATGTATGTCTAACTGGGACAGAAAGGTTTATATGCCCAAGAAGGTAGGAAGATTAAGTAAAAGAAGTCTACTATTATAGGAGGGTAAGTGAATACCTGAAACCCAGTTAAAGCCTCTCAACGCAAAAAGTAGAAATTTCTTTTGTACAGACTTGATAAGATTGTTATGATTTGAGTATTGTGGTGACCAAATACAAAAACCGTATTCCTGAATGGGACGGACAAGCGAAACAAAAAGAAGCTTTGTCGTATAAGGGTCATCAAATTCCTTTGCCCATCGCTTGGTGAACCCAAGAACTTGAGTCGCTTTGTTGACAGTAATTGAAATGTGTTTGTCAAACTTAAGCCTAGGATGTAGAAGAACTCCTAAATCATTCACATCGTCTACTCTAATCAGAGGTAGCATGTTAAGAGTATAATTACTGATGTTAGCGGAGTTTCTGTAAAACGACATAACCTTACATTTCGAACAATTTAGTAGTAGATAATTACATTTACACTAGGAATAAAAACGATCAAGATCAGATTATTATAAGTTAGGCAAATCTTTACATTATCAGCATACATTCAAATTTTTGAATGTAAAATAACATTCGGAAGATCGTTAATGAAAATATTAAAAAGAAGAGGACCGAGATGACGACTCTGAGGAACACCTAAGGTTACAAAGACATGTTTAGAAGTTGCGCATTTAAATATTACTGTTTGAGTTCTATTATTATGATAGACAGATACCCATAACAGAAAATTATTTGGAAATCCTATCATGTTTAATTTTGTAACTAAAAGAAAATGGTTAACACATTTAAAAGCTTTACTAAATTCAGTATACATAATATCAGTCTGCAACTAATTCTGAAACCTTTGATCACTAGTGAAGAAAACTCTAATAGGTTGGTAGTCGTAGACGTCTGTTTCACAAAACCATGCTGGAAGGGAGATGTAATAATTTTCTCAAATAGTTTCGGTATAGCGGACAATTTGAATATACTATATACTATTTATATTGTGAACCATTTTTATGCAAGGGGATTATGGATGAATCCTTCCATATAGCAGGGAAAGAGGCAGACTCAACAGACATAATAAATAATTTATGTAAAAGTAAATGCAATAATTCCGCACAGTACTTAAGGACACAGCCTGGAATACCATCTGGACCGGGTGAAAATACAGGTTTTATTTGATTGAGTTCGCTTAAAACGGAGCATTCAGTGATCACCGGCTCAGGAATAAAGAAGAATTTTCTGTGCGTTGATATTTTTTAAAATATCGTGACTTTAGGTTTTTTAATTCACTTAATTCCCGAGAAAACCAAAGTAGCCTATTAGACTTCAATGGATATCTACGAGGAACACACTGGACAACAAAATTTTGTAGCGTATTATAAAAAATAGTCAAAGCAGCTTCTAAATTAATGGAATCATGATAAAGAGACCAATCATAATTTAAGATGAGATCATTTAATTTATAAAAACTTGCCTTTTTAAAACACGGTGGTCTATTTACTGGCTTAGGTATGTCAATGTGCTCAGAAACCGGTATTTGAATTGACAACTCTAAAGTTGGATGATAACAATCTTAAGGAACTACAATAGGGTCAATTCTACGTACAGAGGCATAAGTAGGATCTGATACAAATATTAAGTCAAGAAGATGGTTTTTGCAGTTATAAAATGGTTAATTAGTGATAGAGAAAGATCAAGAAGGCCATTTAGAAATTCATGCGGAAAAGAAGGAACTAGAGTATTATTTTCAGCAGACCAAGATATATTTGGTAAATTAAAATCACCAAGCACAAACAAAGATTCGCTATCTAGTAGTTTAGAGGATATAGACTTTAAAATAGATAAGTGTTGAAAATAAACAGAAATATCAGATTGAGGTGGGATGTCCGAACAAATTATATAGGCTGAAGTTTGACCAAACGTTGTCTTAATGGCAACAAATTCAATGCCGACCTCCGAGCAGATTAATTCCAATATAAGGTCAGAATAAACAGCAATAAGAACAGCACTATCACCATGGTGAGGCAATAATCGGACAATACATACATTTTATATGCATAAAACTATCACACAGCCAACAAGAAACAAACTTAGGCTGGTCTCCATCACGAGTCGGCCCATAAGTGCAATTTGCAGCACTGCATAATTATATAAATATATATGTATAACATAAACATAAAATAGAATCGATTAAATTAAAATGTTTGCAAAAATGTATGTTGGGACTCCGATTGGGTTCTCTAAGAGAAAAGTCACTACTAGTTAGAAGCACAATCAAGCTTGAAATTCCCACTGGGTCGCATAATAACGGACAAGCAGTTTAAGACGGTGAGCGAAAACAAAAACACCCAGCAACAACTTGCCTATTAGGCGTAGCAAAAGAGAGCAAATATATATTCACCACACAAAACTGCACAGCGAACACACAGACTAAGCTGGGTTGCAAGCGGTTTAAGGTCATTCTTAGCTAATAATAACTAGCAACTAACATGGTGTTGGAAATTAAAACAAAAACAAGTAAGAAAGCTACAGTCGAGAGTGCTCGACCATATGATACCCGCAACCCATTTCGAGAGAAAACAAAAAAACTTAAATGATATTTTAACAAAAAATATACCGAATATACTAAAACTTGTTTTTTTTGTATATATTTGAAAATAGCGGGTAAAAATCCACAACACCGTTATGGTCACACTGTCAACTAAACAAGCAAAGCGCGGGCAGCTGCAAGTGAATTTTGCATATAAAATTGATTCTTTAATAACTTCCTTGTTTTTCATTCGATCTCAACCAAATTCACAGGAATCATTGAGAATATAATTATTATTATGCATACCAAAATTCTATTATTACGGCTTTTACAGACTTTTGGGGGCGGAAAGGGGCGTGGCATCCAACTTTTGAAATAAACTTGATCTGCGTAGGACCTATAGGAGTACTGTCCCCAAATTTGGTACCTCTAGCTCTTATAGTCTCTGAGATCTAGGTGTTCATACAGACGGACAGACGGACATGGCTATATCGTCTCGACTGTTGACCCTGATCAAGAATATATATAGTTTATGTGGTCGGAGATGCCTCCTTCTGCCTGTTACATACATTTTTTGTTGGCACTAAGTTATAATACCCTTCTACCCTATGGGTAGCGGGTATAACAAGTAAGAAAGCTACAGTCGCGAAAGCTCGACCGTATGATACCCGCAACCCATTTCGAGAGAAAACATAAAACTTAAATGATATTTTAACAAAAAATATACCAAATATACTAAAACTTGTTTTTATACCCGCTACCTATAGGGTATGTAACAGGCAGAAGGAGGCATCTCCGACCCCATAAAGTATATATATTCTTGATCAGCGTCAACAGCCGAGACGATATAGCCATGTCCGTCTGTTAATTAATTTCGCTATACATTAATTCTTTTACATTGTCGCATTCGAATGTCTATTAACTGACATGAAATAGTTTTTTCAACCCTCTAAAAATATCGAGAATTTATCGTTGATGGCTCGCAAATGTACCGTAAGCGAATGTTTAGTAGGCTATTCCGCAGCTTTTGCTGCAACAAACTGAGCGACGACTCATTCGTTTGGCATCTCATACAATATTAAAGTCCATAAAACCTTCACGAGACTATCTTTTGTTCATTAAAATATCGTGCGGAAGGTAACCTAAACGACACTTTTGCGGGAGAACAGCGACTGTCAACAACTGAACGAAACTTTGCGAACAAAAAGACGACAGTTCGTCTCAAAATTTCCGCAATGGTACTTTTTGTTGCGATCCGAAACATCTGGCCAGACAGTTACAAAAATTAACGAATCAGTTGTGTATTTTGTTGTTCTTGTTTTTTTCAGACGCGAAGCCTGCGCACAGGCCGCATCATAAAATTTGAATTAAAATAATATTAATAGTGAAAATGGAATTTAGATAAAACATATTACAAATTTAAATTTTAGTTTAACACAAAATTGTAAAATTGATTATTTTGCATTGTCGCATTCGAATGACTATACAACTTGACGTAACTTTTGCTGTTATAAACTGAGCGACGAGTTATTCGTTTTGCTATCGTTTTTCATCTTATATGATAGTTTTTGTCATTGAGTCTCTTTTGAATTCCTTTTGCGACGCTTTGGTCCACTGGGTATATGTGTAAAAAAGCAGTCATATGTTCATACACATTCCAACAAAATGCTAATTTAGTGAGCTGTATTAAAAAATTGTAAATAATAGTCTGAACAACGTCTGCAATAAGTAGAGTGCAAATGTCAACTACTGTACAAACACTCACATATATTCAGATATATGTACATATGTTTCAATGCAATGTACTTCCATATGTATCTCACAAATTAAAATACATATATAATAATAAATTTTTTTAATTTTATTGGAACATATTTTATTTAGAAATTCTTTGTGAATATTTCGATAAGCTTAATTCAATAGGGTTGTTTTTGTTTAATATCATGTGTACATAGTACATACCTTTGTTAGCATATACATACATGTACATATGCGAGCAAGTTCAATCAAATACACGCATACATATGTATAAACTCAACATATACAAATACACGGTGGACACGCAACTTTAAATAGACCGGTGCGTCAAGAAGGATAACCAATATTATGAACCCTTATAAATATAGACACATTCATCATAAACTCAAGTTAAATATGTATTTTCACTTTTATTTTATACGTTATTCTTTCATACGTTTTAAGTAGGTAATTACATACATACATAGATATGTATGTACATATAAACATTGGAAATATGTATACGCATATTTTGTTATTTAATTTTTGTTCCTATTTTAGGTGTAATCAAAATATACATATGTATATAAGTTTTTTTCTTTTATGATATTAGCGCAAATGTAAATAATTCACGTTAAACACAAAGCACTTCCGAATCTGAACGAAGACGAAAAGGAATAAATTGTACTAAGCTTTAGGAAAAAAGTAAATTTAAAGCTAGTGACGATAGCTTTAAAGCTTATATTTCTAGAAAGTGAACCTTGAGCAGATGCAACGCCCGTTCAAAACTTTAATCTTTAGTACTCGTGCATGCATGTATGTACGTTCGTATGAAACTAATTGCACGTACATACATATGTACGTATGTATATACATACGTATCCTACTAATATTTATGTATTTTTAACAAAATACCGTTGTGGGAAATTTTATAAATATAGCAATAATTACCCACAGTACTTACCATAAAATACATAGATACATACCTACATACATAGTACATATGTCAACTCATAGAGCGTTTTTTATTCATTTTCAAAAGCATTATTGCAACCCCAGCGAAGCCGATTGGAGCGTTCGGCTCATTTCGAAATTCGCAATAAAATACTAATAATTATTGTTATTACAATTTATTTATAAGAGACATTCAAAAGAATTCATTAACAAATATATACTAAATACCTATAAATACCTATTATTTGTAATAACATATATTATTATTGCATAAATTGTGTTATTAATAAATTTGTCTAATTTTCTTCAAAAGTATTGCTTGTAAATTTAATTTAATATGTGTGTTACTATTCAGTTTGCAAAATAACTAAATATTTTTAAATCATTCATTGATAATTAGAAAAAAAATATTATTCATAAACATAATTAACATAACTATTAGATATTTCAAAATCTAAAATTTTTAATCACAACATAATTAATAATTTGTAAGATATAAAAATAGTGTATTAAATGTAATGAATAGTAATACTAATCTAATGCAATCTTCTCCGTGGGTCGAACCCGCAATCAAATGCAAATCAGACTAGCACTCTACAATCAGAGCCAACGCAATCTTTGTAAATAGTTCGTTAAGTTGCAAGCTTGTATGACACAAGCATCAAAAGTCATCTTACGTTCTCAAGATTTTTGTCTCGGAAGAACAAAATGGGCTTGCGCTAACCGCTTGTCGCGCAGTTACAAAACTTCACACACATACGCATACTCATATGCGCCAACGTGTACATACACACACGTATACATAAAAACGAGAGCACAGCGCAACGAAGTACTCCTGCGTTCATCGATCCGCATTTGATCTGCGACTGAGTCTGTGCGCTCGCTACGCGCTGCGTTCCATCTTTGAATCTCGAAATGAGCCGAACGCTCTGGGGTTCCATTCGGCTTCGCTGGGGTTGCAATAACGCATATAACATAAATGTATTTTATGGTTAGTGCCCAAAGGTATGTGTGTTCAGCTTGATGATATTGAATGTGTTTAAACGTTAATTTTAGCGTACACATCAACTGCGACTGAAGTCTTCGGCATTGAAAAATGCCAATATCTTAATTTCGACACATCATAATTCTGTATGGATTATAGTTCATAGCGCTGACTTTTTGATTTGTTTCGTTACCTAAAATTAAGGAAATGGAATTACACATTACTCGGCGATTGGTTTCACCCAAATGTTTAATTTGTATTATAGTACTGTTTATCAATGGGATTTAACATTGCAATGTAAAAGTTAGAGCTGTCTTGGCCTTGCCAAAACAATATCGGGTAGTGCAATGCAACGTTACATCGATGAGTATCAGATAATCAATTGATTGCTTCATTCCTGCGATGAAAAGCAATATCACGTGCATGGAATTCTTACAACAAAATTTTCTACTTCGTCGATTGTCCGAGATTGAAATCTGCGCGCACGTTGGTTTACTGGTTTATTATGTGCTAGAAGCACAATCCTAAAATCATCTGTTTCTATTCGATTAAGCGAACTTTTAAATTAAGGAATCAATTGAATTATTGTCCTTCTCATATTTTTAATGATAGCACAATCACGATCGATCTCATCATATGTATTAGCGTGAAATAAATTTTTTAAATAATAAAGAACAAGTAAGAGAGCTACAGTCGAGAGTTCTCTACCGTATGATAACCCGCAAACCACAAAACCTGCTCCGTGGTAAACGTGACTTCGAAATACATACATACATACATAGTATGTAGAAAATGTAAAATAATAGCACATTCGATTCGTTCAAATGAAATACTATAAATGTACTAATGAATTGACAAACTTGATCTGCGTAAGACCTACACGAATACTGTCACCAAATTTGATATCTCTAGGTCATTCACACACTTAATACGTCCATATGCACTGGGCACAACAATTTTTATAAATAATTTAACGAATAACTTTTGTTCTACTTATCCGATCTGTACCAAAATTACAGGGTATATTAAGAGTGTCAAGCGCAGATGGGTTACCAAATTACATCATTACATCATTACACAAAGAACTTTTGGAGTTATACGCGATTTACATAAAAAAATACTTGACTTTTTCTAGATTAATGCTTATTGTGGGCGAAGGGGGCGTGGCATCCAACTTTTGAAATAAACTTGATCTGCGTAGGGTATGAAGGAAACTTTTTGCCAAATTTGGTGTCTCTATGTCTTATAGTCTCTGAGATCCAGGTGTTCATACGGACAGACAGACGGACAGACGGACATGGCTATATCATCTCGGCTGTTGACGCTGATCAAGAATATATATACTTTATGGGGTCGGAGATGCATCCTTCTGCATACATACATTTTCTGTTGGCACTAAGTCATAATACCCTTCTACCCTATGGGTAGCGGGTATAAAAAGAAACACAAAACCTGCTCCGTGGTAAACGTGACTTCGAAATACATACATACATACATAGTATGTAGAAAATGTAAAATAATAGCACATTCGATTCGTTCAAATGAAATACTATAAATGTACTAATGAATTGACGAAATTATCTTATACGTGAGCATGGGTTGTCCTTGATGATCTGATTGCTACAAGTCGTCAATTAAAAGCATCAATTATATGACTCAAAACTATTTTAAGTTGAGCCCGTACAATTGGAAGAGTTGTTTGTTTTATTAATAATCCCTGTCTTACACGATTCAATTTTGCACGACGTACACGCCGTACAAAAAAAAAACAGAATGCACAGAACTCGTACGATAACTTCAAATTTTGACAGTGAAAAAACATTGTCAACACTGGGAGTGCCGCCGCCAAATCGCTCTGTGCGATACATTAATTTGCGAATTTAAACGGAGTATTATCGAGATGAGCTGACCGTGAGAAATGTTCCGCTCTTGAATGCGGATCAGAAGTAAAGGGTTTGGTGAAGAAGGCTATGTCTGATAATATATAGTTTGAATTTCATTAATCAAAACCAAATTGCTGTATAACTTTTGTATACAAACCAAACTATCCGACGTAATTTTCGAACTCGCTTGATGTCCAAGGAACTCTGCCGCATATATTAAAGACGAAGGTGGATGTCTTATTTCGAAAGGTACAGGGTTTTCATTACAAAATAAATTAACAATGCGAATCAAGAAACAATCATCAAAGGCAAATACAGAGATGCTCATCCCATAAATTCCGATCATATTAACTGATCTACCATTTGAGCTTAAGCGGATACAGTTCCCCGTTCGATTATTATTTTTTTGCATGGTCAGTCAAAATATATTTTCCATGTAGGCAACCCGTATAATTTATAATATGGCTTCGATTAAATTCGAATTCATTATGTTTTTCTGGAATTTATTCGAACATATAGAATTCAGAGAGGCGAAGTTCGCTGGATCTGCTATTTGTTTATACAACCAAACATAATATGTGATGATCGCTATGAGTAAAGCGCAATTAAAAAGGTGATTATTTATTCTGTAATTTTAAAATTTGTTCGATAGTAAAAAATATTCTTCATTTACTATTTCTGGACAAACGTACATACTATATGTATAATTAATTTTGCCTGCAAAGAGGTAGACATTAGCCACAGATTAAGTTCGCTATAGATTTCGTCCACGCCCAGAGAAACCAAAATTACTTAGTCGTAGGGTTCGGCTTCGCTGGAGTTGCAATAACGATGTTGAAAATTAATTAAATACGCTCTAAAAGTTGGTATAGCCGCCAAATGGTAAAAAAAAAAAAACAAGTAAGAAAGCTACAGTTGAGAGTGCTCGACCGTATGATACCCGCAACCCATTTCGAGAGAATACAAAAACCTTAAATGATATTTTAACAAAAAATATACCACAGAATATACTGAAATTTGTTTTTTTGTATATACATATTAATTTTAAATGCAATAAATACCGACATGGTTACTCTGTCAACTAAACAAACAAAGCGCGAGTAGCTGCAAGTGAATATTGCATATAAAATTGATTCATTAATGACTTCCTTGTTTTTCACTCGATCACAACCAAACCTCAGGAATCATTGAGAATATAATTATTATTATGCATACCAAAATTCAATGCTCTAGGTTCATTATTACGGTCTTGGGGGGCGGAAAGGGGCGTGGCAAAAATCTAAAACAAAACTTGATCTGCGTAAGACCTACACGAATACTGTCACCAAATTTGATATCTCTAGGTCATTCACACACTTAAAATGTCCATATGCATTGGGCACAACAATTTTAATAAATAATTTAACAAATAACTTTTGTTCTACTTATCCGATTTACAGGGTATATTAAGAGTGTCAAGCGCAGATGGGTTACCAAGTTACACATCATTACACAAAGAACTTTTGGAGTTATACGCGATTTACATAAAAAAAAACTTGACTTTTTCTAGATTAATGCTTATTGTGGGCGAAGGGGGCGTGGCATTTTGTTTACTTAGTTGACAGAGTGGCCATGTCGGTATGTTATGGATTTTGTTCAAACATATACAGCAAACAAATTTCAGTATTTTCTCTGGTATATTTTTAGTTGTTTTCGAGCGCTCTCGGCTGTAGCTTTCTTACTTTTTTTTTTTTTTTTTTATTTTAACGTTTTTTTTTAATACTTGCCAACTGTTTCGAATTATTTTATTCAATATAAAGCTAAAAACTACTTTAAAACTGTTGCCGTTGCTTTATAGCTGTATCAATGGTTTGAATTTGAATTTGATCAAAATCGTGTAATAAACATGGAAGATAAAAGTAAAAAACAAGGTTATTTTAATGGCATCTTGATCGTTTTAAATGTATTGCATCTGAGCAAGCATCGAGTTCAGCTCTGGATCATTTTTTTTATTATGGTCTTAAATTTGTATTTAATTTATAAATAATATGCCAAGAAATATACAAAGTTAAAACAAAATTTATATACTTAAGTAAGCTGCAAATGTTGCATCAAATTCTAAGAAAAACCCATACCATAAGTTGTGATTAAAGCGTACGTCCGCGAGTCGCACATGCTTTAGTGTCAGAGACTGTTTCTAAGATGAAATTGGTCTGAAAACTCAAATATAGTTTATTTTTTTAAGCTATGTTACTTTAAATGTATTTTTAGGTTTTTTTATTTCGCAAGGAAACTCTTTCTACTAAAACTCTTTATTGCAATCTAATAAGAAAATAAAAATTCAAAGAGGCGAAAAGATGTTCAATCAATACTTAATTTTTACTTTGCTTCATTTCTATGTTTTAATCGTACATTCGCGACCGAAAACATAATTTTAATGTAATTGCTTCACATTAAGTGCAATCAAGAGTCCAAAACTTCATATGTTAGGTAATTTTGGTGTTAATAATTGAAATATAAAAAACGATGGATTTACTACTTACCAATCTTTTTATATTTATTATTATTTTATATTAATTAATGTTTTTTTTTTAACTTTTACATTTTTTTTGTTTAACAAGCATATAAATATTATTTTTTTCTTCATAGACGTTGACGTACATAGTATGCACATTCAAGTAGCCCAAGCGATACCAAGCCAAAGCATGAAATACTGCAAATGAAAGGACTGAAGAAGAACAAGAAATTACACGAAAACAGCGCCACGATAGTATGGCTCGACTTCGTGCTTCTCAATCACGAGAGCAAAGTAAAACAGCCCGTGAAACAGCTCGGTTGGCAATGCGCAATCGTCGAGCGAACAACAGAGGTCAACAAATAAATAATTTGCGACGCAGAACAAGATATTTATCATGTGCTGATTTGAATCGAGCAGCATTTCGATACGATTGCAGCAATGATTACAGCTTGCATCCTAGCGTTTACATTGGGCAAATGGACGTTGTTTGCGAGTATTGTGGTGCATTAAAGTTTTCCGGAGAAACGGCTGGATTATGCTGCTTTAATGGTAAAGTGAAATTGCCATTGTTGACTCCGCCACATGAGCCATTGTATTCTTTGCTTTGTGGCGAAACAAGGCCACACATTATATTTTTTTCCAACTAGCATAATTAATCAAGAATTTTTGTAATTTAAAATATATATATATATGTATATATAGATATACATACATGGCAAAACACCGTTTACAAGCGAAGCGCTTGATTAAATAAATATTTCATATTTAAATAGCCAGTTTCACCCACAGCTTCGCACGCGTAACATTTTGTTTAAACATAATTATTATACCCGCTACCCATAGGGTAGAAGGGTATTACAACTTAGTGCCACCAGAAAATGTATGTACCAGGCAGAAGGAGGCATCTCCGACCCCATAAAGTATATATATTCTTGATCAGCGTCAACAGCCGGGACGATATAGCCATGGCTCTGGATCTCAAAAACTATTAGACATAGAGACCCCAAATTTGGCACAAAGGTTCCTGCATTCCCTACGCAGATCAAGTTTGTTTCAAAAGTTGTATGTCACGTCCCCTTCGCCCACAATAAGCATTAATCTAGAAAAAGTCAAGTTTTTTTTTGTGTAAATTGCATATAACTCCAAAAGTTCTTTGTGTAATGATGTGTAATTTGGTATCCCATCTGCGCTTGACACTTAACATACCCTGTAATTTTGGTACAAATCGGATAAGTAGAACAAAAGTTATTCGTTAAATTATTTATCAAAATTGTTGTGTTTTAAGTGTGTGAATGACCTAGAGATATTAAATTTGGTGACAGTATCAACGTAGCTCTTACGCAGACAAAGTTTGTTATAGATTTTTACCACGCCCCTTTCCGCCCCCAAGAACTGGAAAAGCCGTAATAATAGACCTAGTGCACTGAATTTTGGTATGCATAATAATAATTATATTCTTAATGATTCCTGTGAATTTGGTTGAGATCGAATGAAAAACAAGGAAGTTATTAATGAATCAATTTTATATGCAAGATTCACTTGCAGCTGCTCGCGCTTTGTTTGTTTAGTTGACAGTGTGACCATGTCGGTATTTAATGGATTTATCAAAAATATGTATATACAAAAAAAAACTAATTTCAGTATATTCTGTGGTATATTTTTTGTTAAAATATCATTTAAGCTTTTTGTTTTCTCTCAAAATGGGTTGCGGGTGTCATACGGTCGAGCACTCTCGACCGTAGCTTTCTTACTTGTTTTTATTTTTATGATGTTGACTTAACATATTTTCTTCTTGAAAATTCAAACAGTATCCTAAGTCAAAAATCAAATTGAAAACTAAATAAATTTGATTGTTGCTTACACAACATTACACATATTTGCAATGTTGTAAGCAACATTTTTACCGTTTTTACGTTTTTTAATTAAAACATACATGTATGTTGTCAATATTAAAAAACTGAAATGATATTTTAACAAAAAATATACCAATATACTGAAATTTGTTTTTATACCCGCTACCCATTGGTTAGAAGGGTATTATAACTTAGTGCCAAAAGAAAATGTATGTAACAGGCAGAACGAGGCATTTTTGACCACATTAAGTATATATATTCTTGATCAGTGTCAACAGAGATGATATAGCCATGTCCGTCTGTATGAACACCTAGATCTGAGACTATAAGAGCTAGAGCTACCAAATTTAGTGACAATACTCTTATAGGTCCTACGCAGATCAAGTTGTAAAAGCCGTACCACATTTATATATATTTTTTATTGTTGTTCCCTCCGAATGCGGTATTCATCTAAAGCCTCTCGGTATCTTCATGAAAATTACTTCAATTCTGTTTAATACAAAAAAATAAATTTGGAGTATGTTTGGATGCTCAACCCCTTGATAACAGCCTTGGATGAAAGAAATTACAAATAAAAATAAGCCCATCGAGCAAT
The DNA here is from genome assembly GCA_035045625.1 of Drosophila formosana. Classification (NCBI taxonomy): domain Eukaryota; kingdom Metazoa; phylum Arthropoda; class Insecta; order Diptera; family Drosophilidae; genus Drosophila; species Drosophila formosana. The sequence goes on from JAWNOW010000368.1 coordinate 774,334, forward strand.
TTGGTATGTTGTTTGCAATATTTTTACATTTTCTAAAACGATCTTTGATTGAAACATACATGTGAAATGTCAATATTATAATATTAATAGTTTATCGTGCCAATACAGCCTGCGACTTAGGGATGCAGAAACATCGATGTGTGCGTCCATAGATGTTTTCGATGTTTTAGAAAAAACCACGAGTGAAACATCGATATTTCTAAAAACAAAAAAAACAACTGGAATTTAATAACACGACAAAATTTTATTCGAGATCTGTGATATAAGTAGTATCAATAGTATCACAAGATTTTATTCGAGATCTGTGATATCAGGACTATCAATAGTATTATTGAAATTTGAATTCTTATTAACGAATAAAAGCTTGTCCACAGCTTCTGAACAAAGCGGTCACTAATAGTTTGTCCAGCTTTGCTAGACACTCTTTCCGCTTCGCATGACGAAGCTTGTATACACAAGTATTTGGTTGCTACCAATTTTAAAGAGCAGTCATCAGTATTCATCTATAAAAAATATTGTTTTTTAGCATTTTTCGTATAATAATTTTAAAGTCTTACCTCCCAATATTTTAGAGGGTCACCATTTTCTCCAAGGTTTTCTTTTTCAATATGTTGCCTTAGTGCTATTATCGCATTTAAACATGTGAACTTGTGTGGACCTTGTTCTGAGGTTGGTGTTGGTGTTGGTTGACGTCGTGGAGACATTGCGGACAACAATTCCTGCTCCAATGCTTTGGCTGCAAGATCTGCATTTGATGACTTAAGATTTGAAATGCGATCCGAGGTGCTGTTTGAGTTTCAAAATTGTCTAACCTATCAACTAAACGTTGCTTAATATAGTCATGTATTAATTTCCCTTCTAGCGTGCTTGTATTGAATTGATTAATTTTATGATGAATCTCAGCGATAACGGGAATGATCAGCGATACGGAAACGTTTTTGCTGGTTGAAATCGATAGCGTGGCTTCATGAAAAGGTTGCAGCATTTCGGTTAGCTCATTTAAAACTTCTGTAATCGGCGCCGGTGCTTTTCGCAATTTTATCAAAGTTAATGTAACACATTCGTTCAGTGTTAACATTCTTCTAATCATCTCATAAGCGCTGTTCCATCTTATTGCTACTTTCTGTATTGATGTAAGCGGCTCTTCAGTTGTTTGTGCTTCTTTTAACTTTATAGTATGTGCCAAGCGGGGCAAATTTTTGAATTGCAAAATCTCGCAAGCTTTCTTCATCGCACTATCATTGTCCGTTGTGACGGTAACCGACGCCACTGAGCCAACACTACTTTTATTGAGTCCGCAATATTTTCTGAGTTGTGATTTGTTGGGGTTATCAAAGGAGCCGCCGATAGCACTGCAGAGTTAAATTTAAAATTCTCGTTCATGAAATGGCATGTTATGGTAATTTAACCATCGTTTCTTGCAGATGTCCAAAGATCTGTTGTTAAACTCACATAATCTACTTTATCCATTACGGAACACACTTTGCGGTGTAGTTGATGAAATAAGTTCGGCTTGGCAACTTATAGCGGAGGACTGTTTCTTGCAAGGGTTCCATAAAACCTTCATTATGAACGCAACTGAAAGGGCGCACGTCTTTGGCAATCACATTTATGACTTTTTGATCAAGTCTGTTTTTGATCGCTGAGTCACTGCCATAGAACGGCTCCTTGTTCAAAAAAGTTGCCATCATTTTAGGCATTTCTCTCCTTTCAGTGTTCAAGTGACTTTGATGCATGCGGTTGAGATGGTTAAGCAGGTTTGTGGGCACCGGTCTTCAGCCATTTACCACAGTAGTTGCAAATGTAATGTCTATTGTCAGTGTTTTTTTTTAAATGGTCCCAAACAATCGAACGCTCTCTTTTCCGTTTTGTTTCTGTCTCCAACTCTAAAAATTTGAGATTCGTCCTATTAAATAAATAAATAAATAAAGCATGTTAGTTAATTATATGTAATTCTGAATATTTCATCAATAACATAATAAAACAAGTAAGAAAGTACAGTCGAGAGTGCTCGACCGTATGATACCCGCAACCCTTTTTAAAACCAAAAAAAAAATATTTAACGAATAACTTGTTCATTGTTTAAATAGGGTTTTAAGGGCAGGCAGATGGGTTACCAAATTACACATCATTACACAAAGAACTTTTGGAGTTATACGCGATTTAATAAACTTGACTTTTTCTAGATTAATGCTTATTGTGGTCGAAGGGGGCGTGGCATCCAACTTTTGAAATAAACTTGATCTGCGTAGGGTATGAAGGAACCTTTTTGCCAAATTTGGTGTTTCTACGTCTTATAGTCTCTGAGATCCACTTGTTCATACAGACAGACAGACGGACACACAGACATGGTTATATCGTCTCGGTGTTGACGCTGATCAAGAATATATAACTTAATGGGGTCGGAGAGCCTCCTTCTGCCTGTTAATACATTTTCTGTTGGCACTAAGTTATGATACCCTTCTACCCTATGGGTAGCGGGTATAAAAAGAGCTCCCATACCATAATAAGCGCGACAAGGTTTAAATAAATAAGTAAGATTGACGTCAATGACCTTTTGTCAAATCTTATTATGTGTGTCCGAAAGTTTATCAAAATATTCAATCTTTGCTTTGGCTATGTTTTGTTATTGATTAGAATTATTATTTGCTCGTGATGTATTTTTAAATGTCCGCCGATGTTTGTTTAATACGACCAGCTGATTTACATGGGAACGGCCACTCAAAAATTTTACCGTTTCCTCATTTAGTTACTTTTGGGCAGTGGAATCCACTGGGTAGATAACGCATAACGCCACTTTTCAAATGTGAAAATATGTATTGGCTGTGTACGGAGGTTATTAGTCGACATACGTTAAAATGAATATTTGATTAAATATATCGATATTATACTGTCATCCCTTATATGAACACAGGGTGTTCAAGTTGGCAGCTCATTGTTGCAATCGATGTGTGCAATACCATACCTACCATAACATATATATATTTCTTGATCAGTGTCAACAGCCGAGACGATATAGCCATGTCTGTCTGTATGAACACCTAGGTCTCAGAGACTATAAGACATAGAGACACAAAATTTGGTGCATAGGCTCCTGGTATGCATAATAATAATTATATTCTCAATGATTCCTGTGAATTTGGTTGAGATCGAATGAAAAACAAGGAAGTTATTAATGAATCAATGTTATATGCAAAATTCACTTGCAGCTGCTCGCGCTTTGTTTGTTTAGTTTACAGTGTGACCATGTCGGTATTTAATGGATTTATCAAAAATATGTATATACAAAAAAAAACAAATTTCAGTATATTCTGTGGTATATTTTTTGTTAAAATATTATTTAAGCTTTTTGTTTTCTCTCAAAATGGGTTGCGGGTGTCATACGGTCGAGCACTCTCGACCGCAGCTTTCTTACTTGTTTTTATTTTTATGATATTGTCTTAACATATTTTCTTCTTAAAAATTCAAACAGTATCCTAAGTGAAAAATGAAAACTAAATAAATTTGATTGTTGCTTACACAACATTACACATTTTGCAATGTTGTAAGCAACATTTTTACCGTTTTTACGTTTTTAATTAAAACTACATGTTGTTGTCAATATTAAAAAACTGAAATGATATTTTAACAAAAAATTACCAATATACTGAAATTTGTTTTTATACCCGCTACCCACTGGTTAGAAGGGTATTATAATTAGTGCCAAAAGAAAATGTATGTAACAGGCAGAACGAGGCATTTCTGACCACATTAAGTATATATATTCTTGATCAGTGTCAACAGAGATGATATAGCCATGTCCGTCTGTCCATCTGTATGAACACCTAGATCTGAGACTATAAGAGCTAGAGCTACCAAATTTAGTGACAATACTCTTATAGGTCCTACGCAGATCAAGTTTGTTTTAGATTTTTACCACGCCCCTTTCCGCCCCCAATAGCTGTAAAAGCCGTACCACATTTATTTTTATTTTTTATTGTTGTTCCCTCCGAATGCGGTCTTCATCTAAAGCCTCTCGGTTTTTCATGAAAATTACTTCAATTCTGTTTAATACAAAAAAATAAATTTGGAGTATGTTTGGATGCTCAACCCCTTGATAACAGCCTTGGATGAAAGAAATTACAAATAAAAATAAGCCCATCGAGCAATTTGGTATGTTGTTTGCAATATTTTTACATTTTCTAAAACGATCTTTGATTGAAACATACATGTAAAATGTCAATATTATAATATTAATAGTTTATCGTGCCAATACAGAATGCGACTTAGGGATGCAGAAACATCGATGTGTGCGTCCATAGATGTTTTCGATGTTTTAGAAAAAACCACGAGTGAAACATCGATATTTCTAAAAAAAAAAAACAACTGGAATTTAATAATACGACAAAATTTTATTCGAGATCTGTGATATAAGTACCATCAATAGTATCACAAGATTTTATTCGAGATCTGTGATATAGGACTATCAATAGTATTATTGAATTTGAATTCTTATTAACGAATAAAAGCTTGTCCACAGCTTCTGAACAGAGCGGTCACTAATAGTTTGTCCAGCTTTGCTAGACACTCTTTCCGCTTCGCATGACGAAGCTTGTATACACAAGTATTTGGTTGCTACCAATTTTATAGAGCAGTCATCAGTATTCATCTATAAACAAGTAAGAAAGCTACAGTCGAGAGTTCTCGACCGTATGATACCCGCAACCCATTTCGAGAGAAAACAAAAAGCTTGAATGATATTTTAACAAAAAATATACCACCGAATATACTAAAATTTGTATTTTTGTATATAGATATTTCTTTTTAAATCCATTAAATACCGACATGGTCACTCCCAACTAAACAAACAAAGCGCGAGCAGCTGCAACTGAATTTTGCATATAAAATTGATTTTTTAATAACTTCCATGTTTTTCATTCGATCTCAACCAAATGAGTATATAATTATTATTATGCATACCAAAATTCAATGCTCTAGGTCTATTATTACGGCTTTTACAGTTTTGGGGGGCGGAAAGGGGCGTGGCAAAAATCTAAAACAAACTTGATCTGCGTAAGACCTACACGAATACTGTCACCAAATTTGATATCTCTAGGTCATTCACACACTTAATACGTCCATATGCACTGGGCACAAAAATTTTGATAAATAATTTAACGAATAACTTTTGTTCTCTTACAGGGTTTTAAGAGTGTCCAGCGCAGATGGGCTACCAAATTACACATCATTACACAAAGAACTTTTGGAGTTATACGCGATTTACATAAAAAACTTGACTTTTTCTAGATTAATGCTTTTGTGGGCGAAGGGGGCGTGGCATCCAACTTTGAAATAAATTGATCTGCGTAGGGTATGAAGGAACCTTTTTGCCAAATTTGGTGTCTTATGTCTTAAGTCTTGAGATCCAGGTGTCAAGGACAGACAGAGGACATGGTATATATCTCGGCTGTTGATGCTGATCAAGAATATATATACTTAATGGGGTCGGAGATGCCTCCTTCTGCCTGTTACATACATTTTCTGTTGGCACTAAGTCATAATACCCTTCTACCCTATGGGTAGCGGGTTAAAAAGAGCTCCCCATACCATATAAGCGCGACAAGGTTTAAATAAATAAGTAAGATGTGACGTCAATGACCTATCTTGTCAAATCTATTTTAGATGTCCGAAAGTTTATCAAAATATTCAATCTTTGCTTTGGCCTATGTTTTGTTATTGATTAGAATTATTTATTTGCTCGTGATGTATTTTTAAACTGTCCGCCGATGTTTGTTTACATACGACCAGCTGATTTACTGGGAACGGCCACTAAAAATTTTACCGTTTCCTTTAGTTATTGGGCAGTGGAATCACTGGGTAGATAAGCATAACGCCACTTTTCAATGTGAAATATTAGGGTGTACGGAGGTTATAGTGAATACGTTAAAATTATTTTGATTTAATATTGATATTATATGTCATCCCTTATAGAAACAGGGTGTTAAGTGGAGCTATTGTTGCAATCGATGTGTGCAATACTACCTATAACATTTTATATTCTTGATAGTGTCAACAGCCGAGAGATATGCCATTCTGTCTGTTGAACACCTAGGTTCAGAGACTATAAGACATAGAGACACAAAATTGGTGCATAGGCTCCTGGTATGATAATAATAATTATATTCTCAATATTCTGTGAATTTGGTTGAGATCGAATGAAAAACAAGGAAGTTATTATGATTTTATATGAATTCACTTGCAGCTGTGTGCTTTGTTGTTTAGTTTACAGTGTGACATTTCGGTATTTAATGGATTTATCAAAAATATGTTATACAAAAAAAAACAAATTTCAGTATATTCTGTGGTATATTTTTTGTTAAAATTTATTTAAGCTTTTTGTTTTCTCTCAAAATGGGTTGCGGGTGTCATACGGTGAGCACTCTCGACCGCAGCTTTCTTACTTGTTTTTATTTTTATGATATTGTCTTAACATATTTTCTTCTTGAAAATTCAAACAGTTCCTAAGTGAAAAATGAAAACTAAATAAATTTGATTGTTGCTTACACAACATTACACATATTTGCAATGTTGTAAGCAACATTTTTACGTTTTACGTTTTTAATTAAAAATAATTATGTTGTAATTTAAAAAACTGAAATTATTTTAAAAAAATATACCATATACTGAAATTTGTTTTTATACCCGCTACCCATTGGTTAGAAGGGATATTATAATTAGTGCCAAAAGAAAATGTATGTAACAGGCAGAACGAGGCATTTCTGACCACATTAAGTATATATATTCTTGATCAGTGTCAACAGAGATGATATAGCCATGTCCGTCTGTCCATCTGTATGAACACCTAGATCTGAGACTATAAGAGCTAGAGCTACCAAATTTAGTGACAATACTCTTATAGGTCCTACGCAGATCAAGTTTGTTTTAGATTTTTACCACGCCCCTTTCCGCCCCCAATAGCTGTAAAAGCCGTACCACATTTATTTTTATTTTTTATTGTTGTTCCCTCCGAATGCGGTCTTCATCTAAAGCCTCTCGGTATTTTCATGAAAATTACTTCAATTCTGTTTAATACAAAAAAATAAATTTGGAGTATGTTTGGATGCTCAACCCCTTGATAACAGCCTTGGATGAAAGAAATTACAAATAAAAATAAGCCCATCGAGCAATTTGGTATGTTGTTTGCAATATTTTTACATTTTCTAAAACGATCTTTGATTGAAACATACATGTAAAATGTCAATATTATAATATTAATAGTTTATCGTGCCAATACAGAATGCGACTTAGGGATGCAGAAACATCGATGTGTGCGTCCATAGATGTTTTCGATGTTTTAGAAAAAACCACGAGTGAAACATCGATATTTCTAAAAAAAAAACAACTGGAATTTAATAATACGACAAAATTTTATTCGAGATCTGTGATATAAGTACCATCAATAGTATCACAAGATTTTATTCGAGATCTGTGATATCAGGACTATCAATAGTATTATTGAAATTTGAATTCTTATTAACGAATAAAAGCTTGTCCACAGCTTCTGAACAGAGCGGTCACTAATAGTTTGTCCAGCTTTGCTAGACACTCTTTCCGCTTCGCATGACGAAGCTTGTATACACAAGTATTTGGTTGCTACCAATTTTATAGAGCAGTCATAGTATTCATCTAAAAAGAAGTAGTCGGGTTTGACGTTGATACGCAACCCATTTCGAGAGAAAAAAGTGAGATTTTAACATATACACGATATATAATTTTTGGATTTAATAAAACGACATGGCTCCAATAAAAACAAAGGGAGAGTGACTGAATTTTGCATATAAAATTGATTTTTTATAACTTCCATGTTTTTCATTCGATTCAACCAAAGAGAATATAATTATTTTATGCATAAAAATTAATGTAGGTCTTTATTACGGTTTTACAGTTTTGGGGGGGGAAAGGGTGGAAAATCTAAAACAAACTTGATCTGCGTAAGACCTACACGAATACTGTACCAAATTTGATATCTCTAGGTCATTCACACACTTAATAGTCCATATGCACTGGGACAAAAATTTTGATAAATAATTTAACGAATAACTTTTGTTTATTAGGGTATATTAAGAGTGTCCAGCGCAGATGGGCTACCAAATTACACATCATTACACAAAGAACTTTTGGAGTTATACGCGATTTACATAAAAAACTTGATTTTTCTAGATTATGTTATGTGGGCGAAGGGGGCGTGGATCCAACTTTTGAAATAAACTTGATTGCGTAGGGTATGAAGGAACCTTTTTGCCAAATTTGGTGTCTCTATGTCTTATAGTCTCTGAGATCCAGGTGTTCATACGGACAGAAGAGGAATGGTTTATCATCTCGGCTGTTGATGCTGATCAAGAATATTTCTTAATGGGGTGGAGATGCCTCCTTCTGCCTGTTACATACATTTTCTGTTGGCACTAAGTCATAATACCCTTCTACCCTATGGGTAGCGGGTATAAAAAGAGCTCCCCATACATAATAAGCGCGACAAGGTTTAAATAAATAAGTAAGATGTGACGTCAATGACCTATCTTGTCAAATCTTATTATGTCGATGTCCGAAAGTTTATCAAAATATTCAATCTTTCTTTGGCCTATGTTTTGTTATTGATTAGAATTTTTTTTGCTCGTGATGTATTTTTAAACTGTCCGCCGATGTTTGTTTACATCGACCAGCTGATTTCATGGGAACGGCACTCAAAAATTTTACCGTTTCCTCATTTAGTTACTTTTGGGCAGTGGAACTGGGTAGATAACGCATAACGCCACTTTTCAAATGTGAAAATTGTATTGGCTGTGTCGGAGGTTATTAGTCGACATACGTTAAAATTATATTTGATTATATATCGATTTTTGTCATCCCTTTATGAACCAGGGTGTTAAGTTGGCGCTCTTGGATGATTGGAAACCATAACATATATATATATTCTTGATCAGTGTCAACAGCCGAGACGATATAGCCATGTCTGTCTGTATGAACACCTAGGTCTCAGAGACTATAAGACATAGAGACACAAAATTTGGTGCATAGGCTCCTGGTATGCATAATAATAATTATATTCTCAATGATTCCTGTGAATTTGGTTGAGATCGAATGAAAAACAAGGAAGTTATTAATGAATCAATTTTATATGCAAAATTCACTTGCAGCTGCTCGCGCTTTGTTTGTTTAGTTTACAGTGTGACCATGTCGGTATTTAATGGATTTATCAAAAATATGTATATACAAAAAAAAACAAATTTCAGTATATTCTGTGGTATATTTTTTGTTAAAATATTATTTAAGCTTTTTGTTTTCTCTCAAAATGGGTTGCGGGTGTCATACGGTCGAGCACTCTCGACCGTAGCTTTCTTACTTGTTTTTATTTTTATGATATTGACTTAACATATTTTCTTCTTGAAAATTCAAATAGTATCCTAAGTGAAAAATGAAAACTAAATAAATTTGATTGTTGCTTACACAACATTACACATATTTGCAATGTTGTAAGCAACATTTCTACCGTTTTTACGTTTTTTAATTAAAACATACATGTATGTTGTCAATATTAAAAAACTGAAATGATATTTTAACAAAAAATATACCAATATACTGAAATTTGTTTTTATACCCGCTACCCATTGGTTAGAAGGGTATTATAACTTAGTGCCAAAAGAAAATGTATGTAACAGGCAGAACGAGGCATTTTTGACCACATTAAGTATATATATTCTTGATCAGTGTCAACAGAGATGATATAGCCATGTCCGTCTGTATGAACACCTAGATCTGAGACTATAAGAGCTAGAGCTACCAAATTTAGTGACAATACTCTTATAGGTCCTACGCAGATCAAGTTGTAAAAGCCGTACCACATTTATATATATTTTTTATTGTTGTTCCCTCCGAATGCGGTATTCATCTAAAGCCTCTCGGTATCTTCATGAAAATTACTTCAATTCTGTTTAATACAAAAAAATAAATTTGGAGTATGTTTGGATGCTCAACCCCTTGATAACAGCCTTGGATGAAAGAAATTACAAATAAAAATAAGCCCATCGAGCAATTTGGTATGTTGTTTGCAATATTTTTACATTTTCTAAAACGATCTTTGATTGAAACATACATGTGAAATGTCAATATTATAATATTAATAGTTTATCGTGCCAATACAGCCTGCGACTTAGGGATGCAGAAACATCGATGTGTGCGTCCATAGATGTTTTCGATGTTTTAGAAAAAACCACGAGTGAAACATCGATATTTCTAAAAACAAAAAAAAACAACTGGAATTTAATAAAACGACAAAATTTTATTCGAGATCTGTGATATAAGTAGTATCAATAGTATCACAAGATTTTATTCGAGATCTGTGACATCAGGACTATCAATAGTATTATTGAAATTTGAATTCTTATTAACGAATAAAAGCTTGTCCACAGCTTCTGAACAGAGCGGTCACTAATAGTTTGTCCAGCTTTGCTAGACACTCTTTCCGTTTCGCATGACGAAGCTTGTATACACAAGTATTTGGTTGCTACCAATTTTAAAGAGCAGTCATCAGTATTCATCTATAAAAAATATTGTTTTTTAGCATTTTTCGTATAATAATTTTAAAGTCTTACCTCCCAATATTTTAGAGGGTCACCATTTTCTCCAAGGTTTTCTTTTTCAATATGTTGCCTTAGTGCTATTATCGCATTTAAACATGTGAACTTGTGTGGACCTTGTTCTGAGGTTGGTGTTGGTGTTGGTTGACGTCGTGGAGACATTGCGGACAACAATTCCTGCTCCAATGCTTTGGCTGTAAGATCTGCATTTGATGACTTAAGAAAGGCGTCCTTTTTAAAGCGGGGGTCAATTTGAGTTGCGATCCGAGGTGCTGTTTGAGTTTCAAAATTGTCTAACCTATCAACTAAACGTTGCTTAATATAGTCATGTATTAATTTCCCTTCTAGCGTGCTTGTATTGAATTGATTAATTTTATGATGAATCTCAGCGATAACGGGAATGATCAGCGATACGGAAACGTTTTTGCTGGTTGAAATTGATAGCGTGGCTTCATGAAAAGGTTGCAGCATTTCGGTTAGCTCATTTAAAACTTCTTCTGTAATCGGCGCCGGTGCTTTTCGCAATTTTATCAAAGTTAATGTAACACATTCGTTCAGTGTTAACATTCTTCTAATCATCTCATAAGCGCTGTTCCATCTTGTTGCTACTTTCTGTATTGATGTAAGCGGCTCTTCAGTTGTTTGTGCTTATTTTAACTTTATAGTATGTGCCAAGCAGGGCAAATTTTTGAATTGCAAAATCTCGCAAGCTTTCTTCATCGCACTATCATTGTCCGTTGTGACGGTAACCACCTTTGATAACCGACGCCACTGAGCCAACACTACTTTTATTGAGTCCGCAATATTTTCTGAGTTGTGATTTGTTGGGGTTATCAAAGGAGCCGCCGATAGCACTGCAGAGTTAAATTTAAAATTCTCGTTCATGAAATGGCATGTTATGGTAATTTAACCATCGTTTCTTGCAGATGTCCAAAGATCTGTTGTTAAACTCACATAATCTACTTTATCCATTACGGAACACACTTTGCGGTGTAGTTGATGAAATAAGTTCGGCTTGGCAACTTATAGCGGAGGACTGTTTCTTGCAAGGGTTCCATAAAACCTTCATTATGAACGCAACTGAAAGGGCGCACGTCTTTGGCAATCACATTTATGACTTTTTGATCAAGTCTGTTTTTGATCGCTGAGTCACTGCCATAGAACGGCTCCTTGTTCAAAAAAGTTGCCATCATTTTAGGCATTTCTCTCCTTTCAGTGTTCAAGCGACTTTGATGCATGCGGTTGAGATGGTTAAGCAGGTTTGTGGGCACCGGTCTTCAGCCATTTACCGCAGTAGTTGCAAATGTAATGTCTATTGTCAGTGTTTTATTTTTAAATGGTCCCAAACAATCGAACGCTCTCTTTTCCGTTTTGTTTCTGTCTCCAACTCTAAAAAATTTGACGATTCCGCTCCTATTAAATAAATAAATAAATAAAGCATGTTAGTTAATTATATGTAATTCTGAATATTTCATCAATAACATAATAAAACAAGTAAGAAAGCTACAGTCGAGAGTGCTCGACCGTATGATACCCGCAACCCATTTTTAAAACCAAAAAAAAAAATAATTTAACGAATAACTTTTGTTCTACTTATCCGATTTCAAAATTACAGGGTATATTAAGAGTGCCAAGCGCAGATGGGTTACCAAATTACACATCATTACACAAAGAACTTTTGGAGTTATACGCGATTTACATAAAAAAAACTTGACTTTTTCTAGATTAATGCTTATTGTGGTCGAAGGGGGCGTGGCATCCAACTTTTGAAATAAACTTGATCTGCGTAGGGTATGAAGGAACCTTTTTGCCAAATTTGGTGTTTCTACGTCTTATACAGACAGACAGACGGACACACAGACATGGTTATATCGTCTCGGCTGTTGACGCTGATCAAGAATATATATACTTAATGGGGTCGGAGATGCCTCCTTCTGCCTGTTACATACATTTTCTGTTGGCACTAAGTTATAATACCCTTCTACCCTATGGGTAGCGGGTATAAAAAGAGCTCCCCATACCATAATAAGCGCGACAAGGTTTAAATAAATAAGTAAGATGTGACGTCAATGACCTATCTTGTCAAATCTTATTATGTACGATGTCCGAAAGTTTATCAAAATATTCAATCTTTACTTTGGCCTATGTTTTGTTATTGATTAGAATTATTTATTTGCTCGTGATGTATTTTTAAACTGTCCGCCGATGTTTGTTTACATACGACCAGCTGATTTACATGGGAACGGCCACTCAAAAATTTTACCGTTTCCTCATTTAGATTACTTTTGGGCAGTGGAATCCACTGGGTAGATAACGCATAACGCCACTTTTCAAATGTGAAAATATGTATTGGCTGTGTACGGAGGTTATTAGTCGACATACGTTAAAATGAATATTTGATTAAATATATCGATATTATATTGTCATCCCTTTTATGAACACAGGGTGTTCAAGTTGGCAGCTCATTGTTGCAATCGATGTGTGCAATACCATACCTACCAAAGATAAAAAATGTTTCCAGGCTTGCCCCTGATCAATCTTCTGATGAAGTCATGGCTTTTATTCAGACCAAATCTGAAGCCAATGTTTCAGTGGACAAATTTCAATTTAATTATTTCCGGGAAGCATCGTCTTTTTAAATTACTGCTCCTGCCAATCAAAAAAGGAAATTCATACTCCTGTTGAACTTCCTTCTGTTTCGAGTAAAAGCTATGTAGCTACAAAAAAATAACTTCCTTCTCACTTGACTACCAGAACGTGAGAGGTCTGTGAAGCAAACTTAGTAATCTCTATCTTAGTAGTCTGTCCTTGGCTTAGGCCAGACATTATAAACTTTGAAATCCTTTCAAGTAAATATAATATTTATAGACGAGATCGCACTCCTCCTCGTCGTGAAGGTGGGGTTCTAATCGCTGTTGACGTTGCTTTCACTTCGAAATTGATTGTGCTGTCGATTTAGAATACGCGTCTGTAAAATTGTCCGTTCATGGTGTTTGTATTTTTATAACCGCTACCCATAGGGTAGAAGGGATATTATAATTAGTGCCAACAGAAAATGTATGTAACAGGCAGAAGAAGGCATCTCCGACCCCATAACATATATATATATTCTTGATCAGTGTCAACAGCCGAGACGATATAGCCATGTCTGTCTGTATGAACACCTAGGTCTCAGAGACTATAAGACATAGAGACACAAAATTTGGTGCATAGGCTCCTGGTATGCATAATAATAATTATATTCTCAATGATTCCTGTGAATTTGGTTGAGATCGAATGAAAAACAAGGAAGTTATTAATGAATCAATTTTATATGCAAAATTCACTTGCAGCTGCTCGCGCTTTGTTTGTTTAGTTTACAGTGTGACCATGTCGGTATTTAATGGATTTATCAAAAATATGTATATACAAAAAAAAAACAAATTTCAGTATATTCTGTGGTATATTTTTTGTTAAAATATTATTTAAGCTTTTTGTTTTCTCTCAAAATGGGTTGCGGGTGTCATACGGTCGAGCACTCTCGACCGTAGCTTTCTTACTTGTTTTTATTTTTATGATATTGACTTAACATATTTTCTTCTTGAAAATTCAAATAGTATCCTAAGTCAAAAATGAAAATGAAAACTAAATAAATTTGATTGTTGCTTACACAACATTACACATATTTGCAATGTTGTAAGCAACATTTTTACCGTTTTTACGTTTTTTAATTAAAACATACATGTATGTTGTCAATATTAAAAAAACTGAAATGATATTTTAACAAAAAATATACCAATATACTGAAATTTGTTTTTATACCCGCTACCCATTGGTTAGAAGGGTATTATAACTTAGTGCCAAAAGAAAATGTATGTAACAGGCAGAACGAGGCATTTCTGACCACATTAAGTATATATATTCTTGATCAGTGTCAACAGAGATGATATAGCCATGTCCGTCTGTCCGTCTGTATGAACACCTAGATCTGAGACTATAAGAGCTAGAGCTACCAAATTTAGTGACAATACTCTTATAGGTCCTACGCAGATCAAGTTTGTTTTAGATTTTTACCACGCCCCTTTCCGCCCCCAATAGCTGTAAAAGCCGTACCACATTTATTTTTATTTTTTATTGTTGTTCCCTCCGAATGCGGTCTTCATCTAAAGCCTCTCGGTATCTTCATGAAAATTACTTCAATTCTGTTTAATACAAAAAAATAAATTTGGAGTATGTTTGGATGCTCAACCCCTTGATAACAGCCTTGGATGAAAGAAATTACAAATAAAAATAAGCCCATCGAGCAATTTGGTATGTTGTTTGCAATATTTTTACATTTTCTAAAACGATCTTTGATTGAAACATACATGTGAAATGTCAATATTATAATATTAATAGTTTATCGTGCCAATACAGCCTGCGACTTAGGGATGCAGAAATGCAGATGTTTTCGATGTTTTAGAAAAAACCACGAGTGAAACATCGATATTTCTAAAAACAAAAAAAACAACTGGAATTTAATAACACGACAAAATTTTATTCGAGATCTGTGATATAAGTAGTATCAATAGTATCACAAGATTTTATTCGAGATCTGTGATATCAGGACTATCAATAGTATTATTGAAATTTGAATTCTTATTAACGAATAAAAGCTTGTCCACAGCTTCTGAACAAAGCGGTCACTAATAGTTTGTCCAGCTTTGCTAGACACTCTTTCCGCTTCGCATGACGAAGCTTGTATACACAAGTATTTGGTTGCTACCAATTTTAAAGAGCAGTCATCAGTATTCATCTATAAAAAAAAAAAAAATATTGTTTTTTAGCATTTTTCGTATAATAATTTTAAAGTCTTACCTCCCAATATTTTAGAGGGTCACCATTTTCTCCAAGGTTTTCTTTTTCAATATGTTGCCTTAGTGCTATTATCGCATTTAAACATGTGAACTTGTGTGGACCTTGTTCTGAGGTTGGTGTTGGTGTTGGTTGACGTCGTGGAGACATTGCGGACAACAATTCCTGCTCCAATGCTTTGGCTGCAAGATCTGCATTTGATGACTTAAGAAAGGCGTCCTTTTTAAAGCGGGGGATTTGAAATGCGATCCGAGGTGCTGTTTGAGTTTCAAAATTGTCTAACCTATCAACTAAACGTTGCTTAATATATTCATGTATTAATTTCCCTTCTAGCGTGCTTGTATTGAATTGATTAATTTTATGATGAATCTCAGCGATAACGGGAATGATCAGCGATCTGTTGTTAAACTCACATAATCTACTTTATCCATTACGGAACACACTTTGCGGTGTAGTTGATGAAATAAGTTCGGCTTGGCAACTTATAGCAGAGAACTGTTTCTTGCAAGAGTTCCATAAAACCTTCATCATGAACGCAACTGAAAGGGCGCACGTCTTTGGCAATCACATTTATGACTTTTTGATCAAGTCTGTTTTTGATCGCTGAGTCACTGCCATAGAACGGCTCCTTGTTCAAAAAAGTTGCCATCATTTTAGGCATTTCTCTCCTTTCAGTGTTCAAGCGACTTTGATGCATGCGGTTGAGATGGTTAAGCAGCTTTGTGGGCACCGGTCTTCAGCCATTTACCGCAGTAGTTGCAAATGTAATGTCTATTGTCAGTGTTTTTTTTTTAAATGGTCCCAAACAATCGAACGCTCTCTTTTCCGTTTTGTTTCTGTCTCCAACTCTAAAAAATTTGACGATTCCGCTCCTATTAAATAAAGAAATAAATAAAGCATGTTAGTTAATTATATGTAATTCTGAATATTTCATCAATAACATAATAAAACAAGTAAGAAAGCTACAATCGAGAGTGCTCGACCGTATGATACCCGCAACCCATTTTTAAAACCAAAAAAAACAAGTGAGAAAGCTACAGTCGAGTGTGCTCGACCGTATGATACCCGCAACCCATTTCGAGAGAAAAAAAAAATTTTAATGGTATTTTAACAACAAATATACCAAAAATATACTGAATTTTGTGTTTTGTTTGTATATATTTGAAAATAACGGTTAAAAATCCACAACACCGACATGGTCACACTGTCAACTAAACAAACAAAGCGCGAGCAGCTGCAAGTGAATTTTGCATATAAAATTGATTCATTAATAACTTCCTTGGTTTTCACTCGATCTCAACCAAATTCACAGGAATCATTGAGAATATAATTACTATTATGCATACCAAAATTCAATGCTCTAGGTCTATTATTACGGCTTTTACAGTTTTTAGGGGCGGAAAGGGGCGTGGCAAAAATCTAAAACAAACATGATCTGCGTAAGACCTACACGAATACTGTCACCAAATTTGATATCTCTAGGTCATTCACACACTTAATACGTTCATATGCACTGGGCACAAAAATTTTGATAAATAGTTTCACGAATAACTTTTGTTCTACTTATCCGATTTGTACCAAAATTACAGGGTATATTAAGAGTGTCAAGCGCAAATGGGTTACCAAATTACACATCATTACACAAAGAACTTTTGGAGTTATACGCGATTTACTAAAAAAAAAACTTGACTTTTTCTAGATTAATGCTTATTGTGGGCGAAGGGGGCGTGGCATCCAACTTTTGAAATAAACTTGATCTGCGTAGGGTATGAAGGAAACTTTTTGCCAAATTTGGTGTCTCTATGTCTTATAGTCTCTGAGATCCAGGTGTTCATACGGACAGACAGACGGACAGACGGACAGACGGACATGGCTATATCATCTCGGCTGTTGACGCTGATCAAGAATATATATACTTTATGGGGTCGGAGATGCCTCCTTCTGCCTGTTACATACATTTTCTGTTGGCACTAAGTCATAATACCCTTCTACCCTATGGGTAGCGGGTATAAAAATTTAACGAATAACTTTTGTTCTACTTATCCGATTTCAAAATTACAGGGTATATTAAGAGTGTCAAGCGCAGATGGGTTACCAAATTACACATCATTACACAAAGAACTTTTGGAGTTATACGCGATTTACATAAAAAACACTTGACTTTTTCTAGATTAATGCTTATTGTGGTCGAAGGGGGCGTGGCATCCAACTTTTGAAATAAACTTGATCTGCGTAGGGCATAAAGGAACCGTTTTGCCAAATTTGGTGTTTCTACGTCTTATAGTCTCTGAGATCCACTTGTTCATACAGACAGACAGACGGACACACAGACATGGTTATATCGTCTCGGCTGTTGACGCTGATCAAGAATATATATACTTAATGGGGTCGGAGATGCCTCCTTCTGCCTGTTAGATACATTTTCTGTTGGCACTAAGTTCTAATACCCTTCTACCCTATCCTTTCAAGTAAATATAATATTTATAGACGAGATCGCACTCCTCCTCGTCGTGAAGGTGGGGTTCTAATCGCTGTTGACGTTGCTTTCACTTCGAAATTGATTGTGCTGTCGATTTAGAATACGTGTCTGTAAAATTGTCCGTTCATGGTGTTTGTATTTTTATAACCGCTACCCATAGGGTAGAAGGGATATTATAATTAGTGCCAACAGAAAATGTATGTAACAGGCAGAAGAAGGCATCTCCGACCCCATAACATATATATATATTCTTGATCAGTGTCAACAGTGTTGAAAATTCAAATAGTATCCTAAGTCAAAAATGAAAATGAAAACTAAATAAATTTGATTGTTGCTTACACAACATTACACATATTTGCAATGTTGTAAGCAACATTTTTACCGTTTTTACGTTTTTAATTAAAACATACATGTATGTTGTCAATATTAAAAAAACTGAAATGATATTTTAACAAAAAATATACCAATATACTGAAATTAGTTTTTATACCCGCTACCCATTGGCATTTCTGACCACATTAAGTATATATATTCTTGATCAGTGTCAACAGAGATGATATAGCCATGTCCGTCTGTCCATCTGTATGAACACCTAGATCTGAGACTATAAGAGCTGGAGCTACCAAATTTAGTGACAATTCTCTTATAGGTCCTACGCAGATCAAGTTTGTTTTAGATTTTTACCACGCCCCTTTCCGCCCCCAATAGCTGTAAAAGCCGTACCACATTTATTTTTATTTTTTATTGTTGTTCCCTCCGAATGCGGTCTTCATCTAAAGCCTCTCGGTATCTTCATGAAAATTACTTCAATTCTGTTTAATACAAAAAAATAAATTTGGAGTATGTTTGGATGCTCAACCCCTTGATAACAGCCTTGGATGAAAGAAATTACAAATAAAAATAAGCCCATCGAGCAATTTGGTATGTTGTTTGCAGTATTTTTACATTTTCTAAAACGATCTTTGATTGAAACATACATGTGAAATGTCAATATTATAATATTAATAGTTTATCGTGCCAATACAGCCTGCGACTTAGGGATGCAGAAACATCGATGTGTGCGTCCATAACCACGAGTGAAACATCGATATTTCTAAAAACAAAAAAAAACAACTGGAATTTAATAAAACGACAAAATTTTATTCGAGATCTGTGATATAAGTAGTATCAATAGTATCACAAGATTTTATTCGAGATCTGTGACATCAGGACTATCAATAGTATTATTGAAATTTGAATTCTTATTAACGAATAAAAGCTTGTCCACAGCTTCTGAACAGAGCGGTCACTAATAGTTTGTCCAGCTTTGCTAGACACTCTTTCCGTTTCGCATGACGAAGCTTGTATACACAAGTATTTGGTTGCTACCAATTTTAAAGAGCAGTCATCAGTATTCATCTATAAACAAGTAAGAAAGCTACAGTCGAGAGTTTTCGACCGTATGATACCCGCAACCCATTTCGAGAGAAAACAAAAAGCTTGAATGATATTTTAACAAAAAATATACCACCGAATATACTAAAATTTGTATTTTTGTATATAGATATTTCTTTTTAAATCCATTAAATACCGACATGGTCACTCTCAACTAAACAAACAAAGCGCGAGCAGCTGCAACTGAATTTTGCATATAAAATTGATTCTTTAATAACTTCCATGTTTTTCATTCGATCTCAACCAAATAAGAATATAATTATTATTATGCATACCAAAATTCAATGCTCTAGGTCTATTATTACGGCTTTTACAGTTTTTGGGGGCGGAAAGGGACGTGGCAAAAATCTAAAACAAACTTGATCTGCGTAAGACCTACACGAATACTGTCACCAAATTTGATATCTCTAGGTCATTCACACACTTAATACGTCCA
The DNA here is from genome assembly GCA_035045625.1 of Drosophila formosana. Taxonomy (NCBI): domain Eukaryota; kingdom Metazoa; phylum Arthropoda; class Insecta; order Diptera; family Drosophilidae; genus Drosophila; species Drosophila formosana. The sequence continues at coordinate 794,129 of JAWNOW010000368.1, forward strand.
TATGCACTGGGCACAAAAATTTTGATAAATAATTTAACGAATAACTTTTGTTCTACTTACAGGGTATATTAAGAGTGTCAAGCGCAGACGGGCTACCAAATTACACATCATTACACAAAGAACTTTTGGAGTTATACGCGATTTACATAAAAAAAAACTTGACTTTTTCTAGATTAATGCTTATTGTGGGCGAAGGGGGCGTGGCATCCAACTTTTGAAATAAACTTGATCTGCGTAGGGTATGAAGGAACCTTTTTGCCAAATTTGGTGTCTCTATGTCTTATAGTCTCTGAGATCCAGGTGTTCATACGGACAGACAGACGGACAGACGGACATGGCTATATCATCTCGGTTGTTGATGCTGATCAAGAATATATATACTTAATGGGGTCGGAGATGCCTCCTTCTGCCTGTTACATACATTTTCTGTTGGCACTAAGTCATAATACCCTTCTACCCTATGGGTAGCGGGTATAAAAATATTGTGTTTTAGCATTTTTCGTATAATAATTTTAAAGTCTTACCTCCCAATATTTTAGAGGGTCACCATTTTCTCCAAGGTTTTCTTTTTCAATATGTTGCCTTAGTGCTATTATCGCATTTAAACATGTGAACTTGTGTGGACCTTGTTCTGAGGTTGGTGTTGGTGTTGGTTGACGTCGTGGAGACATTGCGGACAACAATTCCTGCTCCAATGATTTGGATGCAAGATCTGCATTTGATGACTTAAGAAAGGCGTCCTTTTTAAAGCGGGGGTCAATTTGAGTTGCGATCCGAGGTGCTGTTTGAGTTTCAAAATTGTCTAACCTATCAACTAAACGTTGCTTAATATAGTCATGTATTAATTTCCCTTCTAGCGTGCTTGTATTGAATTGATTAATTTTATGATGAATCTCAGCGATAACGGGAATGATCAGCGATACGGAAACGTTTTTGCTGGTTGAAATTGATAGCGTGGCTTCATGAAAAGGTTGCAGCACTTCGGTTAGCTCATTTAAAACTTCTTCTGTAATCGGCGCCGGTGCTTTTCGCAATTTTATCAAAGTTAATGTAACACATTCGTTCAGTGTTAACATTCTTCTAATCATCTCATAAGCGCTGTTCCATCTTGTTGCTACTTTCTGTATTGATGTAAGCGGCTCTTCTGTGCTTATTTTAACTTTATAGTATGTGACAAGCAGGGCAAATTTTTGAATTGCAAAATCTCGCACGCTTTCTTCATCGCACTATCATTGTCCGTTGTGACGGTAACCACCTTTGATAACCGACGCCACTGAGCCAACACTACTTTTATTGAGTCCGCAATATTTTCTTGAGTTTTGATTTGTTGGGGTTATCAAAGGAGCCGCAGATAGCACTGCAGAGTTAAATTTAAAATTCTCGTTCATGAAATGGCATGTTATGGTAATTTAACCATCGTTTCTTGCAGATGTCCAAAGATCTGTTGTTAAACTCACATAATCTACTTTATCCATTACGGAACACACTTTGCGGTGTAGTTGATGAAATAAGTTCGGCTTGGCAACTTATAGCGGAGGACTGTTTCTTGCAAGAGTTCCATAAAACCTTCATCATGAACGCAACTGAAAGGGCGCACGTCTTTGGCAATCATATTCATGACTTTTTGATCAAGTCTGTTTTTGATCGCTGAGTCACTGCCATAGAACAGCTCCTTGTTCAAAATAGTTGCCATCATTTTAGGCATTTCTCTCCTTTCAGTGTTCAAGCGACTTTGATGCATGCGGTTGAGATGGTTAAGCAGGTTTGTGGGCACCGGTCTTCAGCCATTTACCGCAGTAGTTGCAAATGTAATGTCTATTGTCAGTGTTTTATTTTTAAACGGTCCCAAACAATCGAACGCTCTCTTTTCCGTTTTGTTTCTGTCTCCAACTCTAAAAAATTTGACGATTCCGCTCCTATTAAATAAATAAATAAATAAAGCATGTTAGTTAATTATATGTAATTCTGAATATTTCATCAATAACATAATAAAACAAGTAAGAAAGCTACAGTCGAGAGTGCTCGACCGTATGATACCCGCAACCCATTTTTAAAACCAAAAAAAAAAATAATTTAACGAATAACTTTTGTTCTACTTATCCGATTTCAAAATTACAGGGTATATTAAGAGTGCCAAGCGCAGATGGGTTACCAAATTACACATCATTACACAAAGAACTTTTGGAGTTATACGCGATTTACTTGACTTTTTCTAGATTAATGCTTATTGTGGTCGAAGGGGGCGTGACATCCAACTTTTGAAATAAACTTGATCTGCGTAGGGTATGAAGGAACCTTTTTGCCAAATTTGGTGTTTCTACGTCTTATAATCTCTGAGATCCAGTTGTTCATACAGACAGACAGACGGACACACAGACATGGTTATATCGTCTCGGCTGTTGACGCTGATCAAGAATATATATACTTAATGGGGTCGGAGATGCCTCCTTCTGCCTGTTACATACATTTTCTGTTGGCACTAAGTTATAATACCCTTCTACCCTATGGGTAGCGGGTATAAAA
>JAWNOW010000037.1:0-103145 GCA_035045625.1 Drosophila formosana
GGGCAAAATCTGATTTTTCTGGGTATTGTGATTTGAGAACATTACAATTGTTCTCACTTAAATTTCCTGCAAGTGTGCTTAGACTAGAGGGCATAAATCTTAAAGAGTCCAAAAATCTAATTCTTCAGCTGCCGGTGGTGATTTTTAAAGAACACCTCTGTCTGGTGGGGCTTAGGTGGCTCCGTAACAGTTCGACTGCATATTTCTCCATGTCGACTGGCCCTCTCTTCACTCGTCGAATATCGCAAGCATTGGTTGCAGAACCAACGCTTTGGTTGCTCCCTACCCAATTGTGATGAGAGCAGACTGAAATTATAAAGAATTCGATCTATGTTATTTAAATATTATTTTTATTTTATTACTTGTACTTACGCAGATATATTTTTTATCCACACATAGTAACCGTGTACATTTCCATTTGGTCCATCCAATAGTAGTAGGTTGATGTGTGATTTCCCTTCAAATCCAGCACAATAAAGTGGTCCAAACACTTTGTTTGCTTCCTCATCATATCCAAACACATTTATGCTGATGTGTGGGTTCCGTCTTGTGAACTCATTCATTTTGCTAAGCTCCATTGGAAACGATAGTCCTCTGAAGTCCACCTTGTAGTTGTTGTCCACTTGAATTATTTGTGAAGCTATGTTGACATTGTAGCTGGAGCATCGCTGTGCATTTCTAGTTGGCTTAAGGGCTGATATTATTGCCCACTTGAAGCAGAACACATCATTGTTCTGCACGTTGATAAGAACTCGTTTGTGTTCAAGCTTCAACGGAATTTTAAAATGTTGTCATCCTCTAATGGGACCACATTGAAGCATGTTTAGCTCCACTCTGATGAGACGAGTCATCGTCCATCCACTATCCTTTTCCTGAAACACTCATTTTATTTTTCATTGCATCTGCATGCATTTCATAGAGTTCCATGAAATTGGAATACATCGAAACCAGTGACATTTTGCTCTGGAACGATTTTACCTCTATTTGGGAATCATGCTCTTTCAGCAGCATGTACTCAGCAAACAACTCAAAATTAACTTTTGATGTTGTATGTGAGCTCATTACCCTTTCTAAATGAGGAATCAGTGCTACTCCAGCTTCATTAAGGAATTCATCCGGAATTCTTACAGCAGCTCCCTCATTAATAAACATATATTGAAGGATACGTCCCTTGTATCCATCAACAATTTGCTTCACCAGTCCATCCACCGGTCGGATTGCATTATATTTATGCAACTCGGTGCGAACATGGTGGTGCCATTGCATATTTGCAGGTAAATACTGCTGGCATGGGTGACAAAACACTCCATTGATATTGTTAAAGTTGTTGGTGTTGTTGGTGTTGATGAAGTTGGTAATGTTGTTTGAATTCATGATCTTGATGCTGTTGTTGTTGATGACGTTGCTGATGTGGGTGTTGTTGTTGATGATGTTGTTGTTGGTTTTGATGTTGATGTTGTTGTTGATGATGTTGTTGTTGTTTTTGTTGTTGTTGATATTGTTGTTGATGTTGTTGTTTGTTTTACACAAATTTTTATACAAATTTTTACACAAAATATTTTCAAATTTTTAAATTTGTTTAAACAATTTTCAAATTTTGGGAAACTAGGACGGTTTGCTTCGAATGACGAATTAGAAGTGATTTCTAAAAACTATCAGCATACATCTGATCTTTTCAGAAATTGTTTTCACTCTTCCATGGTCAAGTGGACCAGCATCACAATTTAACATACATAGCATTTTGTTTATTTATTATTTTTCGAGTCATGTGACCTTTCAATGTTGGGCGCTTATACACATTCCGACAATCGTGGACTTATCTTCCCTCTCGCTCACTTAATTTTCCTGCGAAAATATATATATATGTACGATATGTACGGTATATATGTATATATATATATATATATATATACATATATATGACACCAACATTACAATATGTTTATCGTCCTCTCCTATTTTAAAGTTCTGACTGTCGCTATCGATCACAAGATAAATTCAAGAAAAACCGCTATTTTACTGGGGATTGGGATTGGGATATGTAAACGAAAATTGTTCACACGATCGCAGGTGGTGTCAACTTATTCGAGGTCACCGTCCCCAGTTATTCGATGAGCTGCATGTTGCGTTCGAACGACTGCACGTGTCAAAGGCCCGCCCCCTTCCTGTTGCGTTCGAATTGCGTTCGAATGCATGCTGGTGGCGAAAATCACCAACCCTGTTGCCAGCTGCGCTCGCGCAACCCAGATCTGTCAACACATTCAATCGATTCCGGCTGTTGCAGCTGTCGAAGGTCACCGATCGCCGGTCGCCGGTCGCCGGTCGCCGCACCAGTTTTCGGTGTCATATGTCCTCATACACTTGACTTATCCTAAAATCAAACAAGATCCAACACTCCAATCCCCACAACCTATCACACCACACTCACCCCCCAAAAGTCTAATTTATTTGTTTATTTATTTACCTAACCCTTTGATCACCACGATCCCTAAACACCCACACTACTTTTTGACCCTCATCAAATCTCTTAATTACCACTTGACATATTTTTTGACAGCTAAACCCATAAATTATCATCTTAATTACCCCATTAATGTCACTTGCGCTCATACTCAGGTTAACATACTACTCATCCTCGCTGACGAAAACGCTAGCTCGGACTTCGTCGTCGATGAGCCTGTTAACATAAACTCCGACTCCGTGGCAGTTGGTTCCAGGACCCTCTTGTCGATGGAGCTTGTCCACTCCACCGTCGTGGCATTTTATACTTGGTGCCAAGTACCTCTGACCATGGTCCTGGACCTCAGCTTTCCAGAAAGAATCTAAAAGGCTTGGGCCTGTCACTCTTTGTAGCAAACAGACGTGTGCGCCCCGCAATTTTTCGCTTTTTTGTATCTAACAACCGGTGTTTAGTACATTTTCTTTAAAGTTATTACTTTAATTTTTTGCTACATCGCGTCTCTATCCTGTGATAGTGCATGTTATTAGTGTTTTATCACATAATTGTGAATTTTATTTGTGCTTAGTTTGAGCTCTGTTTATTTCTACATAAACTGAGTTCAAAGTTTTGTTGTTGTGGTAAGCATTAGATTTTGCGTGTTTATTCTTTGTGCTTTCCTTCCCGCTCGCAGAGTGACGGTTTCTCTCTCAACAACTCTCAGCTGACAGTATGCCGGCACCCTCGTAGGGGGTTCAGTCAGAGGATTTTTGCCAGCCAAATTTACAGCTTACTCTAAATAATTTTTTTTTACAAATAAGTATTAATATTTTTTAGCTCTTTATTTTATTTAATTAAAAAAAAAAATAAAAATTGTGCAGAGCGTGACTCGATCCGCAGCTGTCTTTTCAGTTGCAAGGCTTATACACATATAAGGTCATAAATATGTCATTAAAATTACCCTATTCTTTGAGTTTGCTCACGAAGCGTGCGCGCTAGCCTATTTTAAATGTGTTCCAAAATCATCAATACAGCTAAAAAGCAACAGTTTTTTGCGATTTTTGAAGGCGGTAGAGCGCGTGTCAAAAATCTAAAACGACCTGAGTGTACGCATAACACGTATTTTAAAACAAAATTTCATAGCTCTTGCTTTTATAGTCTCTAAGATCCAGGTGTTCATACGGACGGAAAGACATCCGGACAGACGGACATGGCCATATCGTCTCATCAGTTGACGCTGAGATTGACCAATCGTTGTCCTAATGGCGACAAATTCAATGCTAGATAAGTTAGAAAATTCTAGCTTTAAACAAGTTTCAGTAAGTGGTAAGATACCATGTTCAAAACAGAAACTACGAGGGTGGTCCGATAAGTACTTAGCCTCCAAAACAAAAACGAAAATTTTGGAAAAGTGGCTATTTATTTTTCAACATAGTCTCCTTTTAGCTCGATACACTTGACCCAGCGATGCTCCAACTTTTTTAACCCGTCTGAAAAATACGTTTTCTCGAGGTCTCCAAAATAGGCCTCTGTGGCGGCGACGACCTCTTCGTTCGACGCAAATTTCTGTCCATCGAGTGACTTTTTCAAGTTTGGAAACAAAAAGAAGCCACACGGGGCAAAATCTGGAGAATATGGTGGATGGGGAGCAGTTCGTAGCCCAATTCGACCAATATGGCCGTGGCTCTGAAGTGGTTTCATGGTTGCGTTTGTTGTCCGAAGTGAGCAAACGCGGCACACATCGCGCCGACTGCTTTCTCATGCCCAAAATTTCATGCAGGATATGACCCTCGCGGTCTTTTGAGATGCCTACTGTCTCAGCTATCTCGCGCATCTTCAATCGGCGGTCTGCCAATTCCGTTATCCTCAGTGGTAACCGTTTTTGGGGCACCTGGCCGTGGCTCATCAAAAACCGACGTGCGACCACGTTGAAACTCGTTGAACCAATTTTTTACTGTCGTCATCAAAGGAGAAGAGTCACTGTACACAGCATCCAAGCGCTCTTTGATTTCGCTGCGCGATTTCCCTTCCAAAAACAAGAATCGAATCACATACCGATATTGCTCTTTCTCCATTTTTCTAAAATCCGCGGACACGTCCCATTCCACACGTAGTCAAAACAAAACTACGCGTCCGATTCGGGTGAAATTTTGACAGTAGCCGTCTAAAAGAATGTACTACACGATAGTAAATGTCTCTTGGATAGTGACTCCTCTGGGCGGTGAGGCTAAGTACTTATCGGACCACCCTCGTATCTACATAGAGTTTGTATAATTTTTATGAAATACCACTTACGTTTTAATCTGTTATACGAGTAGAGGACGTTAGTTGACCAGGATTAATATTTAGTGTTGGAGTGGTGGCGTCGCAAAATGATAACAAAATAACAATACAAATTTGTTGTATTGAATTTCGCGTGCAACTTGTAAGCCGCTGGTCAAACAAAAGATTACAGTTCAGTGGAAAATGTAACAAGTCTTATGAAGTGGTATTTTTAATTGCTGGACGTTGACGTACATAGTATGCACACTCAAGTGGCCCAAGCGATACCAAGCTTACGTAGCATAAAATAGATCAAATTTTAAGGATCAGGTCAAAAATATAAACAGGTAGAAAGAAAACACTATTAAATTTATCTCTATAAGCTAAATTCAGACTAATTATTAATTAAATAGGTTAGTAGTATACTTTTTAGACTGAAAATAGTGTTAGCGCTACATGATGAAATCTATTATAGTTATAACATCAAACTCCAAATGGGTCATGCAATGCATTTTATTCTGACGAATTAATATTACCATTAATAAGATTAAAAATAAATAAAATGTCATGCCTTTTTTTTAGATTAGCTAAGGAAGGTATGTTTATTATTGATATGGCACGGCCAATCCCTGAACTGCAGGCATATTTTAACATCATCCCCATACGCGCACGCGAGATTGCATCAAGATAATAAGTAGATCATTTATGAACAATGTGAAAAGTAAGGGATCGAAATGGCTGCTTTGGGAAACTCCAGAGGTAACTATTACAAAGAAAATTATTAAGCCTTTGAGTTCTTTGGCTTAGCTAGCTTAAAATCCATCAAATCAAATTATTAGGAAATCACATTAAGTCAAGCTTATATAACAAAAGAGAATGAAACCTCGGCTCCGTACCGAAGTACTCAGCCGGAAACTCCATCTGGACCGGGCGAAAACACCGGCTTAATTTTTGAAGATATCGAATCAGCGACTTCTCACTCATTGAGGGACTGAAGATACAATTCGACCAAGACAGGCGCGTTAGAGTATCAAGAAGAAGAATAGGTATTTTGAAAAAACGACGCAAGTAGATGGGCGATTGCCTGACCAGTATTTGCTTTCGAATTTTTGTAAAATAGACACGAAGGTCAAAACAAAGACTTACGCAGGGTTATTAGAAAGATTTAATTTTGTATAGAAGAAATTGGCGGCGGCACTTATGTCAGTGCAAAAGTTGGATTAATTTGGAAAAGTGCCTTTCAAAAGCAACGAACTTATATGGCAGGTATATCAGAATTAGTGACAATTCAAGTCAACTATCAAGTAAGAAATAAACATAAGCCATCAGAAGATACTTTTATAGATAGAAACCCAATATTATTTCGGTTATTAATATGTAATATGTAATGGTTGTCTTTTCAAAGATTTAGTGTATTTCCAGAGTGTATAATTTGAGTCCAGAGTATAATCCATTGAGACCATCTTTTGTTCAAAGAAATTGCTGCGTTACGTTTCGTAGCTGATTTGCTGCTTGATTTCACAAAATTCTATACCAGGGGCCTTGAGATCGCAGACACCTTTTCCTTGCAAGGAGCTCTCTAGCCCTCCATGTGAGTATGCTGCCATATTTTATCGGGTCTGCAGGAGACCATGGAGCAGCTGAAACACACAGTTTTAAAACATGTGGTAAGTGATCACAGATTGTATTGTTGGCAGAGAATCGTATTTTGTCATATACTCGTATGTAAGTACACTGATTTCTTTGTCATTACAATATTACGTAGAAAGGGAAGAAGATTGTATAATTTTAGAATCAGAATTTAAAACAGGTAAGAAAGCTACAGTCGACTAGAAAATATCTGCTACCTAGTTTTGTAGAGCACGAATAAGCGTGATTCGATTTGAAATTTATAGAAAACTTGTTAAATTTGCTAAAAATTTCACAAGCGCGATTCGACGCACACTGAGACATGCATAGCCTCTGCGCTACCAAACGACTGTGTGGAAAGCGTTCTAATAATAAGGTTTCCATTACTTATTGTTTGAGTTTTACTTCAACAATTGTAAGATTTGCAGCATACTTGGGTTCTTTTTTTTTAATTTTAACTTTTTTCTTACTACGCAATTTATAACAGTGTTTCCAAATCCAAATCCAATTTTTTTGTTGTTTTATTTTTATTATTTAATTCTAAATAAATTCTAAGCAAAAACAATGATGTTAGAGATGAATTTGATGATAATTAAAGAAAACAGGAAAAATAACCGCATAAACTCAATTTTGCACGTTTTATGACTGACACTTATTTTCGCTCTCCCACTTCCGTTATCTGCATAAATCGGCCAGATTCACCGTTATATTTATTTTTATGTTCTTTTTGATGTTGGTAGTGCAACGTGTTTCGGGCTTCGATTACAATTAGATTGTAATTATAAATAATTTGTTAATAATTTGTGAAAAAAAGGAGAAAACTATCTGAAGCGATTGAAAATAATGTTGTAATCCTGACCGAGAATAGTTGTTCTTCACGTATAACTACCAAGAGGCTTGGTATAAGCCAAACGGCGGTGATCGCAGTCCAAAAGAGACGGTATTTGAGTGTCTCCCAACGCGCAAGTCGTGAACAATTATTGAGGGACTCTAAGATAATGAGAAGCTTCTAACACCGAAGTGTGCTTCCCTGGCCATTAACAAGAATGTCAGCGAATGGACTGCTAGAAGAGCTCTGCGAGATATCGGATATATTTCAAGTGTGAAAAAAACAAACCTGCAAACAAACTGATAAAACTGTTAAGAAAGGCGTGTTCCACGTGTTTCACGCGATTTAACTCAAATTTTCAGAAAAAGTCCAGGTTGGTCTATTTCATAAGTGTACGAAAAATCACGTCTATAGCTATTCGGCAAACATTTTTAAAGTATGTTTTTAAAAATCTGTTGTGGGCGTGGTAATTCTAAAATAAACTTGATCTACGAGCAATTATAACAAGTGTTTTAAAAACCAATTCATAGCTCTAGCTCTTATAGTCTCTGAGATCTAGGTGTTCATACAGACAGACGAACATGGTTATATCGTCTCGGATGTTGACACTGATCAAGAATATATATACTATATGGGGTCGGAGATGCCTCCTTCTGCCTGTTAATACAATTTCTGTTGGCACTAAATTATAATACCCTTCTACCCTATGGGTAGCGATCCATCTGCTTGACACTCTTAATATACCCTGTAATTTTGGTACAAATCGAATAAATAGAACAAAAGTTATTCGTGAAATTATTTATCAAAATTGTTGTGCCCAATGCATATGGACGTTTTAAGTGTGTAAATGACTTAGAGATATCAAACTTGATCTGCGAAGACCTACACGAGTACTGTCACCAAATTTTATATTTTTAATTCATTCACACACATAAAACGAAAATTTGAATTGGACACAACTTGTTTTTATAAATAATTTAACAAATTATTTTTACTAATCAGATTTTAACCAAAATTGCAGGATATGTCAAGAATAATAATCACAGATGGTACACCAAATTAGACATCATTACCCTGACATTTCTCTTTGTAGCAAACAGACGTGTTTTTTTTTTGTGCGCCTCGCAATTTTCTCTCTTTTTATCTAACAACCGGTGTTTAATACATTTCTTTCAAGTAATTACTTTAATCGTTTGCTACATCGCGTTGAAAACGTGAAAAAGTAAATGAGATTAGTTTCTTATTACAAAATAGTAATTTACATTTGTGCTTATTAGAGCTCTATTTCTACATAATCTGAATTTAAAGTTTTGTTGTTGTGGTTAGCATTAGATTTTGCGTGTCTACTCTTTGTGCTTTCCTTCCCTTCCTTCTCTCTCAACAATTCTCAGTTGACAGTATTCCGTTAGTGGCGTTCTCTACTCTCACTGCTTGCTCTATTATTTTGTTGTTGTTTACATATTTATATTTTGAGTCCGTACAGTGGGCATAGTAAATACTATTTTAAAGTAAATTACCTGATTTTGATTTTTAAAATGGAAAGCAAAATTGTATGTTGTAGTTGCAGATACCATGGCCAAAAGAACTGGGCTTAACCGGTGTTGTGAGTCATGTCGAGAAGTTGAGTGTGAAATGCGGATGTTTATCAGAAAGAAAAGATTTGGTTTTAATAATATGATTGGTGGCTTTTATAAGTTAAACGATCAGTTTAGTGCTTTGAATTCTCAGTTCAATAGTTTGAAACTTATGGCAAAGTCTCCATAGCGTAAAAAAAACAACTTCTTGTGACGTACTATTATCCAAACTTTTACCTCTACTATCAACTGACCCACCCACTTCTTCGTTAGTTCCGCAGTTAATCTCGTTTGCTACCCCAGTAGCAACAACGACTGCGGAAAGCGCTCCACCGATATTAGTTAACGCCGAAGTTGTCCACGGTTGTCACTAGAAGTAGAGGCAAGCCGAATCCTAATAAAAAAATTTCTTCAGTACCTCCTCCAACTATTCTTACTGTCGGATCACCGACTTTATTGGGTTCCAAAGATAATATACCAAATATTACTCCTTTGGCTCCTAAACCACTTGTGGGGGTTCCACCAATGAAAAAGATTTTTGTTTCAAGGTTTGCCTGTGATCTCACGTCAAATGACGTAAAGGCTTTCATTAAAGTCAACATTAAAAATGTCAATCCAAAAATGGAAAAATTTAAATTTGCTTATGATAGACAAATTGCATCTTTGAAGATCAATGTCGCAACTTCACTTTTTGAAACCGTATGCTCGCCGTGTTTTTGGCCAGAGTATTTGGTGGTAAAAGAGCTCAAAGCCAAAGTTAAAAATCGGATTGGGCGTTTATCAAATTAACCTGTACAGTATCAATCCCAATTTGCAGTAGACTCCAGCTTGTCATCGGAGCCATTTCATTATAATAATACTAACATAATAACATAGAGTTTCTATCTATAAAAGTAAATTTTCATGGTGTAAGTTTATTTCTTACTTGCTCATATATACCTCCGTCGTCCGATTTATCTGTATACCAGGATCATCATACTTGAATTATCTTTGGGTCAAATTAACAATATACGAAATTCTCTTTGCCAGCAATTAGATCTGTGCTTTATCTCTAAACCTACCAGCGCAGTTCTATCCAGATCGGAACCACTTACATCTCCTTAAGTACCTCACCATCCAACTCTGGAGTTATGGATCGAACTTAGTAGATCTGTACTCACTAATTCTGATGTACCTGCCGATCGAGTTCGTTGCTTTCGAAAGTCAAACTTTCCCAAATGAATCCAACTTCTTAATCGAATTGATTGGTCTTATTTGTATTCCTGCACTTCCAGTATTCTTGATGCCAGTATTCCCTCTTATTTTCCGCATAGGTCTAGTAAACCTCATTAATTTCTTTCTAATCTTACGAACTTGAAGTCTAGATTTTACAAAAAGTTTAAAATTTCAGGCTCTACCTTAACTTTTTCGCAATATATAATTGCTCGGTCTAATTTTATCGAGCTTAACGCTGTGTGTTATAATTAATACTAAGCTCTCCATCGGGTTAGCTTCTCTGAAAACCCAAGAAAGTTTTTTAATTTTGTAAACACTAAGCGTAAGTCTTCCTATTATCCTCTCTGTATAACTTACGAAAATTCGAAAGCAAATTCTAGTCTGGCGATCGCTGATCTATTGCTTCTTTTTTTCAAACCACCTATCCTTCTTCTTCCTACTCTAACGCGCTCTATCCTTATAGCCTGTCTCGGTCGAATTGTATCTTCAGTCCCTTAATGAGTAAGGCGGCTCTGATTCGATGTCTTCAAATGGTTGAGCCGGTGTTTTCGCCGTGTTCAGATGGATCTCCCGGCTGTGTACTTCGGTACGGAGCCGAGGCTTTATGCAGACCGTTGCTGACATTATTTGATTTATCACTTGAGTCATCGACTTTCCCTCTTTATAGAAGGAGTCTTTCATTATTCCTCTTCATAAGAAGGATAGTAAGTCTGATGCCAAAAACTATAGATGGATATATAAATTGTCTGCTATACCAAAAGTTTTTGAAAATATAATAACAAGTCATTTACTACATTTATGTAGTTCTATTATTTCCCCCTACCAGCACCGATTTGTGAAACATAGATCCGCTGTTACTAATATTCTTGAGCTTTCTTCGTTCGTTAACCAGGGTTTCCTTAAAAATGAACAAACTGACGTCATCTAAATCGATTTTAGTAAAGCCTTTGACTCAGTAAATCATTCTCTTTTGTTATATACACTGTTGTGCACTTGAATAGGGACAAGAATTTGTGTATGTTTCGTTACATTTTTCTCTTAATCTACTATAGTTATTGGCATGTGCTTTGATATTTTTTAAAGAAGAGAACATAGGCAAACTATGGAAATAAGAGAGAGATAGCGACAAATTACCGTTATAATTTTTTTTTTAAATTTTGCTTTGACTTTCCTAGAATGCTGTACTTTTTTTCACCACGTCGCCATGAAATCCATATGAACTTATTATATGTCTTATATGTCTTACAAAATAGAAGATCATCAACCTATAAGACCGTATAAACAAGAAGTCATTTATCATGGTAATAATATGCAACAAAAGTACAAAAGTATTTAAATTGACCCTCTTCAGAAATATTTTTTTCAAAATTTTTGACCTTGTCGTACCAAGTTCTAATTCCGGCCTTTTCACTCAGCCCGCTGCATCGAGTGGGAGTTTACGGTGCCAAGGTGACCAGGAGATTCAGGCAGTAGCCGGAACCAACCCGACGGAGGAAGTCAAACCTTTCACATCGATGTTGGTGGAACCGAAGAAACCCAAGCCACCTCCGAAAGAGAAAACGAGTGCACCCGATAAACTTGCAACAGCCACACCTCCTGGAAAGGAGAGAACGGTGAGCAAGCAACTGATCTGAAGATGGGCTGAAGATGGGAAAGGATTGCGATCGGGCAATTGTTCCCGGAGGTTTTGGACGCGGAGAAGCTAGGTCGACCGGAGAGTATTCGGGAAGTGCAGATTAATCTGCACCACTCGAGGGTTATTTCCAAAGACTACGGTGGATGTTCATGAAGAAGGTGGATGTGGCTCTCATCCAAGAACCTTGGATGGTAGGTGAAAGGGTTAGTGGTTTGGGTGCCCTCGGATACCAGCAGAAGGATGACGGATCTAATCCTTGGATGTGATGCTAATGCCCACAATACTTTTTGGGAAAGCAAAAACACCAACGAGGGGAGTCGCTGCTTGAATTCGTGATGCTCACTAATCTTAATGTGTGTAACCGGGGTAGCCACCCCACCTTCCGCAACAAGAACCGAGCAGTGGTTATAGATTTAAACCAAGCTACTAACAGCGACTAGTACGTATGCACGGAATGCTCTATTTCGGATCATTACAGGATAGTGTTCAAAGTTGGATGGTCCAGAGAGGCAAAGCCCCCTTCAGGAATCCACAAAGGATAAACTGGGTCAAATTCTCAAAACTTGTTAAGGAATATATTCCTTACCACTTAATGGGAAGGCTACACAATCCAGACAAAATGGAGAAATCGACCTAAACTGTTACAAAGACTCTATGGAAGGCCTTCATCAATTCCTGTCCACAGCCGTCCACCCAAGTCAAACCGCAACAATTGGTGGACTCCAGAACTCGGCCAGGTAGACTAGAATGCCTACCATCACAGTTGCAAGATCTTCAAAAAGAAAATTAATCGGGCAAAAAGAGTTTCGTGGACTACATTTTGCGAGGAGCTAACCAACACCACTGAAGCGTCCAGATTTCGAAGGGTGCTGGCGAAAGATCCAGCCACAGCGGCTGCAACCTGGATGGCACATTCGCTAAAGACAGTCAAGAATCTCTTCAACTCTTCATGAACGCACACTTTCCAGGTTGCTTAGAAGCTGAAGACGAGAATAATATTACCACCTCTCACATCAGCGGCGAGCCTGTGGAAAATGTGGCTCACGAGAGCCAAGCCCTAATCGACGAAGTTGTAAATACAGAAGAGATAATCTGGGCTATCAAGTCGTTCCACCACTAAAAGATCTAGAAATTTCCTTCGTTTATTATACAGTCAATTCATTTGTTGTGTTCTGTGCAACTTGGCGACTCAAAGCAAACTGCTTCAATTCGCAGTATTCTATATATTATTTTAATGATATCAGAAATTTTAACAGTTAAAGTTAATTACTAAAAACTAAGGCCTAACGTCGTCAACATTTTAAACAAGAAAAATAATCCCCAACCAATTTTTAAGGTAGAACTTGAACCATATAACGGTACTCTTAAAAAAAACGAAATGCACCAATCTACAAACTTCAGTTTCTACTACATCGTAGAACCACTGTAGAAGAAGATGTGTGTGTAGCTTGTAGAGAGCTTCAGTAGAATCCAGCGTGTGACTACGCCCCGCTCTGCAAACGCACGGGTTACACCATCTAATTCAAAACCAGACGTATTCTTTTCGAACGCAGTTAGATCGTCATTTGACAATGACTCCGAGTCCTCCGTAAGGAAAAATGTGACATTTGCCAGTGATTTAAAACCGGATTGGAGCTTCCTTTCCAAATACATCGCACTTAAAACTACCCCAACTAGAGCCAAACACAACAAAATATTATCAGCCTATGGAGCAGATACAAAACAACTTTAAGGCCATGTTCTCTAACCTACATCTAAGCTTAATGGAGTTCATGTCTTTCATGCAATAAATAGAGCAATTTTCAACATTTTGCGACAAGCACTCTCTGTGGAGAGCCCATCCAACCTCACCGACAGAAACTGTGGCGCCTATAAGAAACACAGTGGGCGGCTGGGGGGACAGAGCCAGAACACAGCACCTTGAAAATGTGTTCCAGCTAACTGCTGCCACAAATGCACAACACTACCGCCTGTAACAAATGACTTTCGACCAAAAGAAATCGCTCATATCATCAAAAATCAACTGGATCCGAAAAAATTACCAGCCTCCGACCAAATAACGCCAAAAATGATTCTAAGAATCCATAAAAAAATCCCATCATACCAATTTGGGTTTCGTGAAAAACACAGAACTATCGAGCAGGTCAATCGAATAACTTTTGAAATATGAAACGCATTCGAAAATCGAGAATATTTCACTGCAATATTTTTTGATGTAGCTCAAGCATTCGATAGAGTTTGGTTAAAAAGTCTAATGCATAAGATCAGAGCAACGCTTCCTAATAATACACACAAATTATTAGAACCTTACCTATACGACAGGAAATTCGCTTTGAGATGCAATTCTGCTAAGTCTGACGATTACACCATTAGAGCTGGAACCCTCAAGGGAGCCTACTGGCGCCAACGCTATACGTTCTCTACACAGCAGACATCCCAACAAGCAAACGACTAATAACATCTACCTTTGCCGAGGATACAGCTATTTTCGGCCGTTCATCTAGTCGACGGGGAAAACTGGCTATATGAATGGCGAATAAAAGTAAAAAAAAAGTAATGCAAATATGTTACGTTTAAATTGGCACCCCTTAGACTAAACAATTCCGCTCACCTGCCAGTGAACGACGTAACGTTTTTAGGAGTACACCTCGACAGACGACTCACTTGGCGAAGGGACATCGAAGCCAAGAGAACACAATTGTAACTAAAAGCCAATAGCCATCATTGGCTTATCGGTCCTCTCTTAGTCTTGAATACAAGGTGCTGCTCTACACTGTCGTACTTAAACGAATCTGGACCTACATATAGCTCCCAGTTATGGGGGAACGCTAGTAGTTGCAATACTAATGTTGTCCAGCGAACTCAATCAAAGATCTTGAGAACCATCATCGGGGCACCATGGTACGTTCGGAACGAAAACATACATAAAGACCTCAATATTCAAGCAGTCAGAGATGTAATAGCTGAACAGAAAGAGAAGTCGCAAAGCAAGCTTTCCTCGCGCCCTAACCCCTCGCTTGGGTGCTAACCAGGCTGTTTAGCCGCTCCCATCTTTGTCGTCATAATCTACCAACCCTAGAATCAAGGGACGTGCAACACTAAAACTATTATATTTGAATTGTTAATTAATGTTTACTTATAAGATTTGATAACTTAATGTTAGTCTCAGCTTAAGATAAAAGTAAAGTTTTTAAAAAGACTTTTTTCTTGTTATCTTCAGTATAGCGGACAATTTGGAAATACCTCTATAATTATTAACGTTACGTTCTTAATCATTTTTATGCAAGGGGATTATGAATGAATCCTTCCATATAGCAGGGAAAGAAGCAGACTCAACAGACATAATAAATTATTTATGTAAAAGTAAATGTAATGTTTCTGTACAATACCTAAGTACACAGCCTGGAATACCATCTGGGCCGGGTGAAAATACAGGTGTAATTTGATTAAGTTCGCTTAGAACGGAGCTTTCAGTGATCACAGGTTCTGGAATAAAGTTAGACTTTTGAAAGTTATAGGGATAAGATATATGAGGTGAGTAGAAGCCCATTGAGTAAGTAGATTTAAAGAAGTCTATAAACAGATCGGAAGCGGCCTGATCTCAGTATGTCAAGAAGAAGTCGAGAAGACAGTTATTGCAGTTTTAGATATGGTTTCTTTGTGAAAAAGCCAACTACTCGGGTGTTTTTACCCCATCTCCTTTCTTGATCGTATATGATTTTGCGTCGCTTCGCTGTTCGCGGTTCTATTTTATGAGTGCCTGTTGCATGCTTTGCACTGACTTTAATAATAGTAATTTTGTTATTTAGCCATAATTTGTTTTAGTATAGATTACAAATAAACTTGAAATTATAAAGCCAATAGTGTTTTATTTACACGAAGCATCTTAACCTAACATAATCTTTTTTTTACCCGCCACCCATAGGGTAGAAAGGTAGTAGAGCTAAGTGCCAACAGAAAACGTATGTAACAGGCAGAAGGAGGCATCTCCGACCACATAAAGTAATATATTCTAGATCAGTATCAACAGCCGAGACGATATAGCCATGTCCGTCCGTCCGTCCGTTTGTCAGTCTGTCCGTCTGTATGAACGCCCAAATCTCAAAAACTATAAGACATAGAGACACCAAATTTAGTACATAGGTTCCTGCATTCCTTACGTAGATCAAGTTTATTTCAAAAGTTGGATGCCACGCCCCCTTCGTCCATATATGCATAAATCTAGAACAAGTCAAGTTTTTTTATATATACTGCGTATAACTCAAAAAGTTCTTTGTGTAATGATGTGTTATTTTTTATTTTTTAAAAATCGGATAGGTAATACAAAAGTTATTTTTTTAAATTATTTATCAAAATAATTGTGCCCAATACATATGGACGTTTTAAGTGTGTGAATGACCCAGAGATATCAAATTTGGTGACAGTATTCGTGTAGGTCTTACGCAGATCAAGTGTGTTTTTGATCTTCTACACGCCCCTTTCCGCCCACAAAAACTGTAAAGGCCGTAATAATACCCCTAGAGCATTAAATTTTGGTATCCATAATTGTAATTATTCTCTTAATGAGTCTTGTAAATTTAGTTGCGAATAAAACACAAGGAATTTATTTTATATGCAAAATTCACTTGCAGCTGCTCGCGATTTATTTGTTTAGTTGATAGTGTGACCATATCGGTTTGATTGCGGGGATCATACGGTCAAGCACTCTCGCCTGTAGTTTTTTTTACTTGTTTGTTATATGCAAGTCGACGTCCATCAGGTTGCAAATTCTTAAGCTCTGGATACAAATAAGTGGAGTTTAGCCAATCCTCATTTTGTTCATGACATTTTATTTTAGAATTCCTGCAGCTACGTAATTTAGAAAAATTTTGGGCCTTCAGCTTATGCACTCTTAATTTTGAAGACTTAACTACGGTTTTATAATCTAAATCTTATCTACTTTGAGAATCTAAATAATTAACTATCAATTAATATTATTAGTTTCCTTAGAAAATAATTTTATAATTTCGATCATTTTTAAGTCCCTAATTTTTTCCGCTTGCATGTGTATTCTTTGAAAGCCAAAATGCAAATGACGAGTCGGCTGTGAAAATTACACACTTCTGCAGAAGTCGCATGCACGCTTCGTTTCGTTCTAGGTATTAAGTGAACATTTTTTTTTTGTTTTCTAGTTTTGTGTAAACAAACCTTGGGTTATGCAACAAATTATTATCATACCATTGTTTTGTTTTTTTTTTTTTAATATTATTGGTCTCTTGTTTATGTTTATGTTTACATTATGGCTACTGGTTTGGGCGGCATTGAGTTTGTTATGTTTATCAATGCTTCTATTCGTAAGTGGTGAGTGTAATGTGATATGCTTATGTTTATAAAAGAGTTCTTAATTGGTTTCACATTAGAGTGGATTGTATCGTAAGCAGAATAGTTGGATATGCTTATGTTTATAAAAGAATCCCTAATTGGTTTCAGATTAGAGTGAATTGCATGCCTGGCTTTAGTGTTAATGCTGATAGTTATACCCGCTACCCATAGGGTAGAAGGGTATTATAACTTAGTGCCAACAGAAAATGTATATAACAGGCAGAAGGAGGCATCTCCGACCCCATAAAGTATATATATTCTTGATCAGCGTCAACAGCCGAGACGATATAGCCATGTCCGTCTGTCCGTCTGTCTGTCCGTATGAACACCTTGATCTCAGAGACTATACGACATAGAGTCACCAAATTTGGCAAAAAGGTTCCTTCATACCCTACGCAGATCGAGTTTATTTCAAAAGTTGGATGCCACGCCCCCTTCGCCCACAATAAGCATTAATCTAGAAAAAGTCAAGTTTTTTTTTTATGTAAATCGCGTATAACTCCAAAAGTTCTTTGTGTAATGATGTGTAATTTGGTAGCCCATCTGCGCTTGACACTCTTAATATACCCTGTAATTTTGGTACAAATCAGATAAGTAGAACAAAAGTTATTCGTTAAATTATTTAGTTGACAGTGTGACCATGTCGGTGTTGTGGATTTTTACCCGCTATTTTCAAATATATACAAACAAAACACAAGTTTCAGTACATTTTTGGTATATTTGTTGTTAAAATATCATTTAAATATTTTTTTTCTCTCGAAATGGGTTGCGGGTATTATACGGTCGAGCACTCTCGACTGTAGCTTTCTTACTTGTTTGTTCAATGCTTTTGAAGTTTTGCATCTGATCATCAAAAAGTCTTTTACTTATCATTTCTTTACTTTGTTTATTAATTTTTGCTTCAAATATTTTTATAACATTTCTGTTTGTACTATTGTGTTTGCTAGTTTGTTAATTGTGTCATTGAAATGTGTGTTGATATATATTTGTTGATTCATGTTGATAATTAGTGCATGATTGTTTTGGTCTATGATATAAAGGTGTTCAATTATGTCTTCCCCATCTTCATTGTCCATGACTCCAAAGAACCATTTGTACATTGTACCTACACCATTTAAAAGTCCACTCTACACTCTAGTAGACGGGGTAATTGATTTTATTTTTGCTTTAATCAGTGACTCTATTTCATTAATCAGTGACTCTTTGTTTGTTATTTCAATGTCTCTTATATTATTTTCTATTTTTTTAATAATTGTAGTAATTTGGTTAATTTCAATGATGTGTATAATAATTATAGTGTCATTAACAATTTCAGTTGATTGAATATTTACTGGTACGTATCCAGCTTCTTCCTGAATTGGATTAACATGTAATCTAATGTGCACCATTGATAATGTCATTATTAGTATTAGTAAAATATTCTGTAAGTTAAAAAAAATATGTATGAATATATAAAAAAATGATTATTTTTAGTAAACAAAATTATTCTTCCAGTTGTAATGGTCTCTTGATATTACAAGCATAGTTTCTTTTAGACGTAATGGAGGGGGGTGGCTCTACAGGAATTCAAGGAGAAGAAGGAAGCGGTGAAAATACTAGAAGTGGAGGACCATCAGGTTTAGGAGCAGATTACAGGTTTGAGCAGGGTTTTGTAGGCGTCTTAAATTCGTATTGACCAAGCAATTCCATACTAGTATCAAATTCACTAGTAAGAGACTTGGTCATTATACGAAGTTTAGCAAATTGGTTTTTCACGTAGTTTTATATACGTCAAAAATCAAATTGCTTTTCAATGCATACCGGACATGACCACTTAATTCCACCGCTGCCGTTTTTCACAGCAGCGTTGATCTTTTCATGATCGTGGCCGGTAATGCCTGCACATTTTATATGCATCAAACTATCACACAGCCAGCAGGAAACAAACTTAGGATGGTCACCATCACGAGTCGGCCCATATGTGCAATTAAATTTGCAGCACTGCATAATTAGTCCTGGCTCTTCAAACTAGGTTGTGGCGTAGGACTTGAAATCCACCCACGTAAAAACCAAAAATTCAGTGAAGGAAGGAGAAGCCTCGGATAGACACCGGACTAAAGATAACGACCATAAGAACCGAACAAAGGACAATGATTTGAGAGTATGCACCTGGAATGTGCGAACATTGTATAGACCAGGTAGTGCTCAACAACTAGCGGATACCCTCAATAAATGTAGGGCTGACATCACTGCCATCCAGGAAATGCGATGGATAGGACAAGGTTGCGTGAAGAAGAAGGACTGTGACATATACTACAGTTGCCATCCAGACCGGCATGAATTTGGTTGTGGATTTGTTGTAGGCTCTCGATTGAGGCGCCGGGTCTCTCATTTTACTCCGATAAATGAGAGAATAGCAACAATCCGGGTTACAGCCAAATTTTAACATCACTCTGATATGCGTGCATGCCCCCACCGAGGAAAAAGACGATGTCGCCAAGAATAACTTCTATGCGGAGCTCGACCGAGCATACGGCCGCCCATCCCATGATATTCAAATCCTCCTCGGAGACTTTAATGCCAAGGTTGGGCGGGAAGGTATCTTTGGTGCCACCGTGGGGCGATATAGTCTGCATGAGACCACTTCGAGCAATGGTCTCAGGCTAGTAGGCTTCGCAGCAGCGCATAACATGGTGGTGCGTAGCTCAAGTTTCCGTCATTTGGACATTCATAAGGCATCTTGGCTCTCTCCCGATCGACTGACCAAAAATCAGATCGACCATGTTGTGATTGACGGAAGGCATGCATCTAGTATACTTGATGTGCGAACATGGCGGGGTCCTAACATAGACTCCGACCATTACCTTGTTTCAGCCAAGATACGCATGCGGCTAAGTGCGACGAAGATCGTGCGTCGAGGTATGCCGAGAAGGCTGGACGTCGGGAAGCTGCAATCAGAACTGGTGAAGGAAACAATCTACACTCGTGTCTCGGACCTACTGGGACAGACATCTCAAAGACCTGAGGACATCGGCTGTATGTGGGAGCACATAGTGAACTCCTTGAAGGCTTCGGCGGAAGAGGTACTAGGATTCCGGCCTCCACCTAAGAGAAACCCATGGTACGATCAGGAGTGTCGTGACGCAACAGCTGCAAAAGACGTGGCGTACAGAAGAACATTGCAGGCTGGGGCGACACGACGTATAGTCGAAGTATACAGGTCGACGAGAAACGCCTTTTCATACGCAAGAAACGAGAACACGAAAGGCGTGAGTGCGAGAATGTAGAGAGTTGCAGATGCCGGAACGAAGCTCGGAACTTCTACCAGAGGGTTAAGCGTCTAACCCAAGGCCACAGGACGGTAGGAGTTTCTTGCAGGGATGACAACGAAAACTTGGTCACAGACGCGGAGGTTGTGCTGAGGTTATGGAGGGACCACTTCTCAAAGCTTTTGGATGGAGACAACGACGACCTTGACGATGGTGATCCACGAACCCCAATCTATAGTACTGACACAGAAGTACCAATCCCGAGCCATATCGAAGTCAGTGCGGCGATACAGCGCCTTAAGAACAACAAGGCTGCTGGAGCTGATGGCTTACCAGCTGAGCTTTTTAAGGCTGCTGGTGATTTGTTGGTAGGGTGCATGCACCAACTAATCAGCAAGATATGGCTCACTGAGAGCATGCCCGAAGATTGGAACCTCAGCATGATCTGTCCTATCCTGAAGAAGGGTGATGCCACAGTGCGCTCCAACTATCGTGGCATTAGTCTTCTTCCGGTCGCATATAAGGTCCTAACGAGCGTATTATGTGAAAAACTGAAACCTCACGCCGAAGCACTGATTGGACCTTATCAGTGCGGTTTCAGGCCTGGAAAATCTACGATTGACCAGATATTCACATTGCGCCAAATCTTGGAGAAGTCGTACGAAAGTCAGATAGACACCTTCCATCTTTTCGTCGACTACAAGGCAGCTTTTGATAGCCCCCGACGAGATCACCTATATGCCGCCATATCTGAGATTGGTATTCCAGCAAAGCTTACGCGGCTTTGCAGAATGACGTTGAGCAACACCATCAGCTCCGTCAAAGTAGGAAATGACCATTCCGAAACCTTTAGTACCAAGTGTGGTCTCAGACAAGGTGACTCGTTGTCTTGTATGCTCTTCAATATCCTAATGGAGAGTAATATAAGGAAGGCTGGTGTGCATCGGACGGGCATAATATTGACAAATAGATGTGTCCAGTTGCTTGGGTATGCCGATGATATTGACTAAGTGGAGTTTAGCCAATCCTCATTTTGTTCATGACATTTTATTTTAGAATTCCTGCAGCTACGTAATTTAGAAAAATTTTGGGCCTTCAGCTTATGCACTCTTTATTTTGAAGACTTAACTACGGTTTTATAATCTAAATCTTATCTACTTTGAGAATCTAAATAATTAACTATCAATTAATATTATTAGTTTCCTTAGAAAATAATTTTATAATTTCGATCATTTTTAAGTCCCTAATTTTTTCCGCTTGCATGTGTATTCTTTGAAAGCCAAAATGCAAATGACGAGTCGGCTGTGAAAATTACACACTTCTGCAGAAGTCGCATGCACGCTTCGTTTCGTTCTAGGTATTAGGTGAACATTTTTTTTTTGTTTTCTAGTTTTGTGTAAACAAACCTTGGGTTATGCAACAAATTATTATCATACCATTGTTTTGTTTTTTTTTTTTTAATATTATTGGTCTCTTGTTTATGTTTATGTTTACATTATGGCTACTGGTTTGGGCGGCATTGAGTTTGTTATGTTTATCAATGCTTCTATTCGTAAGTGGTGAGTGTAATGTGATATGCTTATGTTTATAAAAGAGTTCTTAATTGGTTTCACATTAGAGTGGATTGTATCGTAAGCAGAATAGTTGGATATGCTTATGTTTATAAAAGAATCCCTAATTGGTTTCAGATTAGAGTGAATTGCATGCCTGGCTTTAGTGTTAATGCTGATAGTTATACCCGCTACCCATAGGGTAGAAGGGTATTATAACTTAGTGCCAACAGAAAATGTATATAACAGGCAGAAGGAGGCATCTCCGACCCCATAAAGTATATATATTCTTGATCAGCGTCAACAGCCGAGACGATATAGCCATGTCCGTCTGTCCGTCTGTCTGTCCGTATGAACACCTTGATCTCAGAGACTATACGACATAGAGTCACCAAATTTGGCAAAAAGGTTCCTTCATACCCTACGCAGATCGAGTTTATTTCAAAAGTTGGATGCCACGCCCCCTTCGCCCACAATAAGCATTAATCTAGAAAAAGTCAAGTTTTTTTTATGTAAATCGCGTATAACTCCAAAAGTTCTTTGTGTAATGATGTGTAATTTGGTAGCCCATCTGCGCTTGACACTCTTAATATACCCTGTAATTTTGGTACAAATCAGATAAGTAGAACAAAAGTTATTCGTTAAATTATTTAGTTGACAGTGTGACCATGTCGGTGTTGTGGATTTTTACCCGCTATTTTCAAATATATACAAACAAAACACAAGTTTCAGTACATTTTTGGTATATTTGTTGTTAAAATATCATTTAAATATTTTTTTTCTCTCGAAATGGGTTGCGGGTATTATACGGTCGAGCACTCTCGACTGTAGCTTTCTTACTTGTTTGTTCAATGCTTTTGAAGTTTTGCATCTGATCATCAAAAAGTCTTTTACTTATCATTTCTTTACTTTGTTTATTAATTTTTGCTTCAAATATTTTTATAACATTTCTGTTTGTACTATTGTGTTTGCTAGTTTGTTAATTGTGTCATTGAAATGTGTGTTGATATATATTTGTTGATTCATGTTGATAATTAGTGCATGATTGTTTTGGTCTATGATATAAAGGTGTTCAATTATGTCTTCCCCATCTTCATTGTCCATGACTCCAAAGAACCATTTGTACATTGTACCTACACCATTTAAAAGTCCACTCTACACTCTAGTAGACGGGGTAATTGATTTTATTTTTGCTTTAATCAGTGACTCTATTTCATTAATCAGTGACTCTTTGTTTGTTATTTCAATGTCTCTTATATTATTTTCTATTTTTTTAATAATTGTAGTAATTTGGTTAATTTCAATAATGTGTATAATAATTATAGTGTCATTAACAATTTCAGTTGATTGAATATTTACTGGTACGTATCCAGCTTCTTCCTGAATTGGATTAACATGTAATCTAATGTGCACCATTGATAATGTCATTATTAGTATTAGTAAAATATTCTGTAAGTTAAAAAAAATATGTATGAATATATAAAAAAATGATTATTTTTAGTAAACAAAATTATTCTTCCAGTTGTAATGGTCTCTTGATATTACAAGCATAGTTTCTTTTAGACGTAATGGAGGGGGGTGGCTCTACAGGAATTCAAGGAGAAGAAGGAAGCGGTGAAAATACTAGAAGTGGAGGACCATCAGGTTTAGGAGCAGATTACAGGTTTGAGCAGGGCTTTGTAGGCGTCTTAAATTCGTATTGACCAAGCAATTCCATACTAGTATCAAATTCACTAGTAAGAGACTTGGTCATTATACGAAGTTTAGCAAATTGGTTTTTCACGTAGTTTTATATACGTCAAAAATCAAATTGCTTTTCAATGCATACCGGACATGACCACTTAATTCCACCGCTGCCGTTTTTCACAGCAGCGTTGATCTTTTCATGATCGTGGCCGGTAATGCCTGCACATTTTATATGCATCAAACTATCACACAGCCAGCAGGAAACAAACTTAGGATGGTCACCATCACGAGTCGGCCCATATGTGCAATTAAATTTGCAGCACTGCATAATTAGTCCTGGCTCTTCAAACTAGGTTGTGGCGTAGGACTTGAAATCCACCCACGTAAAAACCAAAAATTCAGTGAAGGAAGGAGAAGCCTCGGATAGACACCGGACTAAAGATAACGACCATAAGAACCGAACAAAGGACAATGATTTGAGAGTATGCACCTGGAATGTGCGAACATTGTATAGACCAGGTAGTGCTCAACAACTAGCGGATACCCTCAATAAATGTAGGGCTGACATCACTGCCATCCAGGAAATGCGATGGATAGGACAAGGTTGCGTGAAGAAGAAGGACTGTGACATATACTACAGTTGCCATCCAGACCGGCATGAATTTGGTTGTGGATTTGTTGTAGGCTCTCGATTGAGGCGCCGGGTCTCTCATTTTACTCCGATAAATGAGAGAATAGCAACAATCCGGGTTACAGCCAAATTTTTTAACATCACTCTGATATGCGTGCATGCCCCCACCGAGGAAAAAGACGATGTCGCCAAGAATAACTTCTATGCGGAGCTCGACCGAGCATACGGCCGCCCATCCCATGATATTCAAATCCTCCTCGGAGACTTTAATGCCAAGGTTGGGCGGGAAGGTATCTTTGGTGCCACCGTGGGGCGATATAGTCTGCATGAGACCACTTCGAGCAATGGTCTCAGGCTAGTAGGCTTCGCAGCAGCGCATAACATGGTGGTGCGTAGCTCAAGTTTCCGTCATTTGGACATTCATAAGGCATCTTGGCTCTCTCCCGATCGACTGACCAAAAATCAGATCGACCATGTTGTGATTGACGGAAGGCATGCATCTAGTATACTTGATGTGCGAACATGGCGGGGTCCTAACATAGACTCCGACCATTACCTTGTTGCAGCCAAGATACGCATGCGGCTAAGTGCGACGAAGATCGTGCGTCGAGGTATGCCGAGAAGGCTGGACGTCGGGAAGCTGCAATCAGAACTGGTGAAGGAAACAATCTACACTCGTGTCTCGGACCTACTGGGACAGACATCTCAAAGACCTGAGGACATCGGCTGTATGTGGGAGCACATAGTGAACTCCTTGAAGGCTTCGGCGGAAGAGGTACTAGGATTCCGGCCTCCACCTAAGAGGAACCCATGGTACGATCAGGAGTGTCGTGACGCAACAGCTGCAAAAGACGTGGCGTACAGAAGAACATTGCAGGCTGGGGCGACACGACGTATAGTCGAAGTATACAGGTCGATGAGAAACGCCTTTTCATACGCAAGAAACGAGAACACGAAAGGCGTGAGTGCGAGAATGTAGAGAGTTGCAGATGCCGGAACGAAGCTCGGAACTTCTACCAGAGGGTTAAGCGTCTAACCCAAGGCCACAGGACGGTAGGAGTTTCTTGCAGGGATGACAACGAAAACTTGGTCACAGACGCGGAGGTTGTGCTGAGGTTATGGAGGGACCACTTCTCAAAGCTTTTGGATGGAGACAACGACGACCTTGACGATGGTGATCCACGAACCCCAATCTATAGTACTGACACAGAAGTACCAATCCCGAGCCATATCGAAGTCAGTGCGGCGATACAGCGCCTTAAGAACAACAAGGCTGCTGGAGCTGATGGCTTACCAGCTGAGCTTTTTAAGGCTGCTGGTGATTTGTTGGTAGGGTGCATGCACCAACTAATCAGCAAGATATGGCTCACTGAGAGCATGCCCGAAGATTGGAACCTCAGCATGATCTGTCCTATCCTGAAGAAGGGTGATGCCACAGTGCGCTCCAACTATCGTGGCATTAGTCTTCTTCCGGTCGCATATAAGGTCCTAACGAGCGTATTATGTGAAAAACTGAAACCTCACGCCGAAGCACTGATTGGACCTTATCAGTGCGGTTTCAGGCCTGGAAAATCTACGATTGACCAGATATTCACATTGCGCCAAATCTTGGAGAAGTCGTACGAAAGTCAGATAGACACCTTCCATCTTTTCGTCGACTACAAGGCAGCTTTTGATAGCCCCCGACGAGATCACCTATATGCCGCCATATCTGAGATTGGTATTCCAGCAAAGCTTACGCGGCTTTGCAGAATGACGTTGAGCAACACCATCAGCTCCGTCAAAGTAGGAAATGACCATTCCGAAACCTTTAGTACCAAGTGTGGTCTCAGACAAGGTGACTCGTTGTCTTGTATGCTCTTCAATATCCTAATGGAGAGTAATATAAGGAAGGCTGGTGTGCATCGGACGGGCATAATATTGACAAATAGATGTGTCCAGTTGCTTGGGTATGCCGATGATATTGATATCATTGGGCGTACCAAGCGTGATGTTACAGCTGCCTTTGGGGCTATTGAAAAAGAATCGGCTAAAGCTGGTCTGGCAGTGAACATGAGTAAGACAAAGTTTATGGTGTGCTCGAGCAGGGAATCGCGGCGACAAGATTCTCAGCTAGTAGCGGGCAGCTATAACTTCGAGTCCGTCAAGGAGTTTGTCTATCTTGGCACTGCTATGACCAGCTCGAATGATGTCAGCCTGGAGATCAAGCGGAGAATCACTCTTGCCAACAGGTGTTACTATGGGCTCAGTAGGCAAATGAGTAGTAGAGCCCTCTCTCGACACACAAAAATTACACTTTACAAGACGCTCATCATGCCGGTACTGTTATATGGTGCAGAGTGTTGGACCTTGACACAGGCAGATACAGCCGCTCTTGGTGTGTTCGAGAGAAAGATTCTCCGCAAGATCTATGGTCAGATTTGCATCGGGGACACCTATCGCATCAGATGGAACCATGAGCTGTATGAGCTTTACGGCGATATGGACGTAGTCAGCAGAGTTAGGAGCCATAGACTTCGCTGGCTGGGTCATATTGCTCGTATGGAGGAAGACGCTCCAGCTCGTAAGGTGTTTGATGCGGTAGTGGTCGGCAATCGGAGGAGAGGAAGACCCCGGATGCGTTGGCAGGACCAAGTGATGGAAGCTCTGTCCTCACTTGGTGTTACCAACTGGAGGAGACGTGCCCAGGACAGAAGCGCGTGGAGGCAACTTTTTCAGGCCGTGACCCGATAGGGTTGTGATGGCCAAATAATAATAATAATTATATAAATATATATGTATAAAAGAAAATGAAAATAGAATCTATTAAATTAAAATAAAAATTAAAATGTTTTCAAAAATTTATGTTATGGATTCCGATTGGATGCAATTAGTGAAAAGTCTCTACCAGTTGGTTGCACAATCAAGCTTGAAATTCCCACTGGGTCACAAAATAACGGACAAGCCGTGTATGACGGTGAGCGAAAACAAAAACACCCAACAACAACTTGCGTATTAGGCGCAGCAAAAGAGAGCAAATATATTATATATTCGCCACACAAAACTGCACAGCGAACACACAGACAAACCTGGGTTGCAAGCGACTACCGGAGAAAACCAAAACAAAAAATTTTAAGACACAAGCAATGAGCACAGCAACTTAAAATTTACAATTTATATCACAAACAAAAAAATTGAACACAAATCATGCACCAAACGGTTAATATCGATATACTCGTATAACTAAAAGACACAAATTAATATGCTTTTAAAACACAGATAATCGCAGAATTAAGCGGAGCAAGACAAAACACAACTGATGCTTACGAATTACTCGTGTTATTTTCTACGCAATGAATTGCAGGAGCCTATGTACCAAATTTTTACAGTCTCTGAGATCCAGGTGTTCACACAGACAGACAGACGGACAAGCAGACATACGGGCATGGTTATATCTCGTCTCGGCTGTTGACACTGATCAAGAATATATATACTTTATGGGGTCGGAGATGGCTCGTTCTTCCTGTTACATACATTTTCTGTTGGCACTGAGTTATACCCTTGTACCTTATGAGAAGCGGGTGTAGAAAATATACTTATTTAACATGATTTTACTCTTCTAGTCAAAATCATATATTTTAATTTCTTCAATGTCGACTGTTCATAGTCGTCTTTAAATAAATAAAAAAAATGATTACTTGTACTTTCGATTTGAGGGGCGGATATGGCAAAAATCTTAAACAACCTTGATTTGCATGCAAATATAAATTATGTTTTAAAACAATGTTCGTAGCTCCAGCTCTTATAGGTGTTCATAGGGATGGACAGACAGACGCACATGGCAAAATCGTCTCGGCTGCTGACCTTGATGAATATATATATATTCTTTGGGGTTGGAGATGCCTCCTTCTGCTCTATGGATAGCAGGTATACAAATCACTTATTGTTGCAAGCAAATTACTTTATCACTTTAAAGAGGCTGCCATATATATGTCTTTAATCGGCATAACCTAGCAGACATAAACATGGATGATATAAACCGAAAAATATGTCCTTTTGATGACAGCTTTGGACCCTAAAATGCAGGAAAACGATTCCAGCTAAGGAGGCATCGGATAATTTATTAATCTTTCTTAATTATTTTTTCATAAATTTTACATATTTGTATTAGGAAACGCTCTAATAAATTATTGTTACAGTTATTACTAAAAATAAGCCGATAATAAATTTTAATTAAAAAAACAAGTAAGAAAGCTACAGTCAAGTGTGATGTAAGAATGAATATGAATATGTTTCAAATTCAACACCGCCACAAGGAGTTTTCATCTATAAGAATAATACTGGAGAGTGGTAACCAACTGACACTGGCCGCAGTATACTATATTTGAATGTGAATTAATGCAGTTTTTTCAACTCACTGGACGATCACTTCTTAGAAGCAGGAGGCAAAAGCAGGAGAAGCAAAAAACTCGATCATGGACATAAGCCCAATGGGCTCAGACTAATACACATTGAGTTAAGACCCACTTTCAACGCCGCCGACATTGATAACTTTGTTAGCACACTGAAGTCCGTCTTCGTCACATAAACTCGAATTTCAACACAAAACTACACAGCATCTTAAAACTTCAAATACGACAGCCTGTCCTTGAAAAGGAAGCTTAAGTGTTAAAGTATAAGTATATGCTCAACGGAGTTAAATAGAGCAGTTAACAACATCCTGCAAAAAACAGTCACTATGGAGAGCCCATGCATCAGCTCACCAAACTGGCCCGAAGCGATGAAGGGCATGCACTATTGCGGTACACCTCCAAAATGTATTTCAACCAAATCCTGCCACAAATGCGTTTACAATACAGACTTTAACAATTGACTCTCAGCTTCAACCTTAGCCAATCGATCAGCAATTGAACATGAACAAATCTCCAAAAATTGTTGAGCTTCCAAATTGTGCAGATTGCAGTATCGCAT
Organism: Drosophila formosana; assembly: GCA_035045625.1. Taxonomy (NCBI): domain Eukaryota; kingdom Metazoa; phylum Arthropoda; class Insecta; order Diptera; family Drosophilidae; genus Drosophila; species Drosophila formosana. Next base: position 29,009 of record JAWNOW010000037.1, read on the forward strand.
AGTTCTTTAATATTGGTAAAAGACTCACCTGGCGCAATATTGATGGGCTCATTTGAAGATCTTGAACATCATCACCGGGGCACTGTGGTACGTTCGAAATGAAAATATACAGAAATTTAACACAAGGGACAATACTACAAAACACTTTCTTCACATCCTAATCACCTCGCGGTGGGGGCTAGGCTAACAAGGCTATGCAGCCAGTCTTCATAGTTTTAATATGCCAACCAAGTGCCAATTTTTTTATACCACCTACTCATAGGGTATAAGGGTATTATAACTTAGTGCCAACAGAAAATGTATGTTACAGGCAGATGGTATTTATATTCTTGATCAGTGTCAACAGCCGAGACGATATAACATAGCCATAGCAATAGATCTCAGAGACTATAAGAGCTAGAGCTTCGAATTTTTTGCGACTTTCTTACGCCTGCATTTATGAAAACACAGCTAAGCAGAAAGCAGAGGTTCGAGTCACACTCCAGATTTTTTTTTTTTACTTTTTAAAATTATGTATGTTATTTATAATACATATAATAGTTGGAAACATTTTAAAAATTGCAGGGTAATAAAAAAAATATATAATTTGAAAAAAAAATTCCCGCAATTGCAAATACAAATTTAACAATTTAATATTTAAAAAATATTTTCTACACAGTCGATCACACTCGACTGTAGCTTTCTTACTTGTTTTATTTTCTTTTTATTTAGTGAAGGCAGTGTTTCAGGGATTAAAGCGTCCAAACGCAGATGCAGAGGTCGTTGGCTCGAACGCGGGCGATGATGCGGTGCAAGCTGACAATTGTATTTTAGGTCAACCATGTAATAAGGTATGTACGTGTTCGATATAGAAATTTTTTAGCACTTATATTTAACTAATTTTACAGCTATTATTTTTTTTTGTTATTACCTTTCTTGTTAGGAATTAAGGGAAACTAAAATATATACATGTACATTTCAAATCCGGACTGTTTTAAACTAATTTTACAACTATTATTTTTTTTGTTATTACGTTTCTTGTAAGGAATTAAAGGAAACTAAAATATATCTATCTGCATTTCAAATCCGGACTGTTTTAAAAACCAAAACAGTATTTATTTCTGTTAAGTATAGTTATTAACAAGTTTGTGTAAACGTACGCTTGATTGGTTTCGAAACCTCTCTTTTTTTATTCCATGTTTAGTATAACATATGGATTCGGCGAAAAATGGTGGTGCCGTTTTTTTTCGTAGGACTATTTTATTTCCCAAAGTGAACTGCATGAAATCTATTATCCGATAATTGTGCATATTCTTTGGGTTCAAAAGAGGACTAGCTTTTATTTCTGTATATCCATTCTTAGCCAATTGTCTCTCAACAATGTGTAAAGATGATTCATTAGCAATATCCCGGTAAGATATTTGACGCATGAGTCCAATAAAGAACGCCTTTACAATATGTTGGAGGTTCGTTGAGCCTTCGATTTTTGGTGTATATCTTTTATGCCAATTGCTTTGCATATGGTTTTTATTGCGCGATGACAAACTAATCCATATCCATTGGGTTTTTTGAAACTAATATTTTTGTTTTTCCTAAACCAGTATAAACCAGCTTTCGCTGCATGGATTGGGAAAAACCCAGGAAAAAGATAAGATATATGAAATTGGATTTAGCAATAGCATATCCTTTGCGTTGATATTTTTTGAAATATCGTGACTAGGTTTTTTAATCCACTTAATTCCCGAGAGAACCAAAGTGGCCTATTAGACGTCAATGGATATCTACGAGGAACACACTGGACAAACAAATTTTGTAGCGTATTATAAAAAATAGTCAAAGCACCTTCTAAATTAATGGAATTATGAAAAAGAGACCAATCATAATTTAAGATGAGGTCATTTAATTTATTAAAATTTGCCTCTTTAAAAGACAGTGGTCTATTTACTGGCTTAGGTACTGCTCAAAAACCAGTAGTTCAATTGACAACTCTAAAGTTGGATGATAAGAATCTTCAGGAACTACAACGGGGTCATACATACAGAGGCATAAGCAGGATCTGATAAAAATATTAAGTCAAGTAGACGGATATTGCAGTTATAAATATGGTTAATTTGTGATAGCTAAAGATCAATAAGGCCATTTAGAAATTCATGCGGAAAAGAAGGAACTAGAGTATTATTTTCAGCAGACCAAGGTATATTTGGTAAATTGAAATCACCAAGCACAAACAAAGATTCGCAATCTAGACGATATAGACTTTAAAATAAACAGAAATATTAGATTGAGGTGGGATGTACGAACAAGTGTATAGGCTGAAGTTTGACCCAACGTTGTCTTAATGGCGACAAATTCAATGCCGGACTCCGAGCAGATTAATTCCGATTTAAGATCAGAGTCAACAGCAATAAGAACACCACCACCAATTATAGACAAACGGTCACATCTGTAAGACGTAAATTTATTACTAAAGAGAGATAAGTTAGAAATTTCTGGCTTTAACCAAGTTTCAGTAAACACTAAGATACTATGTTCAAAGCAGAAACTATCTAGATAGACTTTAGATAGTTTTGATTTAATGCCCCTTACGTTTTGATCCGCTATACGAAAAGGGGAGGTAAGCTGAACAGGATCAATATTTAGTTTTTTGAAGCACTAGTGTTAGTTTTATTAACAGTAGGAGCTTGAGCTTAGGTGATATTAGGTTGAAAATTTACTGGGATTATGTTACGTTTCTTTGGCCTGTTTTCATGTACCACCATATGAGGTGGCCAGAAACTCGGATCATACAATAACGGAAATGAGTCGGAAAGAACAGTTAAATTAAATGAAGCAATTTCCCGAGGAGTTAAGAAATTGAATTTTTGTATGGCTACCGACGCCGTGGGTTTTGTGGCGATATAAGCTGAAATGGACTCGCACGAAGTATCGGCAGATATTCGAGAAATTAATATCCGCTTTCTCGGAGCCACAACAGAAAATAAGGGGGTGTTAGTATTAACAATAATATTGGGAGCAGTAGGTGGTGAGGCAATAATCGAGCAATAAGAAATAAAAATTCCGTCCGAGGCCTCAATACACACATTTGGAATCGGAGGTATTAAAAAAATTTTGGTTTGTTCCGCGGATAAACGATTGCCACCACTAATTAAAGTAGTTTTTTTAGACTGAACGAAGGGGGATGGCTCTACAGGAATTCAAGGAGAAGAACGCAGCGGTGAAAGTACTGAAAGTGGAGGACAATCAGGTTTAGGAGCAGATTGCGGGTCCAAGCAGGGCTTTGTAGGCGTCTTAAATTCGTATTGACCAAGCAATTCCATACTAGTATCAAATTCACTTGAAAGAGACTTGGTCATTATACGAAGTTTAGCAAATTGGTTTTTCACGTAGTTAAAGATACGTGAAAATCCAAATGCTTTTCAATGCATACCGGACATGATCACTTAATTCCTTTTTCACAGCAGCGTTGATCTTTTCATGATCGCGCCCGGTAATGCCTGCATATTTTATATGCATCAAACTATCACACAGCCAACAAGGAACAAACTTAGGCTGGTTTCCATTACGAGACGGCCCATAGGTACAATTTAATTTGCAGCACTGCATAATTATATAAATATATACTTTATGTATAACAGAAAATGAAAATAGAAACGATTAAATTAAAATAAAAATTAAAATGTTTGCAAAAATTTATGTTATGGATTCCGATTGGGTGCTCTAAGTGAAAAGTGACTACCAGTCGGTTGCACAATCAAGCTTGAAATTCCCACTGGGTCGCAAAATAACGGACAAGTAGTGTAAGACGGCGAGCGAAAACAAAAACACCCAACAACAACTTGCCTATTAGGCAAAGCAAAAGAGAGCAAATATATATTCATCACACAAAACTGCACAGCGAACACACAGACAAACCTGGGTTGCAAACGTCTACCGGAGAAAACCAAAACAAAGAATTTTAAGACACAAGCAATGACTTAAAAGTTGTAATTTACAAATTATATTACGAACAATAGAATAAAATGTAACACAAATCATGCACCAAAAGGTTAATATAAATATATTACTAAAAGTCACAAATTAAAATGCTTTTAAAACAAAGATAAACGCAGAATTAGGTGAAGCAAGACAAAACACAACTGATGCTTACGAATTACTCTCTCTGAGCTTTATATCTTGTTGGTCGTGCAAAAGTGTCATGAATATCAAATGTGCAGGCATTACCGGTCGCGGTCACGATAAGATCAACGCTGCTTTATTTTCCTTTTTTTTCTCACGATACCGACACGACGCTTGGGAAGTGTGTGTTTTTCAGCACAAGAAAACTTGAATTTTTATTCTTTTATATTGACCTCCTCGTCAAGTGGGTATTTAAAATAAATTTCAGACAATGGGTCGCATAAAGACGAAGGCTTTGAAGCGCTGGTGACGAGAAAATTCTGGTGCTGCATCAACAGGCGAAACTTTTCAAATGTCACATCTGCCACAATTAGTTGTACACGGGACCGGGACTCTCCATTCCCTGTATGCAGGTGCACAAGGAGACGATGGACAAAGTGCGCAATCGCTCCAACATCGAAATCGAAATCTTTGGCATGAACGGCATTCCAGCGGAGGGTCTGCATGATCACGAGCGCCGAAATAATGGTGGCAAGTCTGATTCGGGTGACGATGAGCCGGCTGCCAAGACGAAAGTTGAATATCCCGTGTCTGTGTTGCCGCCCATGATGATGCCACCCAACATGATGCCGCCACACATGCTGTGACAGTATGGCATGAGCATGATGCAACAGATGCAGCATATGTCGCCATTATCTCCATACCCAATGGCAATGATGCCTCACATGATGCCACCGCGTCCCATACTCCCAGCCATGGCGACCACATCAGCGGCCGCAGTGCATCAGCATCAGCAGCATGCCGCTGCCATGGCGCATCAGAAACCCACGTTGCTGGTGGTACGACGTCGAATGCGGCGCCGTTGACTGCACCAGATCCGCATCAACAGGGACGACTGCCGCATGCGGCGAATGCGAGCCGCAGTGCACCTGGTGGCGGCGTTGTGGCCGCCGTAAGCACAGAGATAATGCATCCGGCCAAAGACGTGAGTCTGGAGGAGTTGCGAGCACGACAACCCAAGTATCAGGCGCATCTAGCCATTGCATTGGCAACCATCGCTGCGGGACCCAGAACAAACAGTCCGAGGAGCAATAATGGCGGTGGCAACAATAATAGTGGTGCTGGCAACAATAGTGGCGGAGGCAGTACTGCCTCATCGATGCCAGCGACGCCGCCGCCGCCTTAGCTGTCGGGCATCTCGCCAACGGGCAGCTCAGCCGCTGCTGCCGTCGCGAACGTAATCGCTGTGAGTATAGCGATCTCCAAGGCACAGGAAACTGATGCTCTGGTGGCCGTGACGCAGGCGAATGCACAGGCTGCACGGGTGGCACAGGTTCATGCCGCGCATGCTCAGCACATGCAGGCTCAGTTGCAGGCGGCTCAGGTGGCGCAGGTTGTTGCCGCCCAGCAGCAGCAGCAACAGCAGGCGGCATAACAGCAACATCAGCAGCAACAACAATAACAGCAGCACGTGCAACAGCAACAACAGCAGCAGCAGCATCAACAAGCCAAGCATCTGGAAGAGCTGAATCGTGCCGTGATGATGCAACGTCTGCAGGCGCCGGTGCCGGTGCCGCTGCCCGCGCCCATGCAGCTGATGCAGCCCAGGCGCCGTTGCCATTGGACCACATGGCACCCTCATTGGCAGCAATATGTTGCGTCCTGGCCCAATGTCGAGCATGCCGGCAGGCTTGTTGCCCGTGCAGATTGGATTGCCAGGCTTGCGTGATGAAGCGATGGCAATGGCGGGCATGGGTGTGATGCTGCCCGGGCATTCGAATATGCTGCAGATGATGCAGCCGCGCTTCAGATGATGCCTGCCCGCCGCGCCGGGACTCTTGCAGGCGCCCCCGCAGCAGACGCATCCGCAGCCACAACCACGAGCGTTGCTGCGGTCCTTGGTAGGGCCGTTAGTAAACCACGGCAGGAAACGGTGCAAGACGATGACAGAAGTAGGCATAGGCATTTCGAGTAGGGCAAAGTACCGTTTCGAAGAGCTAGCCTTAGGGAAACGTGGAAGCGCATAATTTGAGTTGTGTTGCAAAACACAAGCGCGACAAGTGCGAGCAGAGCTACGCATCGGCTCGGCGGTCGCAACACTTTCGGGTGGTGCGCAACAGAGATCCGATTGTCACGTGGAGACGATTTGTGGGGTGGGGCTAAATAACGGCACGGCTATGGTGCCACGCGCGCGGAAAAGGCCAAACACTCGGGAACATAGAACAGTTGTTGCGTGTGGTGTGGGCAAATTATACACACATATGCGACAAAATACAAAATGGTGACCCGCAAAAATGTATATAATATAACAGACAGAAGGAGCCATCTCCGACCCCATAAAGTATATATACTCATGATCAGTGTCAACAGCCGAGACGATATAGCCATGTCCGTCTGCCAGTCTATCCGTCTATCTATCTGTATGAACACCTGAATCTCATTGACTATAGGAGCTAGAGCTACGAAATTAAAATTAAATTAAAAACTAGTTATAATTGCAAGTTTGTTTTAGAGTTTTGCCACACCCACTACATTCTTTAACAAGTAGGCAAGCTACGGTTTGGCTGGCAAAAAGCATCTGACTGAACCCTCCACGAGGGTGCCGGCTGGGCAACACTCAGTCCGCTGAACCGAGTATGAGTGCACGGTGCCAGGGTGACAAGGGGTTTCAGGCAGTAGCCGTAGCCAACCCGACGGAGGAAGTCAAACCTTCCACGTCGAAGTTGGTGGAACCAAAGAAACCCAAGTCACCTTTAGAAGGAAAAAAGGGTGCATCAGGTAAGCTTGCAAAAGCCACACCTCCTGGAAAGGAGAGAATGGTGAGCACCCACCTGTCAGTAAGAGGCAGTTGTCGGATGACTCGGTGAAGGCTTTGGAGAGCAAGCGGGTGTGTCCAGGGGCATCCTGGCCAGCTTAAGCACGAAGCCGGAGCTACAGGTAGCTATCATACACGGAAGCAACCCGGATGGGAAGCTCTCTGTTGATAACTGGCTTATCCTGGAAGGGTTAATTGACCAGGGGATTGCTGATGCCATTACTCGAATGCAGAATCCGTTCGTGGCAGAGTTTGATGGCATCAACTGGTACAAGGGTGGCAAAGTGGTGGCATGTGCCAACGAGGAATCCCTGCGATTCCTCAAATACACACTGCTGAAGCTGGAAGCGCCGTGGCCAGGAGCAAGAATTGACGTCGTCCCTGTAGACCAAATTCCTGAGCGGACGATCATTAAGGTCTGGATCCCACCTCCCATCCGGGAGGATCGAACCACCCTTATATTGATCAAAAGCCAGAATGCGGACTGTCACACATCGGACTGGAAGATCAAAAGAGGTCTCGCCCGAGACAAAGGAAACGGCAAGGATCTCTGGATCAGCATTGGTCCGGAGTCCAAGAGCCAACTCCTTAGTAAGCAAGGGCGACTGAAGATGGGAATGGGTTGCGTTCGGGCAATCGTTCCTGGAGGCGCTGGGCGCGAAGATGCTAGGTCGACCGGAAAGAATTCGGGTAGTGCAGATTAATCTGCACCACTCGAGGGTTTCTTCCACAGATCTACTACGGTGGATGGACAAGGAGAGGGTGGATGTGGCTCTCATCCAAGAACCCTGGATCGTAGGTGAAAGGGTTTGTGGTTTGGGAGCTCGCGGATACCATTTCCTTGTAACGAAAACTGTGGGTTAGTCCAGAACCTGTATCGTGATAAGAATCGGACTTAATGTGCTCTTCTCTTCCATTTACAGCAACAGGGACTTGACGGTAGCGCTATGCGAACGAAGGAACGGACCCAATCTTTACCTAGCCTCAGCATATCTCCCGTACGAAGAAAAGGATCCACCGTCGAAAAGTATTCGAGCCCTCATTCAGCATGCACAGAAAGAGGGCACGGATCTAATCCTTGGGTGTGATGCTAATGCCCACAATACCTTTTGGGGGAGTAAAGACACCAACGAGAGAGGTGAGTCGCTGCTTGAATTCGTGATGCTCACTAATCTTAATGTGTGTAATCGGGGTAGCCACCCCACCTTCTGGAATAAGAACCGAGCTGAGGTTATAGATTTAACTCTAGCGATCAACAGCGACTCCCTCTCCGTAGTAGACTGGCACGTATCCACGGAATGTTCTTTTTCGGATCATTACAGGATAGTGTTCGAAGTTGGATGGTCCAGAGAGGCAAAGGTGCCCTCCTGGAACCCACGAAAGGCAAACTGGGTCAAATACTCAAAGCTTGTTATGGAATCTATTCCCAACCACCCAGTGGGAAGGCTAGACAACCCCGACAAGTTGGAGGAATCGACCCAGACAATGTTCTACACTGCAATTGTCAGACCTATACTGACGTACGGGGCTCTTGTATGGTGGGAGGCGGGACACACCGACTCCTATCTAAACAATCTCCGCAAAGTTTAGAGACTAGCATGCTTGGGAATAACAGGATGTATTCGTTCTACCCCCCAAGCAGCGCTGGATGTAATCTTAAATCTGGAACCCATCGGAGTCTTCTTCAAGTACGCGGCAGCAGGGAGTGCGGTCAGGCTTCACGCCCACTGCCTCCTTAAGCCTGGTGCAGGTCACAACTCCATTCTACGTACAGTAGAATTGACTGTGGCTGAGAACGACTACTGGGTACCAGAACATAAGTGGGATGACAGGTTTACAGCTGAATTCCCTGACAGATCCGATTGGCAACATGAATCTCCTTTGAGGCAGAATGAGTTGTCAATCTACACAGACGGATCGAAGACGATAGAAGGCACTGGATCGGGGGTCTTCTCCGAAGACCTTGCAACCAAGCTTTCCTTTCATCTTCCTGACTGGTGTAGTGTGTTTCAAGCGGAGATTTACGCTGTTTGGCAAGCGACCAAGTTGATACGGACACTGGGCGGGAGCCCGAGGGACGTGTCCATCTATGTCGACAGCCAATCAGCGATAAAAGCACTCGCATCGAACACCATTAAGAGTAAACTAACCCGAGACACAGTGATGTCACTGAACCTATGCCAACCACACTCTATCAGACTTGTCTGGGTACCTGGGCACATGGGAGTACCAGGTAACGAGGCGGATGATGAATGTGCTCGGCTGGGATCAGCGTCATCAGAAACTCTCGCGGCGATAAAAAAAATATATAATTTGAAAAAAAAAATTCCCCCAATTGCAAATACAAATTTAACAATTTAATATTTAAAAAATATTTTCTACACAGTCGATCACACTCGACTGTAGCTTTCTTACTTGTTTTATTTTCTTTTTATTTAGTGAAGGCAGTGTTTCAGGGATTAAAGCGTCCAAACGCAGATGCAGAGGTCGTTGGTTCGAACGCGGGCGATGATGCGGTGCAAGCTGACAATTGTATTTTAGGTCAACCATGTAATAAGGTATGTACGTGTTCGATATAGAAATTTTTTAGCACTTAGATTAAACTAATTTTACAACTATTATTTTTTTTTGTTATTACCTTTCTTGTAAGGAATTAGGGGAAACTAAAATATATCCATGTACATTTCAAATCCGGACTGTTTTAAACTAATTTTACAACTATTATTTTTTTTGTTATTACCTTTCTTGTAAGGAATTAAAGAAAATTTAAATATATCTATCTACATTTCAAATCCGGACTGTTTTAAAAACCAAAACAGTATTTATTTCTGTTAAGTATAGTTATTAACAAGTTTGTGTAAACGTACGCTTGATTGGTTTCGAAACCTCTCTTTTTTTATTTCATGTTTAGTATAACCTATGGATTCGGCGAAAAATGGTGGTGCCGTTTTTTTTCGTAGGACTATTTTATTTCCCAAAGTGAACTGCATGAAATCTATTATCCGATAATTGTGCGTATTCTTTGGGTTCAAAAGAGGACTAGCTTTTATTTCTGTATATCCATTCTTAGCCAATTGTCTCTCAACAATGTGTAAAGATGATTCATTAGCAATATCCCGGTAAGATATTTGACGCATAAGTCCAATAAAGAACGCCTTTACAATATGTTGGAGGTTCGTTGAGCCTTCGATTTTTGGTGTATATCTTTTATGCCAATTGCTTTGCATATGGTTTTTATTGCGCGATGACAAACTAATCCATATCCATTGGGTTTTTTGAAACTAATATTTTTGTTTTTCCTAAACCAGTATAAACCAGCTTTCGCTGCATGGATTGGGGAAAACCCAGGAAAACCCCAATCAGGTCAGATGGTAGGTTAGTTAGCTAGTATTACATTTTTGTTTTAATTTCCAACACCATGTTAGTTGCTAATTATTGTTAGCTAAGAATGATGGAATACAATTTTAAATATTTATTATTATTATTGACCGTTCTAGAAATGTGGTCAGAAAATTTAAATTTATGATCCAAGAGAATACCTAGATCATCAACAGCAGTAAATCTTTTTAGATCGCTACCGTTCAGTAAGTAAGAGGGCACATGTGGATTGACTGTATATAATTACATCACAACACATTTAGAGCAGTTTAAATTTAACAAGTTCACTTTGCACCATGACTGAAATGAGTCAGGATCTCTCTGCAACTTGATATGGCATGGCCAATCCCTGTACTGTAGGCATATTTTAACATCATCTGGATGCATTGGTACGCAAGATTGTGTCAAAACAGTAGGTAGATCATTTATGAATAATGTGAAAAGTAAGGGACCGCGATGGCTACCCTGGGGAACTCCAGAGGTAACTCGGAATGAATTAAAAAGAAAATTATTAAAAAAAACTTTTTGCGTTCTTTGGCTTAGATAGCTTCAAATCCAGCAATTCAAATTATTGGGAAATCCCATTAAGTCAAGCTTATATAACAAAAGAGAATGATTTACTGAGTCAAAGGCTTTACTAAAATCGGTATAGATGACGTCAGTTTGTTCGTTTTTAAGGAAACCCTGGTTAACGAACGAAGAAAGCTCAAGAAGATTAGTAACAGTGGATCTATGTTTCACAAACCCATGCTGATAGGGGGAAATAATAAAACTACATAAATGTTGTAAATGACTTGTTAATATCTTCTCAAAAACTTTTGGTATAGCAGACAATTTACATATCCCTCTATAATTTTTGGCATCAGACTTATCTCCCTACTTATGGAGAGGAATAATGAAAGACTCCTTCTATAAAGACCAAAAGTCGATGACTCAAGCGATAAATCAAATAATTTCAGAAACGGTGTGCATAAAGCCTCGGCTCCTTACCGTACAAAAAAAGAAGCAAATAGATCAGCGATCGCCTGACCAGAATTTGCTTTCGAATTTTCATAAGATAGACAAGTAAGGATAAGAGGAAGTCTTACGCTTAGTGTTTACAAAATTAAAAAACTTTATTGGGTTTTCAGAGAAGCTAACCCGACAGCGAGTTAAGTAATTTTAATAACACACACCGTTAAACTCGATAAAATTAGACCGAGCAATTATATATTGCGAACAAGTTAAGGTAGAGCCTGAAATTTTAAACTTTTTGTAAAGTCAAGACTTCAGGTTCTTAAGGTTAGAAAGTTGCTTACAAAACTAACGAGGTTTATTAGACCTATGCGGAAAATAAGAAGGAATACTGGCATCAAAGCAAAGATTTAATTTATTATAGAACAAATTGACGGCGACACTTATGTCAGTGCAGGAATACAAATTATACCAATCAATTCCATTAAGAAGTTGGATTAATTTGGGAAAGTTTGCCTTTCGAAAGCAACGAATTCGATCGGCAGGTACATCAGAATTAGTGAGTACAGATCCACTAAGTTCGATCCTTAACTCCACAGTTGGTTGACAAGGGTCTTCAGGAGATGTAAGGGGTTCCGATAGAACTACGCTGGTAGGTTCAGAGACAAAGCACAGATCTAATTGACGTCAAAGAGAATTTCTTATATTGTTAATTTGACCCAAAGATAATTCAATAAAATCAAATCGGTTCGAAGGAATAAGAAAACAAAAGTTATCACAAGGATACCAAGCTGTTCCATTAAGGTTAAAGTCTCCTAAGACAACAATATGATCTTTGTCGGGTAACAAGGCAATTACAGATTTTTATTGCTTCCAGGTGATCCTGGTATACAGATTAATATGAGTAAGTAAGAAATAAACTTACCCCATTTTACTTTTATAGATAGAAACTCTATATTATTACGATTAGTATAATGTAATGGCTCCGATGAGAAGTTGGATTCTACTGCAAATAGAACACCACCCCCTCTTCAGGAAGAACGATCTTGCCTGTAAATAGTGTACTTTGACGGAATGAGTTCGGAATCAGAAATATCCGAACTTAACCAGGTTTTCGAAAACACAACTACATCAGTAGAAAAAGTGAAACTGTCGACGTATAGCTTATTTATTTTACTACGCAAACCATGCACATTTTGATAGGTTATAAGCAATTATGAGATTAGTTTTTTGAAGATGATGATGAAGAAGAAGAAGAAGTTTGAGATTATACAGGTACATTTGATAAAAGCCTAATCGGAGTCCGATTTTTAACTTTGGCTTTGAACTCTTTTACCACCAAATACTCTGGCCAAAAACTTGGCAAACATATGGTTTAAAATAGTGGGGGTGCGAAATTGATGTTGAAAGATGCAATTTGTCTATCATGAGCAAATTTAAATTTTTGCACTATTGGATTGACATTTTTAATTTTGGCTATAAGCCTTTACGTCATCTTACGGGAGATCAGGGGCAAGCTTTGAAGCAAAAATTTGTTTCATTGGTGGAACCCCCATAAGTGGTTTAGAAGCCAAAGGAGTAATATTTGGTATATTGTCTTTGGAACCTAAAAAAATCGGTGATCCGACAGTGAGAATAGTTGGGAGAGGTGCAAAGAATATTTTTTTAATAGGATTCGGCTTGCCTCTACTTCTAGTGACAACCGTGGACAATTCAGACACAACTTCGGCGTCAACTATTGTCGGTGAAGCAGGTTCCCTAATGGGAATGCTTTCAGCAGCGGTTGTTGCTACTGGGGTAGCAAACGATATTAACTGCGAAACCAACGGAGTAGTGGGTGGGTCAGTCGATGGTAGAGGTAAAAATTTGGATAATTGTAAGTCACAAGAAGTTGATTTTTTTCGCTTTGAAGACTCAGCCATAAGTTTCAAACTATTGAACTGAGAATTCAAAAGCACTAATCTGATCGTTGAACTTATAAAAGCCACCAATCATATTATTAAAACCAACTCTTGTCTGCCTCATAAACATCCGCATTTCACACTCAACTTCTCGACATGACTCACAACACTAGTTAAGCACAGTTCTCTTGGCAATGGCATCTGCAACTAGTCCTGAATAGTTTACACACTTTACGTGTACTACGTTATCACAGAGTCAGCAGGCCAAACTGGGTTGCGAAGCTGTGATCTGCTTCTGACAACTCTTCAGACGACACACAATTTTGCCTTCCATTATAAAAAAAAACAAACAAACTAAAAATTTACAAAATTAAAAAAAAAAAATGTACTTTGAAATATTAGGTAATATGCCCACTGTACAGATTCGAAACAGAAATATGTTAACAACAACAAAACAGTAGAGCAAGCAGTGAGAGCAGAGAGCGCCACTAACGGAATACTGTGAACTGAGAGTTGTTGAGAGAGAAACTGCGAGCGGGAAGGAAAGCAGAATAGAATAGTAGACACGCAAAATCTAATGCTTACCACAACAACAAAACTTTGAACTCAGTTTACATACTATGTACATATGTAGAAATAAACAGAACTCAAAAAGGCACAAATAAAATTTACTATTTAGTAAACAATCTAATGTCATGCACTCTCACAGGATAGATACGCGATGTAGCAAACGATTAAAGTAATTACTTTAAAGAAAATTATTAAACACCGGTCGTTAAATAAACAAGTAAGTTGCGGGTATCATACGCTTTCTTACTTGTTAAATTTTAAAATAGATCAATATAGCAGAAAATCTCTCTCTCTAAAAATTTACGTAAGTCTTAGACCACGCAGCAAAATTAGAAAGAACAAACTATAATGCAGAGGAAAATAGAAATTAATCAAAACAAAACAAATATTGGCGCGTGGCAATCACTTTGGTTTTCATATGTATGTGCATACACATACACAAGTCAAACATGCTTTTGATCAAATAAAAAACAAGTAAGAAAGCTACAGTCGAGAGTTCTCGACCGTATGATACCCGCAACCCATTTCGAGAGAAAACAAAAAGCTTGAATGATATTTTAACAAAAAATATACCACCGAATATACTAAAATTTGTTTTTTTGTATATAGATATTTTTTTTAAATATTTATAAAATTATTTTTTAAAATCAAATACCGACATGGTCACTCTGCAACTAAACAAACAAAGCGCGAGCAGCTGCAACTGAATTTTGCATATAAAATTGATTCTTTAATAACTTCCATGTTTTTCATTCGATCTCAACCAGGAGTCATTGAGAATATAATTATTATTATTATTATTGGCATCCAACTTTTGAAATAAACTTGATCTGCGTGGGGTATGAAGGAACCTTTTTGCCAAATTTGGTGTCTCTATGTCTTATAGTCTCTGAGATCCAGGTGTTCATACGGACAGACAGACGGACAGACGGACAGACGGACAGACGGACAGACTGACAGACGGACAGACGGACATGGCTATATCATCTCGGCTGTTGACGCTGATCAAGAATATATATACTTTACGGGGTCGGAGATGCCTCTTTCTGCCTGTTACATACATTTTCTGTTGGCACTAAGTCATAATACCCTTCTACCCTATGGGTAGCGGGTATAATAAGACTGCATAGAAGACACATACACACCCGTAACACATATTTTATGTTAATTATTAAAAAAAACTACATTTATATATGATTCACAAGAATGAACTAGAAGCAAAAATAATTAAATTAAAAAATAGTTGTACAAAATCAATAAATGTGACAAGAAAACAATAATAAGATACAAATAAATTTAAAAAACCATTATAAAAGTTTCAACAAAACAAGGGGGATTGGCTTGAACCTGGGTACCTCTCTCAAATGTCGCGCCTACAAACTACCACCACCACACTTACCGCCGGTAAATTCTCAACAATTAGTGACATCATTCTTGAGCGTTTCATAAACTTCATATGCTCACGCATACTAATATGCGCAATCATGTATGTACACATACACTTACATAGAAATGAAAGCACAGTGCAACGAAATACACCCGTTCTCATCGTTCTTCATTTGCACTGCGAAGCCTGAACTGAGTCTGTGCGCTCCTTACGCGATGCGTTCGAACTTCGAATTTCGAAATAAGCCGAATGCTCTGGGGTTCCAATCGCCTTCGCTGGGGTTGCAATAAGGCTGTTGCAATTTGCAAATGAATAAAATTCGTTCAATGAGTTGTCGTATCTATGTACATATGTGAAAGCTAGAAGCTTTTATTTTTGGGAAAGCCGTTAACTTTTGTTCTACGAATCAGATTTTAACCAAAATGACAGGGTATATCAAGAGTATTAAGCAAAGATGGCTTACCAAATTACATACTATTACACAACGAAATTTTGAAGTTATACCCGATTTACATAAAGAAAACATGACTTTTTCTAGATTTGTGCATATTGTGGACGGAGGGGGCGTGGCATCCAACTTTTGAAATAAACTTGATCTGTGTAATGAATACAGGAACCTGTATACCAAATTGGTATCTCTTTGTCTTTTAGCCTAGGTGTTCATACGGACAGACAGACGAACATGGCTAAGTCGTCTCGGCGGTTGACACTGATCAAGAATATATATACTTTATGGGGTCGGAGATGCCTTCTTCTGCCCGTTACATATAGTTTCTGTTGGCACTAAGTTATAATACCCTTCTACCCTATGGGTAGCAAGTATAACAAGTAAGAAAGCTACAGTTGAGAGTGCTCGACCTCAATGATTCCTGTGAATTGGATTGTGATCTAATGAAAAACAAGGAAGTTATTAAAAATTCACTTGCAGCTGTTCGCGATTTGTTTATTTAGTTGACGATATGCCCATGTCGGAATATTACAGATTTTCTTTTTTTAAATAAACAAAAATACAAATTTCAGTATATTTCTTTAGTATATATTTTGTTCAAATATCATTTAAGTTTTGTTTTCTCTCGAAATAAGTTGCGGGTATCTTACGGTCGAGCACTCTCGACTGTAGCTTTCTTACTAGTTTTTGATTGGAACAGTTTTTTGTAGTTATATACAACTATATGTATATTGTATTGAAATTGTTGTTGTCCAAACATAGTTGTATAAAAATAACCAAAGGGGTCTATATAGCGCCATCTATCGATAGGCGGCGGAGGTACTATAAACAAGAATTTAGGCTGATGCATTTTTTTTTAAGAGGGGAAACCACTAACCAAAGAACATATAGATGTATCAAATTGCCAAAAATTTGGTACATAGGCTCCTGCATTCATTACGCATTTTATCTAATAGTTAATTATGTTTCAAAATATTATATTTTTAATTCAATTTAATTTATTAGTGTCTTAACTGCTTGTTTTGAATTTGTTGAACATAGTTATTTTACAACTAAATATTAACATACATTTTAAATAACGTTTATTAAGAATACTTTTAAAGAACAAATTTGTTAATCATACAACAAAAACACATATAATTAATTCACAAATTGGTAATAAAATAATAATAATTATTGTTATTACAATTTGTTTATTAAATTTATTCAACAATGTATACTAATTACTAATATACAGATATATACTTATAAATTGTTATAACAAATATTATTATTGCATAAATGGTGTTATTAACAAATTTGTCTAATTTTCTTCAAAAGTATTGTTTGAAATTTAATTTATACTTACTCCTATCATCCATATTCAAAAATATATTTTGTAATGTATTAATTAAATTGTTATTCAGGCTCGGAGTCAAGTTTTTAATTGGAGCCCATCTCCTTAAAGTCGATTTCGATGGGAGATTCAATTCAAGATCATCCCTCATGAAGCAAAAAGCTTTTGCTGAATAAAAATTAATACTAAATGTGAAGTTACGCATACGTTTTTTATTATTCTTTACTAGCATTTTGCAAAATGTGTTTGAATTTTCAGAAAGTCCTTTCTTGTCAAGAATTTCACAGAGGTTACCGTTTTTTTAAGCTTTTAAATATTTCAACTTATTTACTCTTTCATTTCTCAATTTAATTTTTATCAGTCTTATCTTGTTTGCATGCATTCTATTTTTTTCTTTTCTTTATTAAGTTCTGCATTAGTTGTAAAGTATTTATTTCTATAATACATTTCATTTTGCAATTGGGACGAAATTCGTTATTATTATTGTTAGTTGGTATATAAGTTAAATTCCAATAAGTTTGATAGAAATAACTTCTTTATTGAAACTTCAACTTCAACTGGAGTGACTCTAGTGAAAGGATTTGTAGCCTTTCCATTTCTGTCGGGGTCATCTGTATGAGTGGGATACTAAAACCCGGTTAGTATCGTCTTTTCCTTGTTTTTGAATTTACTTTTATTTATTGTGATTGACTCGTTCCAAAAATGTACCAGATAGTCCCATTAATGTGTTGCATGTTGTTTCCTTGAATTATGTTTCCGTTGAAGTTGTTCAACAGAAGGAGACTGTTTTCAATTTCCTCGATGGTCCTGATGTGATTAGCATTTGTAAATCCACAGTGACTCCTTTCCCTGAACTAACTTAGCAATACATTTTGAATTTTCTAAGATTACAGTTTTTGTTTTATCGCAAATTTTCAATTCATTTGTTATTTTACAAATCATTGGTACTTTAATTATTGTACTATCAGTACGGAATATTTCATTTGCTTCTAATTTGACCATTCTATTATTTTTCATTTATATCTATCATGCGGACGACTATGCAAGATCTAATGCGTAGTCAAAACCTATTTATATAAATGTTTGTATCACATCAATACAAATAATTAATGACTTCCCTACGTATATCCACGTGGAATGCTAATGGCGGCTCACAGCATAAACTTGAGTTATCTCAAATCTTGGTCGACAAACATATTCACTTGATGTTGCTCTCACATCTTACAAATAAATATAAGTTTAACTTAAGAGGCAACTCTTTCTGCGCAACTAACCATCCTGATCGTCCCATGCGGTGGGACTGGTATCTCGATTAGAAGCCGTTTTAAGACCCACCGCTACAAGGTTCTATATTCATGCAATATACTTCTTTCCACGTATCACTGTAACTAAAGCTAAGTTTATGCAGTTCTTTAACTCATTAGGCGAGCACTTCATAGCAGCAGGAGACTACAATGGAAAGTACAAACACTGAGGATCTCGCTCCGTGACAGCAGCTTTTTAATGCAACTAGCCAGATTTACACGCAGCTTCGCCAACGAAGTACTTTAACATAATTTGTTTGTTGTTCCTCAAGCTGTAGCCTCTTTCTTACTTAATTTCCATTTTAAATAAAACAAAACATTCGTCCGTCGATGAATTAAAAAAAAGATTGGATCCTATGTTGGATCGAACGAACGACCTAATAATTACTAACGACTAATAATATCTACTTTTGCCGATGAAACTGCTATTCTCAGCCATTCCAAGTTTCCTATCCAAGCATCAGCGCAATTGGCCGACAATCTATTCGAATTGGAAAAGGCGCTATCTGACTGGCGAATAAAAGTAAACGAAAAAAATGTAAGCATATTACTTTTACCCTAAACAGGAAACAAAATCCCACCGCTCAGACTAAACAATTCTGCATTCCCGCAAGCGAATGACGTGACGTATTGAGGAGTATTTAGGTAAAGGCACATCGAAGCTAAGAGAACACAATTAAAACTAAAAGTCTCTCTTAAGCTAGGTACACACGATGCAAACAATTTGCAGCAAGTTGATTGCTGCAATCAAATTTGCACGTGTAAACACGAGTAAAAACATTTTGCTGCAAACAAAGAACTTGCAAAGTTTTTTTGCGGCAATATTTGTTGCTTGTCGTCTGTATACATTTTTTTTACCGTTATCTTGGTTGCGTCAGTTGCTTGCTTGTTTGCATGTGCTGTTTGCTTTCAGTCGCAGTATTGCTGCAAGCAAAACACCATGTGGGATCGCGAGAACACAATAAGATTAATTGAATTGTACGAGAATCATTCCGTTTTATGGGATGTCTCATCAGGAGACTATAAAAATAAGCATAAAAAGCAAAATGCTTATCGTGAAATGGCTAAAGAACTAGGAAAAAGTGATGATGAAATCAAAACAAAAATTCACAATTAGCGCACTCAATTCTTGCAAGAGGTGCGCAGGGTGAAACAAAAAAAGAGTGGCCAGGGTACATTGGACAACTATACCAGCAAATGGGAGTTTTTCGATGCACTCAAATTTATAAAACACGACGACGGAAAAAATTATAAAATTCAAAATTTGGTAAGTAGTACAATTTATTAAACGTATCGTATTAATAACTTATTTTATATATGTTTGTATTGCCATGACACTTCACCATCAGGCGAAACAAAAAAATTTTTAAATTCTTCCCGAATATCTTTTGCTTGAGTAGAGTTTTGCGTACTTCTTTGAATTGGTATGCAGTTTCCTTCTAACGTCAGATCTTTACGCCAAGTTCCTGGTACCACTTCTCCATCAACTTCATTGTCGAATGTTCCATTCGGAGCATATTTTTGTTTTGACTCTTTCTTGGCCATCAACCAGTTATGTAATGCGCAAATTGCAGAGACAACATCTATTGTCTTTTCTGGGCCAAGTTCCAATGGTTTTCTCAAAACCCGAAATCTGTTTGCCATTATGCCAAAAACATTTTCTATCACTCTTCTTGCTCTGGAAAGACGGTAGTTAAAAACACGATTTGGAGCTGGTTGATTTCTGAATGGATATGGCTTCATTATGTATGTTTTCAATGCGAATGCATCATCCGCTACAAGTACATAGGGCACTTTTAAATCTCGACCTGCAAGTGGCTGCTCCTCAGGAACATTAAGTGGTTCATTTTGTAACGCATATGATAGACTACATGCGTTAAAAATTCCTCCATCAGAAATTCTTCCTTTGCCTCCCACATCGAAGAAAATTATTTTATAGTTTGCATCTGCTAACACCATTAGCACAACGCTATGCGTGCCCTTATAGTTGAAGTAGGTACTTCCACTGTTAGACAGAACTTTCATAACTACATGTTTTCCGTCTAATGCACCGATACAATGAGGAAAGTTCCAAATACTTTCAAAATCGGATGAAATTTTAAGCCACTCGTTTGTAGAATTGGGAACCTAAGAAAATTCAAATAACCTATTAATATTTCGAAACATTTTCATTTTACATATATACATATATTTCATATACATATATTTAGGATCTAAGTGACAGCGCTGTTAACACAATGTTAGGAGAGGTACCATGTTCGGCTAATTTTTCGGTATCTGATGACGTACCAAGTACATCTAAAGGCAAAAAAAGAAAGCGGGACGAGCTCGAATTTAAGGAGGAAGATCTGCTGCTTAAAAAGGCCAGCTCTTTTCTTGATAAGACAGATGAACATCAAGTATTCGGTGATTTCGTTGCATCTGAGCTCAGAATGATGAAATCACAGCAAAGTAGAGTTCAGCTTCGCAGAAAAATTCAAAAAGCTATTTTGGAAGTAACGGAAACTGATAGCGAAAACACTTTTTCTTCTTCCACACCTAATTTTGTGTACTCGTCTACCAATTCTCCAGTTTTTGTCTTTTCAGATGGTAAAATGGAAAAAGCATATTTAATTTACAAACTTACTTTAAGATATTCTCTTTTCAGGCAATCGTTTACAGCTCGACAAGTCTCCGGCACAATGCTTGCAGCCGTACTCACAGGAATGCGAAAAAGATACATTAGAGAATGATATGAATCACCTGTAAAAAATGTATTCACATCAATAAACATATTCATTAAAAGTTTATAAAAATGCTGATTATATTTAATATTTACCCGTGGCTAAAAAACGCAATGTCAGGGCTAATCGGGCTCATTTGGTGGAATCGCAGGACGCATAACAGTGTCTTGTTTAGTTATGCAGGTTTTTACTTTTTCTAATAAAAAGTTGAAATCACTGACTCACATGCGAAAAAAATTGTAATAGTATGTTTCATCGCCATTTTGTAGCTCTTTTAAAAGGTTCTGATGCACTCCTTTTTCATCTCTTTTCGAAATCCACTCTTTCACCCAATTCTTTCTATTTTTCGCAGATTTCAATCTTCTCACTTTTCTACGTTTAATTAAAGTTGCTAATATAGCAACAGCAGCAACTCTCGATTTTTGTGCCAACATAATATTAACACGTCGTTATTCCTTGACATTCATAAAACAACTGAGCTTGCAAATGAGCGTCACTTGCAAGCACTGCAAACAAAAAATAAAAACACGTGTAGACATTAACGCAATATATTGCACGAAATAGCCATGCAAAAGTTTGCGTGCAAAACAAAAATTTATTGAAGCAAGAAATTTTCTTGCAATATTTGCATAGGTGTAAACATCTGTGCAAACTTTTGCTGCAAATTATTTTCAATTTGCTGCAAATTGTTTGCATCGTGTGTACCTGGCTTTAGTCTTGAATAAAAGGTACTGCTCTACAAATCCGTACACATACCTACGTGCAACCCTAAAACAATTCACTTGAAATGTTAATTAATGTTTAGTTTTATTTTGGTCCTTAGATTTATATTCAAGTGTTTACGTTTATATTCAAGTTTACGGATAAATCAAAACTAGAAGGAACATAATAAGAAAGCTACAGTCGAGAGTGCTCGACCGTAAGATGCCCGCGACCCATTTGAAGAGATAACAAAAAACTTAAATGATATTTTTACAAAAAATATACTAACTATATATTATAGTATATATTATAATATACTTCTATATTTAAAAAAAAATCTATAACACACCGACATGGTCAACTTGTCAATTAAACAAACAATGCGCGAGCAGCTGTGAATTTTGTATAAAAAACTGATTCTTTAATAACTTCGTTGGTTTTCACTCCATCTCAACCAAATTCACAGGAAACATTGAGATTATAATGTATATTATATGACTTGTCAAGAATTTCGCAGAGGCTACCGTTTTCTTAAGCAAATAAATATTTCAACTTATTTACTCTTTCATTTTTCAATTTAATTTTTATCAGTCTTATATTGTTTGCATTCATTCTATTTTTTTTTTCTTTTCTTTATTAGTTGTCGAGTATTTATGTCTACATACATTTCATTTTGAAATTGCGACAAAATTAGTTATTATTATTGTTAGTTGGTATATATGCATCAACTTTCTTAAAGAAGTAGCCATTATCATTAATTGGAGCTTTAGAAATATCCATAAATTCAAGGCAAGTAGGTTCTGAGGGCTTACGAGTGTGCTCTGCGGACATATTTAAATTTAATCTAGGCTCATCTACCAAACGCATAGTCGGCAAAGCCCCTGCTTTTCATTTTTTACCCCCTAAATGCTTTGATTCGAAAAGTAAATTGCAAATTAGGGCCTTCTCAATATTGACCCCATTTTGCAATTCACATTTTGACAACGGACAATTTCATTTTTCAGGGAGCGAAATAGGCTAACAGCAAAGTTCTCTAAGCTATCCCTATAGCTTCGCAGGCACCAATCAATACAAATGAATCCACTCTTCCTATCATTAAATTTCTTAACGTTAGCCGTCTGTCCGTCTGTCTGTCCGTATGAACACCTGGATCTCAGAGACTATAAGACATAGAGACACCAAATTTGGCCCAGGGGTTCCTGCATTCCCTACGCAGATCAAGTTTATTTCAAAAGTTGGATGCCAGGCTCCCTTCGCCCACAATAAGCATTAATCTAGAAAAAGTTAAGTTTTTTTTATGTGAATCGCGAATCCAAAAGTTATTTGTATAATGTTGTGTAACTTGATAGGCCATCTGTGCTTAATACTCTTAGTATACCCTGTAATTTTGGTACAAATCGAATAAGTAGAACAAAAGTTATTCGTGAAATTATTTATCAGAATTGTTGTGCCCAGTGCATATGGACGTTTTAAGTGTGTAAATGACCTAGAGATATCAAATTTGGTGACAGTATTCGTGTAGGTCTTACGCAGATCAAGTTTGTTTTAGATTTTTGCGGCGCCCCTTTCCGCCCCAAAAAAAAAAGCCGCAATAATAGACCTAGAGCATTGAATATTTGGTATGCATAATAACAATTATATTCTCAAGGATTCCTGTGAATTTGGTTGAGATCGAATAAAAAACGAGGAAGTTATTAAAGAATCAATTTTATATGGAAAATGCAGCTGCTCGCGCTTTGTTTGTTTAGTTGACAGTGTGACCATGTCGGTGTTGTGGATTTTTATCCGCTATTTTCAAATATATACAAACAAAACACAAGTTTCAGTATATTTTTGGTATATTTGTTGTTAAAATATCATTAACATTTTTTTTTTCTCTCGAAATGGGTTGCGGGTATCATACGGTCGAGCACTCTCGACTGTAGCTTTCTTACTTGTTTTTATATGGAAAATGCAGCTGCTCGCGCTTTGTTTGTTTAGTTGACAGTGTGACCATGTCGGTGTTGTGGATTTTTATCCGCTATTTTCAAATATATACAAACAAAACACAAGTTTCAGTATATTTTTGGTATATTTGTTGTTAAAATATCATTAATATTTTTGTTTTTCTCTCGAAATGGGTTGCGGGTATCATACGGTCGAGCACTCTCGACTGTAGCTTTCTTACTTGTTAAATTTTAAAATAGATCAAAAAAGCAGAAAATCTCTCTCTAAAAATTTACGCAAGTCTTAGACCACGCAGCAAAATTAGAAAGAATAAAATAAGCGCGGTCAAACTATAGTGCAAAATATAAATTAATCAAAACAAAACAAATATTTGCGTGGCAATCACTTTGGTTTTTATATGTATGTATGTATATACATACACATACACAAGTCAAACATGCTTATGATCAAATAAAAACGAAGACTGCATCGAAGACACATACACACATGCAACACATATTTTATGTTAATTATTAATATATACTACATTTATATATGATTCACAAGAATGAACTGGAAGCAAAAATAATCAAATTGAAAAATACTTGTACAAAATCAATAAATGTGACAAGAAAACAATAATAAAATACTAATAAATTAAAAAAACCTTTATAAAAGTTTCTACAAAACTTGAACCTGGGTACCTCTCTCAAATGTGGCGCCACCACACTACCACTAGAGCCAGCGCACTTCTTTCGCAGCTGCCGCTAGGTTAGGTTAGGTTAGGTTGAGCAGACGGCTCGACCGAAGTCGATAGCACCCAGGGACCAAATGGTTCATTGTGATGTCTTATGTGTATGAACTGTGGGAATGGAGAGGATTGGGAGGATTTGTTAGGATATTGGAGGAAATTTTTAATTATTTTATTTTATGAGTATTCCTAAGACTGCCTAGTTCAACGAAGAAAGGCTTGCTCAGAAATTGGGTCCTCTTTCTAAGAAGTGCAGGGCAGTCGCAGAGAAGATGCTGGACACTCCCGGGTTCCTCTTCATCCCCACAGCTGCTACAGAAGTCCTGTTTAGATCCACCGTACCGTTGAGCCATACGGCCGACGTAACAGTGTCCCGTTAAGACTCCTGTCAGTAACCTTATCTTGTTCTTTGGGAAGTTTAAGAGCTCGGTTGTTCGCTTAGGGTTGTATCTTGGCCATCGTGCTTTTGATACTTCGCAGCTCGATGATGCTGCCCCGTGTTTCTCAGCCGCTGTTCTCATGGAATATTTAAGTTCCGAAAGTACATGCTGAATAGGCCTCTTGATATCGGTCGCCGGGAGAGTTTCTGATGACGCTGACCCCAGTCGAGCACACTCATCAGCCACCTCGTTACCTGGTACCCCAATGTACCCAGACAACTCTGATAGAGTGTGAATGGCATAGGTTCAGTGACATCACTGTGTCTCGGGTTAGTTTTTTTTCTAATGGTTTTTGAAGAGAGTGCTTTTATCGCTGATTGGCTGCCAACGTAGATGGATACGGCCCTCTTGCATCCGTCCAGTGTCCATATCAACTTGGTCGCTTGCGAAACAGCATAGATCTCCGCTTGGAACACACTACACCAGTCAGGAAGACGAAAGGAGAACTGAGTCGCAAGGTCATCGGAGAAGACCCCCGATCTGGTGCCGTCTGGATTACACCAAGGCATTTTGAGTCTTTTGATAGCTTGAGTTTTGTTCCTCCAAGTGTCGGAAGGATTGTCTTATTTCTTCGTGGGAAGAGAGCTAGTTCAGTCTTTTGTGGGTTGGGCCCAAGACCGTTGTGTTCTCCCATCGCAGAGTTTCGCTCAATGCGGCATTTAGTAACTTACTGACTGTTGGCAGGAATCTCCCAGTTACCATTAGAACCAGGTCGTCCGCATAAGCAGTCACTCTGTAGCCCTTATTCTTCAGTTTGAGAAGAAGGTCATTTAGGACAATGTTCCATAACAAGGGGCATATCACCCCCTTGCGGGGTGCCCCTGGTTGCCCTTGCGTTGAGCATGTTGCCAAGCCATCGAGTGACTGTCGGGTGTGAGCCTATGTTGCCAAGTGCTGCCGTTATAGACTCGATCCTGACATTATTAAAGGCATCCTCTATGTCGAGAAATGCCGCTAACGTAAACTCCTTCCTTTGCAGTGTACTCTCAATTGTGCTAACTACCTCGTGCAGAGCCGTCTTGACTGATCTACCTTTGAGGTAGGCGTGTTGGGACTTGCTAAATCTGTGAGGTGTTGGCTTACTTCTAAGATGAAGGTCCAGAAGTCTCTATTGTGTTTTTAATAAAAACGATGAGAGACTTATGGGCCTATAATCTTTTGGTGTGCAGTGGTTTAGCTTTCCTGCCTTGGGAATGAATGTCACCCTCACTTCTCTCCAGGTTTTTCGACTGTATCCCGTGAGGAGGCATCTCCTAAAGATCTCTAGTAGCCATTGCGACAGTTGCATGCATACCATCTGTAACATGACCGGCCTGTTGCCATCTGGTCCTGCTGATTTGTAGGGGTGGAAGGACTTCATAGCCCAGATTATCTTTTCTGTATTTAGACTTCGTCGATTAGGGATGGGCTCTCGTGCGGCACATTTTCCACAGGATCGCCGCTGATGTGAGAGGTGGTGATCCCATTTTCGTCTTTAGTTTCCAAGCAGCCTGGAAAGTGTGCGTTCATGAGGCGTTGTGAAGATTCTTGACTATCTTTAGCGAATGTGCCATCCAGGTTGCAAAGCAGGCCCGGTGTGGCTGGATCTGTCGCCAGCAACCTTCGAAATCTGAACGCTTCAGTGGCGTTGGTTAGCTTCACGCAAAATTTAGTTCTTGAATCTCTGTTTGCCCGTCTAAATTCCTTTTTGAAGGTCTTGAAACTGTAATGGTAATCATTCCAGTCTACCTGGCAGTTTCCATCTTTAGCTCTATTGTAAAGTCATCTCGTGTTCTTCCGTATTTGGCCGAGTTCCGGAGTCCACCACTTGTTGCCGTTTGACTTCGGTGGATGGCTGATTGGACAGGATTTTATGAAGGCCTTACATAGAGTATCTGTGATATTCTGGGTCGATTCCTCCAACTTGTCTGGGTTGTCTAGCCTTCCCACTGGGTGGTTGGGGATGGATTCCAAAGCTTTTAGTATTTGACCCAGTTTGCCTTTCGTGGGTTCCTGAAGGGCGCCTTTGCCTCTCTGGATCATCCAACTTCGAACACTGTCCTGTAATGATCCAAAAAGGAGCATTCCGTGGATACTTGCCAGTCTTCTACAGCTTAAGAAAAAACTCGGAGGAAAGGATGAAAATGCCATTACAAGCCTTTTCTTATCTGCAAAATGTACAACGATGAGTATTGCAACCGTACTAGAGAGACTAGAGACTAGCAAACCAGGGCGTAACAGGATATATTCGTTCTATCCCTCAAGCAGAGCTTGTTGGATCTGGAACCCATTGGAGTCTTTCTCATACGCATGGCAGCAAGGAGTTCGTTTAGGTTGCAGCCCAGCGCGCGTAGTGGAAAGCTACGCTTGTTGTCATCAGTAAGTGTCGCGTTGACCGGTGTCAAGAATTGTTCTTAAATTGTTCCATGAGAACATAGAACAAGAGACACTGCACAGCATCATAAGGCACAAAGATTCGCAAAGAACAAGATAAGCTTACTGATAGGAGTCTTAACGAGACACTGATACATCGGCCGCGTGGCTCGACGCTACGGTGGATTCCATTCGTAGCAAGATAGTCACTAGAGCATCCAACAGGAACTTGCCCAAATGGTTGTCTTTTCAGAGATTTATAGCCTCCGTCCACAGCACCAAAAATTTGGGTTTTCAACATATAATCACTTTTGGACCGAATGTTATATTTATCCAATGAATAATCCCATAAGGAAAAACTCAACATTTAATAATTATATGTGATAATATAGGCCATCTTTTTTGTGTCACTCACTCGAAACTGTATCGAAGTTAATTGAAAAAAAAAAACAACTCACAACATCACAATAAGCGCGCCAAGGTTTGAATAACTAAATTATATGTTATTTTGTTAAGACATTTACATACTTTCAAAACTTCATCAAAATATTCAATCATCATCAATTACCATTTCAATAACATCAACTGTAACGGTATCGGCTGCCCGCTCGATCCCATGGTCATCTAGGTAAGGCGTTAGAAGATAAGGGATTTAACGCCAAAACATCTTTAACATTTAAAGCATGGAAAGGAAGCCCCAACCGCTTTTTAAAGTATAACTCGAACAAGATAATAGTTCTCATAAGAAAAACGAAATGCACCCTATATACAAACTTAAGTTTTTACTACATCGTAGGATAACTGTAGAAGAACCACACAAATGCAACGGACTTGTAGAATGTGTGAATTGTCAAGAAAATGGTCATACCCGGTCATACTGCACACAGCGCCAAGTGTGTGTAGCTTGTGGAGAGCTTCACGAGTCCGCACATTCTACCACCTGGATAGTTCGTTCTGTGAAACAGATGGTCCTGCAAGAAGAAGGCATACTCGATTGCTTCGGCTAGGTTCTGGTCGGACGGGTGTGGGCATATATTTGTACTCCTCGTTGCTTGTTTCTCTAGTTTTATTACATTATTACAAAAAAAATAGCGTACAATTATCGGAATAAAGAGGAGAGGATGGGGATAGGAAAGACAGGAACTAACTTCGACTTGGAACTTTATCTATATGCACTTCACGGTGCCAGACGCCCACCCTACCATGATCCTGTAATTGCCAAAAATGGTGAAAAATAAAAAATAGAATCCCTTCAATAAGGTTCGAAGTAAACTAAGCTATCTCATCTAAGCGTTACAAATATTTTATTACAAAATAGAACGACCAAAGTATTCATAACAAGTAAGAAAGCTACAGTCGAGAGTGCTCGACCGTATGATACCCGCAACCCATTTCGAGAGAATACTTACTTACTTGTTTTTTTTTGTAATTATTACATTGAAGTGATTGCATTTTCTAACTAGGAAAATGTTTTTTATGCTTGTAATACACTTTGCGCGTTTATTGCCTATCTGCTTAAAAGTGGTATTTTCTGTAACCGCCAAATTTCAAATTCATAACAAGATACAATTTAACGTATTAGTAAATTCAAAACAAAAAATGCCCACTTACAGCATTGATCCCGCGTTCAAAGATCTTTCTCAGCTGATCGATGTGCGTGGGTGAATTTGTGTTATATCTGAAAATAAGCTTAAAAGTTTGGCGTTCCCTTATCGAAGCTCATTAATATAGCAAAGCTTGAGCTTTTATGCTAAATTGACAATTGGACGCTCAAGTGGTACAAACAACATAACAAGTCAATTACAAAATGAACGAATAAATACATATAACTTAATTAATAAACAAATATTAGAATTCCAATGCCGTCTGGGTGGTGTTTAGTTCTATTTGCAGGGGTGAGACACTGCAGAAACCAATGTTCTGTCCTTCTACTCCACCTTGACAAATACACCTAGAGCACTTCTGGCCCCTGCATATACAGGTATCTTGGTTTGGTTTCTTTAATTGCCTTTTATGGAGGCAAGACACGGCAGAAGGCTCAACAGTACAGCACACAATTAAACAACGATTTATAAAAAACAATTAGCTGACACATTGAACACAGAACACCAACGCCTCCATCAATTTCGGCCTGCTTATTAAATTCCTGTTGTCCGCTAGATTTGGCAGCTCAGGCTCAGTGGATGCGGGTGGCGATGACCCCCAAGGGCTGATCCTTCTTCAGTTTGGTTGCGCTATGCTCATTTGTGGAGTAAACGCCCTCACTGAATTTGGAGTGCGCATCAATGCACTGGGGACATAGCAATTGTCAATTGTAGTCAGCTGACAATCCCAAAAGCTTTTAGTCAACTTTTATGTTGGTGTTAATTACCATACCAGATTTCATTTGATAGGTAATACCTAAGTGCCGTTCTGCGTTTGAAATTTCAGAACCAACATAAAGACAAAAACTACATTACAGTATATATATTCTTGATCAGCGTGAACAGCCGAGACGATATAGCCATGTCCGTCTGTCCGTCTGTCTGTCTGTATGAACACCTGGACCTCAGAGACTATAAAACATAGAGACACAAAAATTTTCACAAAGGTTCCTGCATTCCCTATGCAGATCAAGTTTATTTTAAAAGTTGGATGCCACGCCCCTTTCACCCACAGTAAGCATTACTCTAGAAAAACTCAATTTTTTTTATGTAAATCGCGTATAACTCCAAAAGTTATTTGTGTAATGCTGTGCTTAATACTCTTAGTATACCCTGTAATTTTGGTAAAAATCGGATAAGTGGAACAAAAGTTATTTGTTAAAATATTTATCAAAATAGTTGTGCCCAATGCATATGGGCGTTTAAAGTGTGTGAATGACCTAGAGATATCAAATTTGGTGACAGTATTCGTGTAGGTCTTACGCAGATCAAGTTTGATTTAGATTTTTGAGACGCCCCTTTCCGCCCCAAAAACTGGAAAAGCCGCAATAATACCCCTAGAGAATTGAATTTTTGGTATTCATAATAAAAATTATAGTCTGAATGACTCCTGTGAATTTGGTTGAGATCGAATGAAAAACGAGGAAGTTATTAAAGAATCAATTTTATATGCAAAATTCACTTGCAGCTGCTCGCGCATTTTTTATTTAGTTGACAGTGTGACCATGCCGGTGTTGTGAATTTTTACCCGCTATTTTCAAAAATATATACAAACAAAACACAAGTTTCAGTAAATTTTTTGTTAAAATATCATTTAAATTTTTTGTTTTCTCTCGAAATGGGTTGCGGGTATCGTACGGTCGAGCACTCTCGACTGTTGCTTTCTCACTTGTTTTTTTTTGCTTTCTGCACTGTCACTTTAGTTTGTTATTTAAAATTTGGTTCTTTAACCTTACTCTTGTGACACTTGAGCTCCTTTTTCACGCGAGGCGCAGAAAAAATCTTCTTCTGTCCACAGATGACAATTTGCTTAAATTCTTTGGTATTCGCTATAATCCGCCAAACCAAATTGAGTACAAATATCGTTTGCCTGTAGGTGTTATTTTTCCTCACCCACAGGTGGCGCAACAAAATCTACACATGTACGACTACATTTAACATATAAATAGGGACAAGAACTAAATGCTAATAACTTACAACAAACTACAAAAAATATCATTTCTAATAAACAAAAACACAATTAGAATAAATTAATAAACTTAAATGTACGCTGTAGTGCAAACGGTTGGCTACTTTCAGGCACCAAAAAAAACTTTTGGTCCAAGCGACTACTACAATCCCCCCTGCCAAAATCACCCTTAGGTGTTTGAAAACAACAAAGGGTGATACTCGCTCGGACATAATATAATATTTATTGTTTTATGTCCATGATATTTGCCAATGATTCTTCCTTGGTTATTTTCTAGTTCGTAAAAACTATTTCCGAGTCTACATTTAATCCTGGATTTTACAAAGGCAGGCGCCAATTTCGCATTAAAGCCTTTCGAAAAATTGCTTTACTGGAAATTGCGCCGATAAACCTCTTGACCAACTTTGAAATGCACTTCCCGACTTCCTAAATTGTACTATTTTTCGTTTTGTTCATGCTGCCGTTGAATGCTTTTCTGTGCAGTTTTCTTTATTAGATCAAATGAATCTTTTCGATCAAAACTAAGTGTACGATCTTCCAGCAGTTGTAGATTTCTTAGAAGCGGTTACGTGTTACCATTGGTTATCATGTGCTGTCCAAATGCAACGCGATAAGGGCTGTCACTGATTGCTGAATGCCTACAAGAACGTAAAGCACAACTAATATGGCTAAGCTGTTCATCCCAATTAGTTTGATCTGGCTTAATATAGGCCTTTATTGCAGCAATGACTGATCGGTTTACGCGCTCAGATGCATTTGCTTTTAGAGCGTGTACAGCCGTATAAAAATGTTGGACGTTATATTTTTCCAACAATTCTTTGAATTTGTGTAACTTAAATTGTAAACCGTTGTCTGATACAATAGTTTTAGGTACACCGAAGCAATGAAACAAATCCTCTTCCATGAAGCTAAGAATTACATCTGTTGTAAACTTCTTCACTGGCTTCAAAAATGGATATTTGGACAAATGGTCTAATACAACGAAAATGCCAATATGTCCGGATTTACTTCGAGGATACGGTCCCAAGAAATCTGTAATTTGTAAGGCTCGAAAATATTTTTGAAATATTTAGAAAACTTCTTAAATTTGCCAACAAAAATAGAAAAAATTGAATGTCAAAAATTGAACAAACGGGGTTCGAACTCACTGAGTCACGCACACGTGCGCTCTAACCATTGCGCTACCAAACAACTATGTGTGAAGCGCTCTAATAAGAATAAAGTTTCCAATATTTATTGAATTGGTTTTATCTTTAGCAATTGCAAGATTTGAAGTATACTTAGAGCGCATTTTTTTTTGTTTTTTTCAAATTTATACTTTTTTTATTACTACACAATTTATAACAATGTTTCCAACTATTATATACACTATAAATAACATATTTAATTTGGAAAAGTAAAAATAAATTGGAGCGGGACTCGAACCCGTATTGTCTGCAGCTGTGTTTTCATTCGTGTAGGCGTAAGAAAGTCACAATTAAAATAACATCTTTTTTGTGCGATTTCACTATTTGATAAGTATATACAGCTATACAGCAACTCTTTGAAAGTATCTGTCTTAGCGTCTTATACTCCATGGGGTCGTAAATTCCTCCTTCTGCCTGTTACATATATTTTCAGTTGGCACTAAGTTATAATACCCTTCTACCGTCTATATGTCTGTATTAACATCAAGATTTCAGAGACTGTAAGACATAGAGACACCAAATTTGGTACATAAGTGCCTGCATTACTTGCGCAGATCATGTTTGTTTCAAAAGTTGGATGCCACGCCCCCTTCGCTCACAATATGCATACATCTATAACAAGTCAAGTTTTTTTTTATGTAAATCGCGTATAACCTCAAAAGTTCTTTGTGTAATGTTGTGTTACTTGATAAGCCATCTGTGCTTAATACTCTTAATAGCCTGTAATTTTGTTAAAAATCGGATAAGTTGAACAAAAGTTATTTGTTAAATTATTTCTCAAAATAGTTGTGTCCAATGCATATGGACGTTGTAAGTGTGTGAATGACCTAGAGATATCAAATTTGGTGACAGTATTCGTGTAGGTCTTACGCAGATCAAGTTTGTTTTAGATTTTTGCCACGACCCTTTCCGCCCTCAAAAACAGGAAAAGCTAATAATAGACCTAGAGCATTGCATTTCGGTATGCATAATAATAATTATAGTTTCAAAGATTCCTTGAAATTTGGTTAAGATCGAATGAAAAACAAGGAAGTTATTAAAGAATCAATTTTATATGCCAAATTCACTTGCAGCTGCTCGCGCTTTGTTTGTTTAGTTGACAGTGTGACCATGTCGGTATGTTATGGATTTTTTTGAAATATATACAAATAAACAAAGTTCAATATATTCTTTGGTATATTTCTTATTAAAATATCATTAACGTTTTTTGTTTTCTCTCGACGGTAGCTTTTTTATTTGTTTTATTAAGCTATTATTTTTTTTTTTATTAATACTCAATCATAAGTGACTTAAGAGACACTTACTCGAAAATATTGCTCTGATTTGATACTTGTAACACACATACGCGGATAGCAAATATACTCGCGAGTGTACTTATTTTTGCGGTGGACCAATGCCGTTCTCTGGTCTGAATGCCCATAATGAAATAAGGTAAGAAATATCTTCTTCCAATTTTTGTTATGCTAGATTAACTGGTAGCAGTCAAGCATGTGACAGCCATTGAAAATTCCAGTCGATCGCTGCTGAGCTTTGAAAATCTACGAACGGTTGTGTGATGCAGCTTAATTTTGCTGCTTACAAAACTGATTGCACGCCGACCAAAACAAAAACCCAGAAGAGATAGAAAACAACAAAGGCAAAAAATAGTGAATTATCGGCTACCCGCTGCTGGTATATTCGATAAATATACTAGCAACACTGATCAGCAGTATTTAGCGGCAACATCACTGTGGAAAAGCTCGGGGGAGTTGATTTTCGGACGAGCACGGGAAAAGACGCAAGTGAGAGAGGAAAAATAACCACGAGGACGAGAGTGCACCGACACTGGCAACGAGGACAGCAACAACAAGAAGCACACCGACACCAGCAACGAGGACAATAACAACAACAAGTACACCGACACCAGCAGCGAGGACAACAACAGCGCAGCCACGCCAGTGCCGCCGCAACAGTAGCGAAGCGACCCAGTGCCGCCGCAGCAACAGTACAGCCACGCCAGAGGCGCCGCAACAACAGCGCAGCCGCAACATCAGCGCCTCGGTAGAAGCGCGCGAGTAGCAACGCCACAACAGTGCCGCAGCAGCATCCAGCCAGCAGCAGTGCCACATCAACACCCAGCAACAGCGCATTCGTGACAGGAGTGCCGTCACAGCAATAGTGCAGGGTGAGAGCAGCAACGCCATAGCAGTGTTGCCACAGTAGCGCCGCCACAGTAGCGCCGCTACAGCAGTGCTGCCATAACAGTGCCACCACCGGAGCAGCAGCAGCACATCAGCAGCAGCGTCACAACAACAACAGGCCCTGCCCAGCAGCGACGACCGGTGCCAGCAACACGGCCGTGGCCAGGGATAAAGACGCGAGGTTCCCGGTAAACGCGACAGTAGCTAGAACTAACACCCTCCCAGACCGAGACGCCGACCCCGGCTGGAAAAGCGTCGTTACAGATGGCGCCCGAGCAGGGACATTACTGGAATTTGAGCCGAGTTTAGCAAAGTTAATAGGGGGTAAAGTAAAGTAATAAAGATCGGCATATTTAACGAGAAAAACAAGAGGCAACAGTAGTTAACTTAGCAACTAACGAAAACTAATATATTTTCTAGGTATACACTATATTATATATCATTATATATATAAGTCCCATTGTAGATATAAGTCCCGTCTGAGTTAGCTCCTGTCTTAGAAAATCCACCTCTCAGAAAAAAGCTCCGAAAACCCAGTCCGGCGCGAGGTCCGTTACACCAAGAGCAGGAAAAATTAACTCCCGCACCCTAATCTTCAAGCGAAAAGCCCATTTCAGTAGGGCCGGTAGTAAACACGGCAGCGAAGCGGTACTGAACGAAGACAAGGATAGGAATTAGACATTTTGAGTTGGGCAAAGTACCGTTTCCAAGAGCTAGTCTTCGGGAAACGCGGAAACGCATAATGGGGTGTTTTGCTTGCAGATGACAAAAGCGACACACGTGGGCAGAGCTACGCAACGGCGCAGCGGTGGCAACAACGGCGGGTGGTGCTACACGCAGCCCGGTTGTTGTGACACCAGCGAGCGTTGCTACACGCGGCCCGGGTGTCACGTCGAGCGGCAAACCAGAAACGGGAGACGAATCGTCTGGGTGGTGCCATAGAGCGGCCCAGCGATCGAGCCACGTGCGCGTTAAGGCCCCGCCAACACATTCGGCAGCATAGTACAGTTGTTTCGAGTCGTGTGGGCAAAGCTACAACGCGCTAGGCGAGAAAACGGCAGCCCCGCGCCCAAAAACACAAAATGGCCGCTCGCGAAAATTGTATAAAATGCGAGCTGCCTGCCGGTAGAAAGGGAGTCAAGGTCCAACTATCAAGCTGAACACATCGCGAGCAAAGCTCGCAAACGTGTCCGACCTACGAAGCCGGCTAGCGCTTCATATCTCCCGAGGTGACCACAGCGAGGAAACAACACGAAGAATGGTGGAACAGGCAGCGCAATACGCGAGTGAACACAGCGACAGTGAAGCGAAGACATCGCGAACCACTTCACCGGTGGCCGAGTCCAGTAGCGGCACACTCTCCTCTTCCACGGGTGGTGGACCTGGAGAGACACCACTGGACATCTCGCGGGGAAGCCGAAAACAGTCCCCGGTGAAGCCCAGCGTGTTGCGAACCGAACCCCAGGGCCGGTCGGTAGCAGAGAAGGTCCACCGATGGGGCATACCCTTCGATGGGCAATCGGACCCTCTGAGTTTCATCGAGCGATTGGAGGAGCATGCAACGGCCCACCAGATGGAGTTGAGCCAGCTCATCCCCGCCGTGTCAGAACTACTGACAGGAAGCGCCAGTGACTGGTATCGTGTGAGTCGACTACAGGGGTCGACATGGACCTATTTCATGCGGGAGTTCCTGAAGTTCTTCCTGCCCCCTAGATACCTCCAGAGGTTAGAGGACCAGATCCAAGCCAGGCAATAACGAGCTGGGGAGCCCTTCAAGCGATACCCGGTGGAGCTGCGTCTCCTTATGAAGAGGGCGAGCTTCACGGAAGAACAAGAGCTGGAGAGGGTCTATGAAAACCTAATACCGGAGTACCCTAACTACTAAGCAGGACCCCCGCAGACTCTGGCCACAATAAACACC
This sequence comes from Drosophila formosana, assembly GCA_035045625.1. Classification (NCBI taxonomy): domain Eukaryota; kingdom Metazoa; phylum Arthropoda; class Insecta; order Diptera; family Drosophilidae; genus Drosophila; species Drosophila formosana. The sequence continues at coordinate 64,991 of JAWNOW010000037.1, forward strand.
CGGAACGAAGCAGCACCACCACCTCAACACAGAAATCCCTTCCGCGACAACCCAGTTGGGCCAAGAGAAGACCAGAATGACCCACGGAGCCACAGGCCAGAAAACGGACAGCCATCGATGTGCAGTGAGCCTGCAGGAGGTGCGCAGAAGTGGGACACATGGCTCGGGACTGCAACGGACGAAGGGTCTATTTCTGCTGGCAGTGTGGGAAACGTGGGGTCCGGACGACCGAGTGTTGCAGGTTGGAATCGGGAAACGGCCACCGGCCCCATCTGCCCCAGGACCAGGTGGGATCCGGCAACAGCCAGTCCGGGAATCAAAACACCTGCTAAGAGTGGAAGGTGCAAGGATCGTGGCCAACATCAAAATAGATGGCCAGGACAGGCAGGCCACCATCGATACGGGAGCCACAAAGAGCTTCATTAGTGAACGGGCGGTTCACCAACTCCACAATCCGAAGCTCCAGGACATCCAAGCACGGGTCAGCATGGCCAATGGAAGCGGGGCCACGGTATCGCAATCTCTGGTCGCAGTGGTGCAGCTCGGGACGAGTCACGCCTTCCTGCCGTTCCCACGGTGGTGGATGATGTCATTCTCGGAATCGACTTCTTCTGCGCTATCCAAGCCACCCTGCATTGCAGCACCGAGTACTTAGAATTAACTTCGGCCAAACTAGCGGAAGCGCGCCAACTCCCAATCCGCGCCTACAGGGCGCATCCCGGTGCAGGAGACACAACGAGCAGAAGCAAAGCCGATAAGAGGGAAGCAGCGAAGGGCGACAGAGGAACAACGAGCAACGAAGGCGGTACAACGACGAGCAACAGCAAAGCAACCATGAGGGGTGACGGCGAGGTGGTTACAAGCAAGAGCAGTAAACGAGACCTAGCGGATCACGGTGATGGGGTAACAGCAAGCGACAACAGCGGAGGAACGACGAGTAATTTAGACGAAGGAACAACGAGCAGTAGCAACAAAGAAACAACGAGCAGTAGCAACGAAGAAACGACGAACGAAAAAGGAGCTGTTACACCGAAACTCACGAGCAGAGCAGACGAAGGACAACCGACGAAGATACCCGAGGTCACCAGGTCGGGTTCACGAGGGCCACTTAAAGATGGCGAGCCATCTCAACGTCCTCAACCCCTTGGGGTTACCCAGACCAGAGTGTGCGTGGTATCTGCACCAACGGAGCAGGTGCTACACGTCAACGAGGTGGAGGATGACGTAGGAGAAACCGAAACCCCGTCCGAGAAAAGGGAGGAGTTATAACCATGGGTCCAACGGTTCCTGGAGCAGGAACTATCCAAGTTCGCGACGTTGCGAGGGGTATCGCATACGGACCAGCCCATCAAACAACGCTACTATCCCAAGAACCCAGCCATGCAACGAATAATTGATGAGCAAGTGGACGGACTTCTCAAAAACAATTGCATCGAACCCTCAAAGAGCCCACACAGCGCGCCCATAGTGCTATTGGGTAAGAAGACAGGAGACGTCCGAATGTGAATTGACTATCGGCAACTTAATACGAACTCCGTCCCGGACGCCTATCCACTACCGCGGATCCACCACATCCTGGAGCGACTACGCAACGCACGGTACATTTCGACGCTGGACCTAAAGAGTGGATACTGGCAGATCCCCATGGCTAAGAATAGCCGAGAGTATACCGCCTTCACCGTGCCCGATCTGGGGCTTTACCACTGGAACGCTACATTTCAACGAGCGCTGGATAGCGTCATAGGACCCGAAATGGAACCTTTTGCCTTTGCCTACCTGGACGACATAATAGTCAGCGGGAATACTCTGGAAGACCATGTGAAGAACTTGGGCGAGGTATTTCGAAGGTTGCGGCAAGCCAATCTCCGGCTAAACCAAGGGAAGTCCAAGTTCTTCCAAAGGAGTTTGGTGTATCTAGGTCACCTGATAAGCGACGAAGGGATTCACACCGACTCAGAGAAGATAGCTGCAGTCCGGAAACAGCAGGCCCCCACAACGTGTCGCGAGTTACGCCGTTGTCTGGGAATTGGCTCGTGGTACCGGCGGTTCGTTCCGAACTTTTCAGCCATCGTCCAACCAATGTCGACGTTGCTGAAAAAGGGGCAAAAATGGACTTGGAGAGAAGAACAACAGACAGCGTTTAAGGAGTTGAAGACGCGACTCACCGACTTCGAGGAAAACTTCTGCCTCCAGACGGACGCAAGTGACTTCGGCTTAGGAGAAGTTCTAACACAACAACACCAAGGAGCAGAACGAGTGGTCGCCTACGTCAGCCGAAGACTAGTTAAGGCAGAGGCAAACTACTCGGCTACGGAGAGGGAGTGTTTAGCCATCGTTTGGGCCATACGCAAGCTAAGGTGCTAACTGGAGGGGTATCGATTTGACGTCATCACCGATCACTTGGCACTCAAGTGGCTTAATAGCATTGAAAACCCCACGGGTCGAATAGCGCGCTGGGCTTTGGAACTACAGCAGTATCAGTTCGACGTCCACTACCGCAAAGGGAAACAAAACGTCGTGGCAGACGCATTATCCCGACAACCTTTAGAGGCCGCCCTACGTATTACCACAGAACCCTCAAAGTTCGGCTGGATGAAGAGCCTAGTCCAACGCATACGCAAAGCCCCAGGAGACATGCCGGACTTCATGATGGAAGAGAACCAGGTATATAGACACCTTGGCCACCGACCGGACGACGAAGATGACACTCCCTGGAAGCTGTGCATCGCATCCGAATTTCGACCGCGGGTTTTAGGCGAGTGCCAGACGAGACGCTGCCAGAAATAATGCTCGCCATTAACACCAGCACTTCGGAAACCACAGGTTTCACCCAGGCGTTCCTCGTACAAGGGCGAGAACCCCGTCTACCGGGGGCCTTGTACGACGAGGTAACCACCGCTGTAGAACGACAGGAAACTCCGCAAGACCGAGCAAACAGGTTGCTCGAAATCTTCAAAATAGTAAAAGAGAACGCTCAACGAGCAACCAGGCCCGAGAATTATTCCCTCTGCTTCGGCGGGGTCCATTGCTCTGTGGTTGCTGTGGAAATTTTGTGGAGAATGTGTTAGGTTTCTTTCGTGGGGAACGGATAACGTTGAGTTTAGGACGTCACATTGGGGACTACTGGGATTGGTGGCTGACGAGATTTCGATGTGGTAGAGCAATGGACCCCGCTAAAGCAGAGGGAATAATCCTCGGGGACCGGAGCGGCCATTCTGGGCGTTACCCAAGGCAACCCCACAACCAGAGGGAGTTCACCGATAGTCCCTACGCCTCGGACGACAGCATGGCCACCATACCCAGCTCACCGTCCCCTACATCGGACGAACCCGACTCGTTGTGTGAGGTGCTGGCCCACATGGTCGAGGAGGAGGCAGGCCTGAACCTATGGGCCGCAGGCGATTGGCCCGAGATGCTGGCAGTAGCCGAGGAACTAGAGCGGGACGCTGGGCTTCCATGGGCCCAATTGGATTGTGTACCAGCACCCACCGGTTGGACGCTGAAAGGCCTGGGTGGTCTACTCCCTATAGGAGTCGTCGAGGCGATAGAAATGGCTCGGCCACGAGCGATCCGACAGAGCCAGAAATTCCTGGTGGAGGCGGACGACCTAGTGTTTAATTCCTAATTTCAAGGAGCGGCCATGCGTTACTTTCACTTCCCTGAAGTAAGGGGCGGGGTGTGATGCATAATTTTGCTGCACACAAAATTGATTGCACGCCAACCAAAACAAAAACCCAGAAGAGAAAGAAAACAAGAAAGGCAAAAAATTGTGAATTATCGGCTACCTGCTGCTGGTATATTCGATAAATATACTGGCAGCGGCCACGCTGATCAGCATTATTTAGCCGCCACATTCAATATATACTAGCACCAGCAGTAGCTGGTATATATTGAATGGAAAAATAACGATGAATTATCGAGACCACGATAAGCTATCGAAAAAAAAGGGTAAAAGCTCGGGGGAGTTGATTTTCGGACGAGCACGTAAAAAGACGCAAGTGAAATAGAAAAAATAACCACGAGGACGAGAGTACATCGACACTGGCAACGAGGATAACAACAGCGCAGCCACGCCAGTGCCGCCGCAACAACAGCGCAGCCACGCCAGTGCCGCCGCAGCAACAGCACAGCCACGCCAGAGGAGCCGCAACAACAGCGCAGCCGCAACATCAGCGCCCCGGCAGGAGCGCGCGAGTAGCATCGCCACAACAGTGCCGCAGCAGCATCCAGCCAGCAGCAGTGCCACAGCAACAGCGCATTCGTGACAGGAGTGTCGTCACAGCAATAGTGCAGGGTGAGAGCAGCAACGCCATAGCAGTGTTGCCACAGTAGCGCCGCCACAGTGCCACCACCGGAGCAGCAGCAGCACATCAGCAGCAACACAGCAGCAGCGTCACCACAGCCGCTGTGCCGCCAAAACAACAACAGGCCCTGCCCAGCAGCGACGACCGGTGCCAGCAATGAGGCCGTGGCCAGGGATAAAGACGCGACGTTCCCGGGAAGCGCGACAGTAGCTAGCACTAACACCCTCTATCGTCATGTTTTGGCCACATCCTCTCGCGGAGCGTTTGGGGGGCGCGCAAATAAATAAAATGTACTAGAAATATGTTTTTATTTTTGGCCGGTTAAGGGCGAAACAGGCAGGTCGGCTTGGCGTGGGTTCGGAGTATCACGACGAGGTGTCAGCGGGTCTTATCCCTTCACCTCTGACGATTCTTCCAAAACCCGGACGCCAAGATGGAGCTATCAACTTCGGTCATCATGGAATGACATTCCACAAGTGCTGACGAGTTTCACTCTCTCACTTGTGAGTCTGTCGCCAAGTGTAACCGAAGTCGAGCCGATCGCCACCACCCCTCGGCTTCGATGGCCTCCAAAGGAAACTCCGCATCCGAGAAAACGGGTTTTACCCTCTCTCGTGTGCGCGTTTATCCTTTGAAAGTCATCTTAGCTGAGTACGTGGTAGCCACTCTCCGAAACTAGTGGTCCAAGGAGTGGGCAGCGGGAGTGCATCGGGCTTCGAGAACTCTCTCTCTCCAATCCTTGTGTCACTCTAGTCTGCACGAGTTTTGTAGCATTTTTATTGCCGGACTTTTGCTATGGTTTAGCTCATCGACCAGTAGTGTTTCCAGAAGTTTTTTTTTTTGTTTAATTTTATTTATTTATTTACAATCTGTTTATTTAAACAATAAGTAAATTTATGAGGAACGTTAAGTTAACAGAAATAGCAGTTTTCCAATGAGCCCTGCTATTATATATTACATATTAACAGTTTTTGACTTTATCTATCGGGGTACATCGAGGATGTGGTATCTTTTCAGTCTGCTTACTGTTAAGCTATTGTCTACTCGATTTAAGGCTAAATTATTTTCGTGATTATGGAGTCTGTCGATGTATTTCTTACTGATTTTATTTATTTCTTCTTTAATGGTTAGGATGTTGAGATCTTTGTGAATGTTTGCATTAGATACGTAGAAGGGAGCATTGACAATTTGTCTCAAAGTTTTGGATTGGTAACGCGGAAGTATTTCACTATTCGAGTTGCTAGCAGTTCCCCAGAGCTGTATAGCGTAGGTCCAGGATTTTGTTTTCCCGAGGTACTTCACACATGTAGTTTGTGGAATTGGTGAGCCGTTAAGTGCAACATTTGGGCAGCTGCCAGGTCTTAATGAAAAAGTGGTTTGGACAGACTTCACGGAGTTGATTCTAATTTTCCATCGAAGTAACCAGTTTTCAATTAAGTTTAGCTCACGCTGCAGGAGCTCGGACCCTTCATTTTTGGATGAGCTGGTGGCCAGAACGCCTGTATCATCAGCATATGTTGCAACAGTGCATATGTTTGTACCTGGCATGTCAGCCGTATATATGGTGCACAGAATTGGCCCCAGTACGCTTCCTTGTGGGACGCCTGCGTTACTGTGACTTAGTGCTGATGAGTCGTTTTTCTGCTGCACGTAAAAGCATCTTTTAGTCAGATATGACTTGATTAATAAATAGTTTGGAGCAGGTAACCAGTTCTTTATCTTGTACAATAAACCATTGTGCCAGACTCGATCGAACGCTTGTTGTACATCAAGAAATGCAGCAGTGCAGTATTTTTTGTTTTCAAATGTAGATACTATGTCATTAATGTCCCTGTGACATTGCTCATGTGTCCCGTGTCCTCTCCTGAATCCAAATTGATATTCGGGAATGATGGAAAGTTCATCCAAAATTGGCAACATTAGTTGTATTATTATATATTTATTATATATATAATAGTATTTTTATACCCGCTACCCATAGGGTAGCAGGGTATTATGACTTAGTGTCAACAGAAAATGTATGTAACAGGCAGAAGAAGGCATCTCCGACCCCATAAAGTATATATATTCTTGATCAGCGTCAACAGCCGAGACGATATAGCCATGTCCGTCTGTCTGTCCGTATGAACACCTGGAACTCAGAGACTATAAGACATAGAGACACCAAATTTGGCAAAAAGGTTCCTTCAAGCCTACGCAGATCAAGTTTATTGCAAAAGTTGGATGCCGCGCCCCCTTCGCCCACAATAAGCATTAATCTAGAAAAAGTCAAGTTTTTTTTTATGTAAATCGCGTATAACTCCAAAAGTTCTTTGTGTAATGATGTGTAATTTGGTAACCCATCTGCGCTTGACACTCTTAATATACCCTGTAATTTTGGTACAAATCGGATAAGTAGAACAAAAGGTATTCGTTAAATTATTTATCAAAATTTTTGTGCCCAGTGCATATGGACGTATTAAGTGTGTGAATGACCTAGAGATATCAAATTTGTTGACAGTATTCGTGTAGGTCTTACGCAGATCAAGTTTGTTTTAGATTTTGGTCACGCCCCTTTCCGCCCACAAAAACTGTAAAAGCCGTAATAATAGACCTAGAGCATTAAATTTTGGTATAATAATAATAATAATAATAATTATATTCTCAATGATTCCTGTGAATTTGGTTGAGATCGAGTGAAAAACAAGGAAGTTATTAAAAAATCAATTTTATATGCAAAATTCAGTTTCAGCTTTGTTTGTTTAGTTGAGAGTGACAATGTCGGTATTTAATGGATTTAAAAAAAAATATCTATATACAAAAATATAAATTTTAGTATATTCGGTGGTATATTTTTTGTTAAAATATCATTCAAGCTTTTTGTTTTCTCTCGAAATGGGTTGCGGGTAGCATACGGTCGAGAACTCTCGACTGTAGCTTTCTTACTTGTTTCAAATACTTTCGAGAATATTGTCAGCAGACTAATAGGACGGTATGATGTCAATTCTGTTTCTGTTTTGTGTGGCTTTAGGATCATAATGATCTCTGCGCATTTCCATTGACTTGGGAAGTGCTCTAGTCTGAGAATTGCGTTAAATATGAGGGTGAGAAATCGAATGCATTTTGGTGGTAAAGTTTTAAGGGTGATGCCGTCTATTTTGTCAGGGCCTGGTGCTTTTTTGGTGTTCAAGCATTTGATTTCTGTCACAACTTCTTCATACTTGATGCTTTTAATAGGCAAGCTCATTTGACAGGGTGACTCAAGAAAGTTTTCTACTTCAGTGTCTCTGTTATTGGATTATTTACATCGTTTGGCTGAAACACAGAATGCAGATGTTGTGCAAATGCTTCCGCTTGTTCATTGTCAGACCTGCACCAAGTTCCATTGATTTACGAATGTTTACGTTTCTTTTAGTTGGTCTCTTTAGGTATTTGGTCGCCCTCCACAGGTTGTATTCGCTGTTGCAGAAATTAGGGTCTAAGTTTCTCAGATACGCAGCTAGATATTTATTACGTAAATTCGACAGCAGTTGTCTAAGCTCAGATGCAGCCTTGTTGTATAATCTTTTGTCAGCAGGGTAGTGAGTTTCTTGCCAGCGTTTTCGCAGATTCCTTTTGTTTTGTATTTTTTGTCGAAGTTCGGTTGAAAGGTACAATTGATTTGGATGTTGATGATTAGGAGCATGATTCGTGTTTCTGTAGCTCGCTGTATGTATTGTATTTGTGAAAAGCTCCACAGCATAGTCTATCTCCTCTCCTGTTTTTAACGAAATGTCCAGGCCTATAGTTGAATCTAAATAGCTTTTAAATGCATTTATGTCTGTAGAGGCTGTAATGTCTTAAAAGGGCTTTTCCAGCATATGGGATATTGTGCTGTAAGTTGCTATTATTGGAGTTGCTATTATTATTATTATTGATCTTGAGGTCGAAGCTTTCCATTTCACGCATGTGTGATTGTGGAATTCCAAAGAATATTACGAAATCAATCAAATCTGGAATTTTTCGACTATCTGTTGGCCAGTATGTAGGCTTTCCAGTTGACAATGTGGTTATATTATTGTTTCGTATGCATTTGTATAGCTCCGATCCTTTCGGGTTTGTCAATCTGGATCCCCACCATGGATGTTTGGCATTGAAGTCACCTCCCACAATGAACTTAGATCCCAGTCCTTCGAAAAAGTTTTTAAAGACCAGTTCTTTTATTGAGAATCTTGGTGGGAGATAAATCGCTGTAACTGATACATTAGCATGAATACATTTTATCTCAATTGTCGCAGCCTGCATAGAATTTTCCCTAGTACTGTCCACGATTTTAAATTTAAGGCCGTGCTTGACAATAATTGAGGCACTTCCATGAGCTCTATCTAACGGATGGTCAGCTCTTAGCGTGTCGTAACCAATAACTCTAAAAAAGGATTTGCTAGTGAAGTGTGTTTCTGAAATAAGCATGACGTCAATGGCATTTGTTTTTAAAAATAAAGTTATTTCATTTAAATGGTTGGAAAGCCCATTGGCATTCCATATTCCTAAGTTAAGATTTACTTGCTTAGCTTATTTACTTGTAACATTATCATGTTAAGTAAATTATTGGTAAGTTGGATTGTTTCTCCACGTGTTTGAGATACTATTTTCTGCAGCAGCTTGAGCGTATGATTGGATGTCTTTATGTTGTTGTGTCGAATTGCTGAGCGGAGCAAATGATTGAGATGTACCAAGGTCATTTTTATTATTGTTATCTTTGGTGTTATTCAGGTGGTTGCGTCCGCTTACTAATTTTTTTGATATAAGCTCCTGGTAGACTTTACACCCTTTGTAGCTAGCAGCATGATCTTCTTTGCAGTTGGAAAGAAGGTGTTGTACACTCTCAATTTCTTCCTCACCCCCGCAGCTGTGACAGAAGTCTTGTTGAGCCATACGGCCGATGTAACAGTGTCCCGTTAAGACTCCTATCAGTAACCTTATCTTACTCTTTGTGAAGTTTAAGAGCTCGGTTGCTCGCTTTGGGTTATATCTTGGCCATATTGCTTTTGAAACTTCGCAGCCCGATGATGCTGTCCAGTGTTTTCCACTGCTGTTCTCATGGAACAATTAAGTTCCGATAGGACGTGCTGAATTGGTCTCTTAATATCGCTCACCGCGAGGCTTGCTGATGACGCTGACCCTAGTCGAGCACACTCATCAGCCGCCTCGTTACCTGATACACCCATGTGCCCTGGTATCCAGACAAGTCTTATAGAGTGTGGTTGGCATAGTTTCAGTGACATCGCTGTGTCTCGGGTTAATTAACTCTTGATGATGTTCGATGAGAGTGCATTTATCGATGATTGGCTGTTAACGTAAATGGACACGTCACTCGGGCTTCCGCCCAATGTCTTTATCAACTTGGTCGCTTGTCAAAGGGCGTAGATCTCAGTTTGAAACACACTACACCAGTCAGGGTGACGAAAGAAGAGCTGGGTCGCAAGGTCTTCGGAGAAGACCCCCGATCCAGAGCCTTCTGTCGTCTTTCATCCGTCTATGTAGATTGACAACTCATTCTGCCTCAATTAAGATTCGTGTTGGCAATCGGATCTGTCAGAGAATTGAGCTGTACCCAGTAGTCGTTCTCAGCCACTGTCAATTCTAGTAAGCATAAAACGAAGTTATGACGTGCACCAGGCTTAAGGAACCGCTGGGCATGCAACCTAACCGCACTCCTTGCTGCCATGCGTATAAGAAAGACTCCAATGTACGTCCTGTTACGCCCTGGCTTGCTAGTCTCTGAACTTTACAGAGATTGTTTAGATTGGAGTTGGTGTGTCCCGCCTCCCACCACGCAAGCGCCCCGTAAGTAAGTATAGGTCTGACAATTGCAATGTAGAACCAATGAATGATGTACGGTTGCAATCCTCATCCTTTACCAAATCTCTTTTTGCAGACAAGAAAAGGCTTGTAATGGCTTCTTCATCCTTTCCTCCGAGTTTTTCCTTAAGAAGAGTTTAGAGTCCAAGATTACACCTAGTAGTATTATTTTGCCTTTTTTGATAGCTTGAGTTCTGTTCCTCCCCGTGGAATGACTGAATTTAAAAACAAGTAAGAAAGCTACAGTCGAGTGTGTTCGACCGTAAAATACCCGCTACCTAGTTTTGTAGGGTTCGAAAATATTTTTCAAATATTTAGAAAACTTCTTAAATTTGCCAACAAAAATAGAAAAACTTATATGACAAAAATTGTACCAGCGGGGTTCGAACTCACTGAGTCACGCACATGTGCGGTCTAACCAATGCTCCACCAAACAACTTTGTGTGAAGCGCTCTAATAGGAATAAAGTTCCTATTAGTTATAGAATTGGTTTTATCTTTAGCAATTGCAAGATTTGTAGCATACTTAGGGTGCATTTTTGTTTGTTTTTTTTTCAAATTTGTACTTTTTATACCCGCTACCCATAGACTATAAGACATAGAGACACCAAATTTGGTACATAAGTGCCAGCGTTACTTGCGGAGATCAAGTTTATTTCAAAAGTTGGATGCCATGCCCCCTTCGCTCACAATATGCATAAATCTAGAACAAGTCAAGTTTTTATACCCGCTACCCATAGGGTAGAAGGGTATTATAACTAAGTGCCAACAGAAAATGTATGTAACAGGCAGAAGGAGGCATCTCCGACCCCATAAAGTATATATATTCTTGATCAGTGTCAACAGCCGTCTGTCCGTCTGTATGAATACCTAGATCTCAGAGACTATAAGAGCTACAGCTACCAAATTTGGGGAGTGTACTCTTATAGGTCCTACGCAGATCAAGTTTATTTCAAAAGTTGGATGCCACGCCCCTTTCCACCCCCGAAAACCTGAAAAAAGCCGTTAGAAGAGACCTAGAGTATTGAATTTTGGTATGCATAATATTAATTCTATTCTCAATGATTTCTGTGAATTTGGTTGAGATCGAATGACAAGTTTCAGTATATTTGGTATATTTTTGGTTAAAATATCATTAAAGTTTTTTGATTTCTCTCGAAATGGGTTGCGGGCATCTTACGGTCGGGCACTCTCCACTGTAGATTTCTTGTTATGTTCCTCCTAGTTTCGGTTAATCCGTAAACTTGAATATAAACGTAAACACTTAAATATAAATCTAAGGACCAACATAAAACTAATCATTAATTAACATTTCAATTCAATTGTTTCGGGGTTGCACGTAGGTGTATGTACGGATTTGTAGAGCAGTTCCTTTTATTCAAGAGAAACCAATGAAAACTATTGCTAGTTGTTGTCTCGGAGCGAAATCCCCAGTGTGTGTACTTTCCATTGTAGATACCTGTTGCTATGAAGTGCCGCCTAATGAGTTAAAGAATAAAAGAACAAAAGTTATTTGTTAAATTATTTGTCAAAATAGTTGTGCCCAATGCATGAACGTTTTAAGTGTGTGAACAACCTAGAGATATCAAATTTGGTTTAGGTCTTACGCAGATCAAGTTTGTTCTAGATTTTTGCCATGCCCTTTCCGCCCTCAAAAACTGGAAAAGTTATAGTTTCAAAGATTCCTGTGAATTTGGTTGAGATCGAATGAAAAACAAGGAAGTTATTAAAGAATCAATTTTATATGCAAAATTCACTTGCAGCTGCTCGCGCTTTGTTTGTTTAATTTAATTGACCATGTCAGTATGTTATGGATTTTTTTCAAATATATACAAAAAAACAAATTTCAGTATATTCTTTGGTATATCTATATATATTAAAGAAAGTCATGTTGGTTACACCACTTATAACTCAAGAACGGCAGAACAGATTTGGGTGAAAATTGGTAGGTGGGTAGCTAAGAGCCAGGAGAGTGACATAGGATACTTTTTATCCCATTCGACAGCGTTCTCGTGTGATTTGACGTGAAACGTCATAATAAGCTCACTGTAACAAAAGCTGTAAATAACAGCTGTTATGTTGCTGTTAAATATACAGAAGAATGTTAAGCATAGCAAGAGAATATATTTCATGGCTTCGAATGCTAAGCAACCACCAACTACATTGACCAGTTTTTTAGCAATCTGCAAAAGCGATCAGTTTGCACGAACTTTGCTTTACTCAGAGATGCCACGTTATTATACTTGGAATGCTTCATCGAAGAAATTTCCAAGACGGAAGCAAGGGTATGTATACTGTTCATCTATAGAATGATGAATGTTTCTATTTGCGGTTGTTGCTGGTAAATGTGCGTGGGCCAACATCATTTGAGATACTACGAACTGTTAATGGTGTAATATTCCCAACATATCGTGCTGAACGGGAACGTGAATATGATCACAAGTAATTAGATTTAGTAGTTCAAACGAATGTAACCCTGTTGAGTTACCAACAAAAGGCAATCGATGATGAAAATGGTGGTTTATATTTCCTAGATGCCCCTGGTGGAACTGGCAAGAAATTCCTCATGTCACTAGGTGTAGCAACTGTTCGGGCGAGATCCAACATAGCGATTGCTTCTTCTGGAATAGCAGAAACATTGTTAGAAGGATGCCGTACGGCTCATTCAGCATTTCAATTACCGTTAAATATTCGAACTATTGAAGAACAAACGTGTAATATTGCAAAACACTCAGCAATGGCCAAAGTTTTAGCGGCATCGAAAATCATCATCTGGGACGAATGCACAATGGCGCATAAACGTGTATTAGATGATTTGAGATGCCTTGGAGGAGCAATGATTTTACTGTCAGGCGATTTCCGCCAAATACTGCAAGTAATTCCAAGATCATCGGCTGCCGACGAAATAAACGCATGCCTCAAATCGTCAAATCTATGTGCTATGTGAAGAATTTGCAGCTGACAAGAAACATGGGAGTTACATTGCTTAATGATACATCTGCTGAAGATTTCTCGGAGCAATTGCTGACTATCGGTAATGGTCAAGTACCTGTCGATGAATCGAGCGGATTAATATCATTTCCAAATAGAAGATGAAGCCACCAACTATCCAATTGAATTTTTAAACTCTTTGGACATGCCTGGCTTACCACAGCACAATTTACGCCTAAAGGTTGGCTGCGTAGGAATCCTGCTTCGAAACATAAACCAACCAAAACTGTGTAACAGTCCGCGTTTGTTGGTTAGAAAATTGATGAATAATGTAATTTACGATACAATAATGATAGGAAAATTCAAAGATGAGGAAGTTCTCATTCAGAGGATCCCGATGATCCCAACCGATATGCCGTTTGAATTTAAAAGACTTCAAATTCCGATACGTCGGAAAGAAGGTGTTGGACACTCTCGATTTCTTCCTCATCCCCGCAGCTTCGACAGAAGTCCTGTTGAGCCATACAGCCGATGTAACAGTGTCCCGTTAAGACTCCTATCAGTATCCTTATCTTGTTCTTTGTGTAGTTTAAGAGCTCGGTTGCTCGCTTTGGGTTATATCTTGGCCACATTGCTTTTGACACTTCGCAGCCTGATGATGGTGTCCAGTGTTTTTCAGCTGCTGTTCTCATGGAACAATTAAGTTCCGATAGGACGTGCTGAATTGGTCTCTTAATATCGGTCACCGCGAGGCTTGCTGATGACGCTGACCCTAGTCGAGCACACTCATGAGCCGCCTCGTTAACTAATACACCCATGTGCTCTGGTACCCAGACAAGTCTGATAGAGTGTGGTTGGCATAGGTTCAGTGACATCACCGTGTGTCGGGTTAGTTTGCTCTTAATGGTGTTCGATGCGAGTGCTTTCGAAAGGCAAACTTTCCCAAATTAATCCAACTTTTTGATGGAATTGATTGGTCTAATTTGTATTCCTGCACTGACATAAGTGCCGCCGTCAATTTGTTCTATAATAAATTAAATCTTTGCTTTGATGCCAGTATTCTTTGTAAGCAACTTTCTAACCTTAAGAACCTGAAGTCTAGACTTCACAAAAAGTTTAAAATTTATGGCTCTACCTTAACTTTTTCGCAATACATAATTGCTCGGTCTAATTTTATCGAGCTTAACGCTGTGTGTTATAAAAATTACTTAGCTCGCTGTCGGGTTAGCTTTTCTGAAAACCCAAGAAAGTTTTTTAATTTTGTAAATACTAAGCGTATTCCTCTTATCCTCCTTGTCTATCTTACGAAAATTCGAAACCAAATTCAGGTCAGACGATCGCTGATCTATTTGCTTCTTTTTTTCAAACTACTTATTCTTCTTCCTTCTACTCTAACGCGCCCTATCCTTACAGTCTGTCTCGGTCGAATTGTATCTTCAGTCCCTTAGAGAGTGAGGAGTCTCTGACTCGATATCTTTAAATGGTTAAGCCGGTGTTTGCGCCCGGTCCGGATGGAGTTCCTGGCTGTGTACTTCGGTACGGAGCCGAGGCTTTATGCAGACCATTGCTGAAATTATTTGATTTATCTCTTGAGTCATCGACTTTTCCCTCTTTATGGAAGGAGTCTGTCATTATTCGTCTCCATAAGAAGGGAAGTAAGTCTGATGCCAATAACTATAGAGGGATATGCAAATTGTCTGCTATACCAAAAGTTTTTGAGAAGATATTAACAAGTCATTTACAACATTTATGTAGTTTTATTATTTCCCCCTACCAGCATGGGTTTGTGAAACATAGATCCACTGTTACTAATCTTCTTGAGCTTTCTTCGTTCGTTAACCAGGGTTTCCTTAAAAACGAACAAACTGACGTCATCTATACCGATTTTAGTAAAGCCTTTGACTCAGTAAATCATTCTCTTTTGTTATATAAGCTTGACTTAATTGGATTTCCCAATAATTTGATTTGCTGGATTTCAAGCTATCTCAGCCAAAGAACGCAAAAAGTTTCTTTTAATTTTCTTTTTAATTCATTGCGAGTTACCTCTGGAGTTCCCCAGGGTAGCCATCTCGGTCCCTTACTTTTCACATTGTTCATAAATGATCTACCTGGTGTTTTGACACAATCTCGCGTACTAATGTATGCAGATGATATTAAAATATGCCTGCAGTACAGGGATTGGCCATGCCATATCAAGTTGCAGAGAGATCTTGACTCTTTTCAGTCATGGTGCAAAGTGAACTTGTTAAATTTAAGCTTTTCTAAATGTGTTGTGGTGTCCTTCTATAGAGTTAATCCACATTTGGCCTCTTACTTACTGAACGGTAACGATCTAAAAAGAATTACTGCTGTTGATGATCTAGGTATTCCTTAGATCATAAACTTAAATTTGCAGACCACATTTCTAGAACGGTCAATAAAGCTATGTCTGTACTCGGTTTCATTAAGAGGTGGTCAAAGGAATTTGATGACCCTTATATTACTAAGACCCTTTATACATCACTTGTTCGTCCGATTCTGGAATATGGTTCGTGCGTATGGTCTCCACAGTATTATGTGCACCAAGATCGCATTGAATCTGTTCAAAAACAATTTCTCTTATTTGCTTTGCGTGGCTTGAACTGGAATGCAGAAGTGAGATTGCCGTCATATAGTAGTAGACTTCTTTTAATTAACCTTCCTTCTTTAGCTAACCGTAGAATAATGCTTGGCATTTTATTTATTTTTAATCCCATTAATGGTGATATTCGAATGCTAAGCAACGTGCTGAAACACCTCCACCAACTACATTGACCAGTTTTTTTGCAATCTGCCAAAGCGATCAGTTTGCATGAACTTTGCTTTACTCGGAGATGCCACGTTATTATACTTGGAATGCTTCATCGAAGAAATTTCAAAGACGGAAGCAAGGCGATGCGGTTCCTGGGTATCCAGATGTGCGTTCTACTGATGCTAAGGGTCGTATTAATACAGTTCAGCTATCGAATGATGAATGTTTCTATTTGCGGTTGTTGCTGGTAAATGTGCGTAGGCCAACACCATTTGAGATACTACGAACTGTAAATGGTGTAATATTCCCAACATATCGGGCTGCATGTGAAGAATTGAACTTAGAAAACGATACCAATGGGGATGCGACAATCGCTGAAACCATTATCTCTGTATCTCCAAGTCAGATACGAACATTATTCGCTATCATAATTCAGACATGTTTTTCATCAAACCCATGTAACCTGTGGCACAAATACAAGGATAATATGTCAGAAGATATTTTACATCAAATTCGTGACAGGTTCAGAAATCACGATATTGAGATGAATGAGGAGACACATAATCGTGCTTTACTCTTGATCGAAGATATGTGTAATTTCTTAATCATTCTTTTAATTTTCTTTTTAATTCATTGCGAGTTACCTCTGGAGTTCCCCAGGGTAGCCATCTCGGTCCCTTACTTTTCACATTGTTCATAAATGATCTACCTGGTGTTTTGACACAATCTGGCGTACTAATGTATGCAGATGATATTAATATATGCCTGCAGTACAGGGATTGGCCATGCCATATCAAGTTGCAGAGAGATCTTGACTCTTTTCAGTCATGGTGCAAAGTGAACTTGTTAAATTTAAACTTTTCTAAATGTGTTGTGGTGTCCTTCTATAGAGTTAATCCACATTTGGCCTCTTACTTACTGAACGGTAACGATCTAAAAAGAATTACTGCTGTTGATGATCTAGGTATTCCTTAGATCATAAACTTAAATTTGCAGACCACATTTCTAGAACGGTCAATAAAGCTATGTCTGTACTCGGTTTCATTAAGAGGTGGTCAAAGGAATTTGATGACCCTTATATTACTAAGACCCTTTATACATACGTCCGATTCTGGAATATGGTTCGTGCGTATGGTCTCCACAGTATTATGTGCACCAAGATCGCATTGAATCTGTTCAAAAACAATTTCTCTTATTTGCTTTGCGTGGCTTGAACTGGAATGCAGAAGTGAGATTGCCGTCATATAGTAGTAGACTTCTTTTAATTAACCTTCCTTCTTTAGCTAACCGTAGAATAATGCTTGGCATTTTATTTATTTTTAATCCCATTAATGGTGATATTCGAATGCTAAGCAACGTGCTGAAACACCTCCACCAACTACATTGACCAGTTTTTTTGCAATCTGCCAAAGCGATCAGTTTGCATGAACTTTGCTTTACTCGGAGATGCCACGTTATTATACTTGGAATGCTTCATCGAAGAAATTTCAAAGACGGAAGCAAGGCGATGCGGTTCCTGGGTATCCAGATGTGCGTTCTACTGATGCTAAGGGTCGTATTAATACAGTTCAGCTATCGAATGATGAATGTTTCTATTTGCGGTTGTTGCTGGTAAATGTGCGTAGGCCAACACCATTTGAGATACTACGAACTGTAAATGGTGTAATATTCCCAACATATCGGGCTGCATGTGAAGAATTGAACTTAGAAAACGATACCAATGGGGATGCGCCAATCGCTGAAACCATTATCTCTGTATCTCCAAGTCAGATACGAACATTATTCGCTATCATAATTCAGACATGTTTTTCATCAAACCCATGTAACCTGTGGCACAAATACAAGGATAATATGTCAGAAGATATTTTACATCAAATTCGTGACAGGTTCAGAAATCACGATATTGAGATGAATGAGGAGACACATAATCGTGCTTTACTCTTGATCGAAGATATGTGTAATTTCTTAATCAGGTAAGGAATGCCAGCGCCATATCGTGAAATGAATGACGCATTTAATCGAGAATTTGAACGGGAACGTGAATATGATCACAAGTAACTAGATTTAGTAGTTCAAACGATTGTACCCCTGTTGAATTACCAACAAAAGGCAATCGACGATGAAAATGGTGCTGAATTGGTCTCTTAATATCGGTCACCGCGAGGCTTGCTGATGACGCTGACCCTAGTCGAGCACATTCATCATCCGCCTCGTTACCTAATACACCCATGTGCTCTGATACCCAGACAAGTCTAATAGAGTGTGGTTGGCATAGGTTCAGTGACATCGCTGTGTCTCGAGTTAATTAACTCTAATATGCATACGAAAATGCTCTAAGTCTTTTATTACGGCTTTTACAGGCTTTTGGGGGCGGAAAGGGGCGTGGCAAAAATCTAAAGTAAACTTGATCTGCGTAGGACCAAATTTGGTAGCTGCAGCTCTTATAGTCTCTGAGATCTAGGTGTTCATACAGACGGACAGACGGACATGGCTATATCATCTCGGCAGTTGACATTGTTCAAAAATATATATACTTTATGTGGTCGGAGATGCCTCCTTCTGCCTGTTACATACATTTTCTGTTGGCACTAAGTTGTAATACCCTTCTACCGTCTGTATGTCTGTAAGAACATCTAGATTTCAGAGACTATAAGACATAGAGACACCAAATTTGGTACATAAGTGCATGCATCACTTGCGCAGATCAAGTTTATTTCGAAAGTTGGATGCCACGCCCCCTTCGCTCACAATATGCATAAATCTATAACAAGTCAAGTTTTTTGTATGTAAATCGCGTATAACCTCAAAAGTTCTTTGTGTAATGATGTGTAATTTGGTCAGCCATCTGTGCTTAATACTCTTAATACCCTGTAATTTTTTTAAAAATCGTACAAGTTCAAGGCTTGCCCCTGATCTCACGTCAGATGACGTAAAGGCTTTTATTATAGCCAAAATTAAAAATGCCAATCCAAAATTATGATAGACAAATTGCATCTTTCAAGATCAATGTCTCACCTTCACTTTTTGAAACCATATCCTCACCAAGTTTTTGGCCAGAGCATTTGGTGGTAAAAGAGTTCAAAGCCAAAGTTGAAAATCGGACTCCGATTGGGCTTTTACCAAATGGACCTGTACAGTCTCAATCTCAATCTCAATCTCATCATTTCTTATAACCTATCAAAATGTGCGTGGTTTACGTAGTAAAATAAGTAAGCTATACGTCGACAGTTTCACTTTTTCTACTGATGTAGTTGCGTTTTCGGAAACCTGGTTAAGTTCGTATATTTCTGATTCCGAACATTTTCCGTCAAAGTACACTATTTACAGGCAAGATCGTTCTTCCCGAAGAGGAGGTGGTGTTTTATTTGCAGTAGACTCCAACTTCTCATCGGAGCCATTACATTATAATTATCCTAATAATATAGAGTTTCTATCAATAAAAGTAAATTTTCATGGTGTAAGTTTATTTCTTACTTGCTCATATATACCTCCGTCGTCCGATTTATCTGTATACCAGGATCACCTGGGAGCAATAAAATCCATTTTTGCCTTGTTATCCGACAAAGATTATGTTGTTGTTCTAGAAGACTTTAATCTTCCTGGAACAGCTTGGTATCCTTGTGATAACTTCTGTTTTCTTACTCCATCGAACCGACATGACTTTATTGATGGTTTACATGAATTATCTTTGGGCCAAATTAACAATATACGAAATTCTCTTTGCCGCCAATTAGATCTATGCTTTGTCTCTGAACCTACCAGCGTAGTTCTATCTAGATCGGAACCCCTTACATCTCCTGAAGACCCTTATCATCCAACTCTGGAGTTAAGGCTCGAACTTAGCAGTTCTGTACTCGCTAATTCTGATATACCTGCCGATCGAGTTCGTTGCTTTCGAAAGGCAAACTTTCCCAAATTAATCCAACTTTTTGATGGAATTGATTGGTCTAATTTGTATTCCTGCACTGACATAAGTGCCGCCGTCAATTTGTTCTATAATAAATTAAATCTTTGCTTTGATGCCAGTATTCTTTGTAAGCAACTTTCTAACCTTAAGAACCTGAAATTTCAAAGACGGAAGCAAGGCGATGCGGTTCCTGGGTATCCAGATGTGCGTTCTACTGATGCTAAGGGTCGTATTAATACAGTTCAGCTATCGAATGATGAATGTTTCTATTTGCGGTTGTTGCTGGTAAATGTGCGTAGGCCAACACCATTTGAGATACTACGAACTGTAAATGGTGTAATATTCCCAACATATCGGGCTGCATGTGAAGAATTGAACTTAGAAAACGATACCAATGGGGATGCGACAATCGCTGAAACCATTATCTCTGTATCTCCAAGTCAGATACGAACATTATTCGCTATCATAATTCAGACATGTTTTTCATCAAACCCATGTAACCTGTGGCACAAATACAAGGATAATATGTCAGAAGATATTTTACATCAAATTCGTGACAGGTTCAGAAATCACGATATTGAGATGAATGAGGAGACACATAATCGTGCTTTACTCTTGATCGAAGATATGTGTAATTTCTTAATCATTCTTTTAATTTTCTTTTTAATTCATTGCGAGTTACCTCTGGAGTTCCCCAGGGTAGCCATCTCGGTCCCTTACTTTTCACATTGTTCATAAATGATCTACCTGGTGTTTTGACACAATCTGGCGTACTAATGTATGCAGATGATATTAATATATGCCTGCAGTACAGGGATTGGCCATGCCATATCAAGTTGCAGAGAGATCTTGACTCTTTTCAGTCATGGTGCAAAGTGAACTTGTTAAATTTAAACTTTTCTAAATGTGTTGTGGTGTCCTTCTATAGAGTTAATCCACATTTGGCCTCTTACTTACTGAACGGTAACGATCTAAAAAGAATTACTGCTGTTGATGATCTAGGTATTCCTTAGATCATAAACTTAAATTTGCAGACCACATTTCTAGAACGGTCAATAAAGCTATGTCTGTACTCGGTTTCATTAAGAGGTGGTCAAAGGAATTTGATGACCCTTATATTACTAAGACCATTTATACATACGTCCGATTCTGGAATATGGTTCGTGCGTATGGTCTCCACAGTATTCTGTGCACCAAGATCGCATTGAATCTGTTCAAAAACAATTTCTCTTATTTGCTTTGCGTGGCTTGAACTGGAATGCAGAAGTGAGATTGCCGTCATATAGTAGTAGACTTCTTTTAATTAACCTTCCTTCTTGAGCTAACCGTAGAATTTTTAATCTCGTATTTTTAATCTCATTAATGGTGATATTCGAATGCCAAGCAACGAGCTGAAACACCTCCACCAACTACATTGACCAGTTTTTTTGCAATCTGCCAAAGCGATCAGTTTGCACGAACTTTGCTTTACTCAGAGATGCCACGTTATTATACTTGGAATGCTTCATCGAAGAAATTTCAAAGACGGAAGCAAGGCGATGCGGTTCCTGGGTATCCAGATGTGCGTTCTACTGATGCTAAGGGTCGTATTAATACAGTTCAGCTATCGAATGATGAATGTTTCTATTTGCGGTTGTTGCTGGTAAATGTGCGTAGGCCAACACCATTTGAGATACTACGAACTGTAAATGGTGTAATTAATATTCCCAACATATCGGGCTGCATGTGAAGAATTGAACTTAGAAAACGATACCAATGGGGATGCGCCAATCGCTGAAACCATTATCTCTGTATCTCCAAGTCAGATACGAACATTATTCGCTATCATAATTCAGACATGTTTTTCATCAAACCCATGTAACCTGTGGCACAAATACAAGGATAATATGTCAGAAGATATTTTACATCAAATTCGTGACAGGTTCAGAAATCACGATATTGAGATGAATGAGGAGACACATAATCGTGCTTTACTCTTGATCGAAGATATGTGTAATTTCTTAATCAGGTAAGGAATGCCAGCGCCATATCGTGAAATGAATGACGCATTTAATCGAGAATTTGAACGGGAACGTGAATATGATCACAAGTAACTAGATTTAGTAGTTCAAACGATTGTACCCCTGTTGAATTACCAACAAAAGGCAATCGACGATGAAAATGGTTTATATTTAGATGTGTGCTGAATTGGTCTCTTAATATCGGTCACCGCGAGGCTTGCTGATGACGCTGACCCTAGTCGAGCACATTCATCATCCGCCTCGTTACCTAATACACCCATGTGCTCTGATACCCAGACAAGTCTAATAGAGTGTGGTTGGCATAGGTTCAGTGACATCGCTGTGTCTCGAGTTAATTAACTCTAATATGCATACGAAAATGCTCTAAGTCTTTTATTACGGCTTTTACAGGCTTTTGGGGGCGGAAAGGGGCGTGGCAAAAATCTAAAGTAAACTTGATCTGCGTAGGACCAAATTTGGTAGCTGCAGCTCTTATAGTCTCTGAGATCTAGGTGTTCATACAGACGGACAGACGGACATGGCTATATCATCTCGGCAGTTGACATTGTTCAAAAATATATATACTTTATGTGGTCGGAGATGCCTCCTTCTGCCTGTTACATACATTTTCTGTTGGCACTAAGTTGTAATACCCTTCTACCGTCTGTATGTCTGTAAGAACATCTAGATTTCAGAGACTATAAGACATAGAGACACCAAATTTGGTACATAAGTGCATGCATCACTTGCGCAGATCAAGTTTATTTCAAAAGTTGGATGCCACGCCCCCTTCGCTCACAATATGCATAAATCTATAACAAGTCAAGTTTTTTGTATGTAAATCGCGTATAACCTCAAAAGTTCTTTGTGTAATGATGTGTAATTTGGTCAGCCATCTGTGCTTAATACTCTTAATACCCTGTAATTTTTTTAAAAATCGTACAAGTTCAAGGCTTGCCCCTGATCTCACGTCAGATGACGTAAAGGCTTTTATTATAGCCAAAATTAAAAATGCCAATCCAAAATTATGATAGACAAATTGCATCTTTCAAGATCAATGTCTCACCTTCACTTTTTGAAACCATATCCTCACCAAGTTTTTGGCCAGAGCATTTGGTGGTAAAAGAGTTCAAAGCCAAAGTTGAAAATCGGACTCCGATTGGGCTTTTACCAAATGGACCTGTACAGTCTCAATCTCAATCTCAATCTCATCATTTCTTATAACCTATCAAAATGTGCGTGGTTTACGTAGTAAAATAAGTAAGCTATACGTCGACAGTTTCACTTTTTCTACTGATGTAGTTGCGTTTTCGGAAACCTGGTTAAGTTCGTATATTTCTGATTCCGAACATTTTCCGTCAAAGTACACTATTTACAGGCAAGATCGTTCTTCCCGAAGAGGAGGTGGTGTTTTATTTGCAGTAGACTCCAACTTCTCATCGGAGCCATTACATTATAATTATCCTAATAATATAGAGTTTCTATCAATAAAAGTAAATTTTCATGGTGTAAGTTTATTTCTTACTTGCTCATATATACCTCCGTCGTCCGATTTATCTGTATACCAGGATCACCTGGGAGCAATAAAATCCATTTTTGCCTTGTTATCCGACAAAGATTATGTTGTTGTTCTAGACTTTAATCTTCCTGGAACAGCTTGGTATCCTTGTGATAACTTCTGTTTTCTTACTCCATCGAACCGACATGACTTTATTGATGGTTTACATGAATTATCTTTGGGCCAAATTAACAATATACGAAATTCTCTTTGCCGCCAATTAGATCTATGCTTTGTCTCTGAACCTACCAGCGTAGTTCTATCTAGATCGGAACCCCTTACATCTCCTGAAGACCCTTATCATCCAACTCTGGAGTTAAGGATCGAACTTAGCAGTTCTGTACTCGCTAATTCTGATATACCTGCCGATCGAGTTCGTTGCTTTCGAAAGGCAAACTTTCCCAAATTAATCCAACTTTTTGATGGAATTGATTGGTCTAATTTGTATTCCTGCACTGACATAAGTGCCGCCGTCAATTTGTTCTATAATAAATTAAATCTTTGCTTTGATGCCAGTATTCTTTCTTATTTTCCGCATAGGTCTAATAAACCTCGTTAGTTTTGTAAGCAACTTTCTAACCTTAAGAACCTGAAGTCTAGACTTTACAAAAAGTTTAAAATTTCTGGCTCTACCTTAACTTTTTCGCAATACATAATTGCTCGGTCTAATTTTATCGAGCTTAACGCTGTGTGTTATAAAAATTACTTAGCTCGCTGTTGGGTTAGCTTTTCTGAAAACCCAAGAAAGTTTTTTAATTTTGTAAATACTAAGCGTAAGTCTTCCTCTTATCCTCCTTGTCTATCTTACGAAAATTCGAAACCAAATTCAGGTCAGACGATCGCTGATCTATTTGCTTCTTTTTTTCAAACTACTTATTCTTCTTCCTTCTACTCTAACGCGCCCTATCCTTACAGTCTGTCTCGGTCGAATTGTATCTTCAGTCCCTTAGAGAGTGAGGAGTCTCTGACTCGATATCTTTAAATGGTTAAGCCGGTGTTTGCGCCCGGTCCGGATGGAGTTCCTGGCTGTGTACTTCGGTACGGAGCCGAGGCTTTATGCAGACCATTGCTGAAATTATTTGATTTATCTCTTGAGTCATCGACTTTTCCCTCTTTATGGAAGGAGTCTGTCATTATTCGTCTCCATAAGAAGGGAAGTAAGTCTGATGCCAAAAACTATAGAGGGATATGTAAATTGTCTGCTATACCAAAAGTTTTTGAGAAGATATTAACAAGTCATTTACAACATTTATGTAGTTTTATTATTTCCCCCTACCAGCATGGGTTTGTGAAACATAGATCCACTGTTACTAATCTTCTTGAGCTTTCTTCGTTCGTTAACCAGGGTTTCCTTAAAAACGAACAAACTGACGTCATCTATACCGATTTTAGTAAAGCCTTTGACTCAGTAAATCATTCTCTTTTGTTATATAAGCTTGACTTAATTGGATTTCCCAATAATTTGATTTGCTGGATTTCAAGCTATCTCAGCCAAAGAACGCAAAAAGTTTCTTTTAATTTTCTTTTTAATTCATTGCGAGTTACCTCTGGAGTTCCCCAGGGTAGCCATCTCGGTCCCTTACTTTTCACATTGTTCATAAATGATCTACCTGGTGTTTTGACACAATCTGGCGTACTAATGTATGCAGATGATATTAATATATGCCTGCAGTACAGGGATTGGCCATGCCATATCAAGTTGCAGAGAGATCTTGACTCTTTTCAGTCATGGTGCAAAGTGAACTTGTTAAATTTAAACTTTTCTAAATGTGTTGTGGTGTCCTTCTATAGAGTTAATCCACATTTGGCCTCTTACTTACTGAACGGTAACGATCTAAAAAGAATTACTGCTGTTGATGATCTAGGTATTCCTTAGATCATAAACTTAAATTTGCAGACCACATTTCTAGAACGGTCAATAAAGCTATGTCTGTACTCGGTTTCATTAAGAGGTGGTCAAAGGAATTTGATGACCCTTATATTACTAAGACCATTTATACATACGTCCGATTCTGGAATATGGTTCGTGCGTATGGTCTCCACAGTATTCTGTGCACCAAGATCGCATTGAATCTGTTCAAAAACAATTTCTCTTATTTGCTTTGCGTGGCTTGAACTGGAATGCAGAAGTGAGATTGCCGTCATATAGTAGTAGACTTCTTTTAATTAACCTTCCTTCTTGAGCTAACCGTAGAATTTTTAATTATTTTTAATCTCATTAATGGTGATATTCGAATGCCAAGCAACGAGCTGAAACACCTCCACCAACTACATTGACCAGTTTTTTTGCAATCTGCCAAAGCGATCAGTTTGCACGAACTTTGCTTTACTCAGAGATGTCAAGTTATTATACTTGGAATGCTTCATCGAAGAAATTTCAAAGACGGAAGCAAGGCGATGCGGTTCCTGGGTATCCAGATGTGCGTTCTACCGATGCTAAGGTATACAGTTCATCTATAGAATGATGAATGTTTCTATTTGCGGTTGTTGCTGGTAAATGTGCGTGGGACAACACCATTTGAGATACTACGAACTGTTAATGGTGTAATATTCCCAATATTCCCAACATATCGTGCTGCATGTGAAGAATTAAACTTAGAAAACGATACCAATGGGGATGCGACAATCGCTGAAACCATTATCTCTGCATCTTCAAGTCAGATACGCACATTATTCGCTATCATAATTTCGACATGTTTTCCATCAAACCCATGTAACCTGTGGCAAAAATACAAGGATAATACGTCAGAAGATATTTTACATCAAATTCGTGACAGGTTCAGAAATCACGATATTGAGATGAATGAGGAGACACATAATCGTGCTTTACTCTTGATCGAAGATATGTGTAATTTCTTAATCAGGTAAGGAATGCCAGCGCCATATCGTGAAATGAATGACGCATTTAATCGAGAATTTGAACGGGAACGTGAATATGATCACAAGTAATTAGATTTAGTAGTTCAAACGAATGTACCCCTGTTGAATTACCACCAAAAGGCAATCGATGATGAAAATGGTGGTTTATATTTCCTAGATGCCCCTGGTGGAACTGGCAAGACATTCCTCATGTCACTAGGTATAGCAACTGTTCGGGCGAGATCCAACATAGCGATTGCTTCTTCTGGAATAGCAGAAACATTGTTAGAAGGATGCCGTACGGCTCATTCAGCATTTCAATTACCGTTAAATATTCGAACTATTGAAGAATAAACGTGTAATATTGCAAAACACTCAGCAATGGCCAAAGTTTCAGCGGCATCGACAATCATCATCTGGGACGAATGCACAATGGCGCATAAACGTGTATTAGAAGTATTTAACCGAACATTAAAAGATTAACGCAATGATTTGAGATGTCTTGGATGAGCAATGATTTTACTGTCAGGCGATTTTCCGCCAAATACTGCAAGTGATTACAAAACGACGAAATAAACGCATGCCTCAAATCGTCAAATCTATGGTGCTATGTGAAGAATCTGCAGCTGACAAGAAACATGGGAGTTACATTGCTTAATGATACATCTGCTGAAGATTTCTCGGAGCAATTGCTGACTACCGGTAATGGTCAAGTACCTGTCGATGAATCGAGCGGATTAATATCATTTCCAAATAGAATTTGAAGCCACCAACTATCCAATTGAATTTTTAAACTCTTTGGACATGCCTGGCTTACCACAGCACAATTTACGCCTAAAGGTTGGCTGCGTAGGAATCCTGCTTCGAAACATAAACCAACCAAAACTGTGTAACGGTCCGCGTTTGTTGGTTAGAAAATTGATGAACAATGTAATTTACGCTACAATAATGATAGGAAAATTCAAAGGTGAGGAAGTTCTCATTCAGAGGATCCCGATGATCCCAACCGATATGCCGTTTGAATTTAAAAGACTTCAATTTCCGATACGTCTTGCATTTGCCATGACCATCAACAAATCACAACAAATTAGATAGTAGACAACGATAGATAGACGTATTGGTGCAAAGTATAGCCCAGCCCCATTGATGCTGTGCAGTGTCTAGCGGCCTCTGTTCTCATGGAACAATTAAGTTCCTATTAGAACGTAGTGGCCTCTTGATATCGGTCACGTAAAGCCACTACAATTTGTTCTAATTCACTTTTTATGTTCCTCCTAGTTTCGATTTATCCGTAGGTAGGTAGGTAGAACAGACAGCCCAGAGACCAAATGGTCCATTGTGATGCCTGATGTAAAAACTGCAGGAATAGTTAGGATTGGGAGGGATTGTTGGGATAGTGGAGGAAAATTCTGTTATGGGCTGCGGAAGCCCCTGGAACCAACTAGTAGAGTCCAGAAACAGTGCCAAATTCTCCAGCCGAATATTCGCAAGACTACCAATTAAGTTCCGATAGGACGTGCTGAATTGGTTTCTTAATATCGGTCACCGCGAGGCTTGCTGATGACGCTGACCCTAGTCGAGCACACTCATCAGCCGCCTTTCTGCCTGTTACATACATTTTCTGTTAGCACTAAGTTGTAATACCCTTCTACCCTATGGGTAGCGGGTATAAAAATTGGAGCGTAACTCGAACCCGTATTGTCTGCTTAGCTGTAAGTATAGGCATAAGAAAGTCACAATTAAAATAACATCTTTTTTGTGCGATTTCACTCAAACTTTCAGAAAACGTCCGCGTTGGTCTATTTGATAAGTGTACGAAAGATTAAACAGCTATACAGCAACTCTTTTAAAGTATCTGTTTTAGGGGCTCTAGTGGGCGTGGCTAAATTCTAAAACATGCAAGCATAGCTAGTGTTTTAACAAAAACTTCGTAGCTCTACCTCTTATAGTCTCTGAGATCTAGGTATTCATACAGACAGACCAACATGGCCATATCGTCTCGGCTGTTGACACTGATCAAGAATATATATACTCCATGGGGTCGGAAATTCCTCCTTCTGCCTGTTACATATATTTTCAGTTGGCACTAAGTTATAATACCCTTCTACCGTCTGTATGTCTGTAAGAACATCTAGATTTCAGAGACTATAAGACATAGAGGCACCAAATTTGATACATAAGTACATGCATCACTTGCGCAGATCAAGTTTATTTCAAAAGTTGGATGCCACGCCCCCTTCGCTCACAATATGCATAAATCTATAACAAGTCAAGTTTTTTGTATGTAAATCGCGTATAACCTCAAAAGTTCTTTGTGTAATGATGTGTAATTTGGTAAGCCATCTGTGCTTAATACTCTTAATACCCTGTAATTTTGTTAAAAATCGTATAAGTAGAACAAAAGTTATTTGTTAAATTATTTGTCAAAATAGTTGTGTCCAATGCATATGGACGTCTTAAGTGTGTGAATGACCTAGAGATATCAAATTGGGTGACAGTATTCGTGTAGGTTTTACGCAGATCAAGTTTGTTTTAGATTTTTGCATCGCCCATTTCCGCCCCCAAAAACTGGAAAAGCCGTAATAATAAAGCTAGAGCATTGAATTTAGGTGTGCATAATAATAATTACATTCTCATTGTGATCGAATGAAAAACAAGAAAGTCAGCAAAGAATCCATTTTATATGTAAAATTCACTTACAGCTGCTTTGTTTGTTTAGTGGACAGTGTGACCATGTCGGTATGCTATCGATTTTTTCAAATATATACAAAAAACAAATTTCA
Organism: Drosophila formosana; assembly: GCA_035045625.1. Classification (NCBI taxonomy): domain Eukaryota; kingdom Metazoa; phylum Arthropoda; class Insecta; order Diptera; family Drosophilidae; genus Drosophila; species Drosophila formosana. The sequence continues at coordinate 93,922 of JAWNOW010000037.1, forward strand.
GTATATTCTTTAGTATACCTTTGGTTAAAATATCATTTAAGTTTTTTGTTTTGTCTCGAAATGGGTTGCGGGCTTCTTACAATAGAGCACTCTTAAATGTAGCATTCTTATTATGTTCTTTTTAGTTTCGGTTTATCCGTAAACTTGAATTTAAACGTAAACATTTAAATATAAATCTAAGGACCAAAATAAAACTAAACATTAATTAACATTTCAAGTGAGTTGTTTTAGGGTTGCACGTAGGTATATGTACGGATTTGTAGAGCAGGACGTTTTATTCAAGACTAAGAGAGCATTGAGAGTTGAGAAGCTAATAAAAACTATTGACTTTTAGTTTTAATTGTGTTCTCTTGGCTTTGATGTGCTTTTGCCAAGTGAGTCGTATGTCGAGGTGTACTCCTAAATATGTCACACCGTTCGCTTGCGGGAGTGCAGAATTGTTTTGTCTGAGCGGTGGCCAGTCAGATAGCCACTTTTTCACATCGACTAGATTATCGGCCAGTTGCGCTGATGCTTGGATAGGAGACTTATAACGGCTGAGAATAGCAGTATCATCGGAAAAAGTAGATGTTCTTAGTCGTTAGTAGTTATTAGGTCGTTTGAGCGTTGGGCACTTTTGCCCGTTTAGGCTAAACGTATTATGCTTGCATTTTTGTTCGTTTACTTTTATTCGCCAGTCAGTTAGCCACTTTTCCACTTCGACTAGGTTATCGGCCAGTTTCGCTGATGCTTGGATGAAAAACAAGGAAGTTATTAAAGAATAAATTTTATATGCTAAATTCACTTGCAGCTGCTCGCGCTTTGTTTGTTTAATCGACAGTGTGACCATGTCGGTATGTTATGGATTTTTTTCAAATATATACAAAAAACAAATTTCAGTATATTCTTTGGTATATCTATATATAGTATATAAAAGAATGTCGTGTTAGTTACACCACTTATAACTCAAGAACGGCAGAACAGATTTGGGTGAAAATTGGTAGGTGGGTAGCTTAGAGCCAGGAGACGGGCATAGGATACTTTATATCCCATTCAACAGCGTTCTCGTGTGATTTAAAGTGAAACGTAACAATAAGCTCACTGTAACAAAAACTGTAAATAACAGCTGTTATGTTGCTGTTAAATATACAGAAGAATGTTAAGCATAGCAAGAGAATATATTTCATGGCTTCGAATGCTAAGCAACGTGCTGAAACACCTCCACCAACTACATTGACCAGTTTTTTTGCAATCTGCCAAAGCGATCAGTTTGCATGAACTTTGCTTTACTCGGAGATGCCACGTTATTATACTTGGAATGCTTCATCGAAGAAATTTCAAAGACGGAAGCAAGGCGATGCGGTTCCTGGGTATCCAGATGTGCGTTCTACTGATGCTAAGGTATACAGTTCATCTATAGAATGATGAATGTTTCTATTTGCGGTTGTTGCTGGTAAATGTGCGTGGGCCAACACCATTTGAGATACTACGAACTGTTAATGGTGTAATATTCCCAATATTCCCAACATATCGTGCTGCATGTGAAGAATTAAACTTAGAAAACGATACCAATGGGGATGCGACAATCGCTGAAACCATTATCTCTGCATCTTCAAGTCAGATACGCACATTATTCGCTATCATAATTTCGACATGTTTTCCATCAAACCCATGTAACCTGTGGCAAAAATACAAGGATAATACGTCAGAAGATATTTTACATCAAATTCGTGACAGGTTCAGAAATCACGATATTGAGATGAATGAGGAGACACATAATCGTGCTTTACTCTTGATCGAAGATATGTGTAATTTCTTAATCAGGTAAGGAATGCCAGCGCCATATCGTGAAATGAATGACGCATTTAATCGAGAATTTGAACGGGAACGTGAATATGATCACAAGTAATTAGATTTAGTAGTTCAAACGAATGTACCCCTGTTGAATTACCACCAAAAGGCAATCGATGATGAAAATGGTGGTTTATATTTCCTAGATGCCCCTGGTGGAACTGGCAAGACATTCCTCATGTCACTAGGTATAGCAACTGTTCGGGCGAGATCCAACATAGCGATTGCTTCTTCTGGAATAGCAGAAACATTGTTAGAAGGATGCCGTACGGCTCATTCAGCATTTCAATTACCGTTAAATATTCGAACTATTGAAGAATAAACGTGTAATATTGCAAAACACTCAGCAATGGCCAAAGTTTCAGCGGCATCGACAATCATCATCTGGGACGAATGCACAATGGCGCATAAACGTGTATTAGAAGTATTTAACCGAACATTAAAAGATTTACGCAATGATTCGAGATGTCTTGGAGGAGCAATGATTTTACTGTCAGGCGATTTTCCGCCAAATACTGCAAGTGATTACAAAACGACGAAATAAACGCATGCCTCAAATCGTCAAATCTATGGTGCTATGTGAAGAATCTGCAGCTGACAAGAAACATGGGAGTTACATTGCTTAATGATACATCTGCTGAAGATTTCTCGGAGCAATTGCTGACTACCGGTAATGGTCAAGTACCTGTCGATGAATCGAGCGGATTAATATCATTTCCAAATAGAATTTGAAGCCACCAACTATCCAATTGAATTTTTAAACTCTTTGGACATGCCTGGCTTACCACAGCACAATTTACGCCTAAAGGTTGGATCCGTAGGAATTCTGCTTCGAAACTTAAACCGACCAAAACTGTGTAACGGTCCGCGTTTGTTGGTTAGAAAATTGATGAACAATGTAATTTACGCTACAATAATGATAGGAAAATTCAAAGGTGAGGAAGTTCTCATTCAGAGGATCCCGATGATCCCAACCGATATGCCGTTTGAATTTAAAAGACTTCAATTTCCGATACGTCTTGCATTTGCCATGACCATCAACAAATCACAACAAATTAGATAGTAGACAACGATAGATAGACGTATTGGTGCAAAGTATAGCCCAGCCCCATTGATGCTGTGCAGTGTCTAGCGGCCTCTGTTCTCATGGAACAATTAAGTTCCTATTAGAACGTAGTGGCCTCTTGATATCGGTCACGTAAAGCCACTACAATTTGTTCTAATTCACTTGTTATGTTCCTCCTAGTTTCGATTTATCCGTAGGTAGGTAGGTAGAACAGACAGCCCAGAGACCAAATGGTCCATTGTGATGCCTGATGTAAAAACTGCAGGAATAGTTAGGATTGGGAGGGATTGTTGGGATAGTGGAGGAAAATTCTGTTATGGGCTGCGGAAGCCCCTGGAACCAACTAGTAGAGTCCAGAAACAGTGCCAAATTCTCCAGCCGAATATTCGCAAGACTACCCAGTTCATTGAAAAAAAGGCTTGCCCAGGAATTGAGTTCTCTTTCTACGAAGTGCAGGGCAGTCGGAGAGAAGGTGTTGGACACTCTCGATTTGTTCCTCATCCCCGCAGCTGCGACAGAAGTCTTGTTGAGCCATACGGCCGATGTAACAGTGTCCCGTTAAGACTCCTATCAGTAACCTTATCTTGTTCTTTTTGAAGTTTAAGAGCCCGAGTTGCTCGCTTTGGGTTATATCTTGGGATATTGACTTTTGAGATTCGCGAGCCCGATTATACTGTCCAGTGTTTTCCAGCTGCTGTCTCTATGTGAACAATTTGTGGTTTTTTTTTTTAAGTGTGTGATATGACCTAGTGATATTTGTCTCTTAATATCGCTCACCGCGAGGCTTGCTGATGACGCTGACCCTAGTCGAGCACACTCATCAGCCGCCTCGTTAACTAATACACCCATGTGCTCTGGTACCCAGACAAGTCTGATAGAGTGTGGTTGGCATAGGTTCAGTGACATCGCTGTGTCTCGACTTAATTAACTCTAATTATTAATATGCATACCAAAATGCTCTAAGTCTTTTATTACGGCATTTACAGGCTTTTGGGGGCGGAAAGAACGTGGCAAAAATCTAAAGTAAACATGATCTGCGTAGGACCTATAAGAGTACTGTCACCAAATTTGGTAGCTGCAGCTCTTATAGTCTCTGAGATCTAGGTGTTCATACAGACAGACAGACGGACATGGCTATATCATCTCGGCAGTTGACACTGATCAAAAATATATATACTTTATGTGGTCGGAGATGCCTCCTTCTGCCTGTTACATATATTTTCAGTTGGCACTAAGTTATAATACCCTTCTACCGTCTGTATGTCTGTAAGAACATCTAGATTTCAGAGACTATAAGACATAGAGGCACCAAATTTGATACATAAGTACATGCATCACTTGCGCAGATCAAGTTTATTTCAAAAGTTGGATGCCACGCCCCCTTCGCTCACAATATGCATAAATCTATAACAAGTCAAGTTTTTTGTATGTAAATCGCGTATAACCTCAAAAGTTCTTTGTGTAATGATGTGTAATTTGGTAAGCCATCTGTGCTTAATACTCTTAATACCCTGTAATTTTGTTAAAAATCGTAAAAAGTTATTTGTTAAATTATTTGTCAAAATAGTTGTGTCCAATGCATATGGACGTCTTAAGTGTGTGAATGACCTAGAGATATCAAATTGGGTGACAGTATTCGTGTAGGTTTTACGCAGATCAAGTTTGTTTTAGATTTTTGCATCGCCCATTTCCCCCCAAAAACCCAAAAACTGGAAAAGCCGTAATAATAAACCTAGAGCATTGAATTTAGGTGTGCATAATAATAATTACATTCTCAATGATTCCTGTAAATTTGGTTGTGATCGAATGAAAAACAAGAAAGTCAGCAAAGAATCCATTTTATATGTAAAATTCACTTACAGCTGCTTTGTTTGTTTAGTGGACAGTGTGACCATGTCGGTATGCTATCGATTTTTTCAAATATATACAAAAAACAAATTTCAGTATATTCTTTAGTATACCTTTGGTTAAAATATCATTTAAGTTTTTTGTTTTGTCTCGAAATGGGTTGCGGGCTTCTTACAATAGAGCACTCTTAAATGTAGCATTCTTATTATGTTCTTTTTAGTTTCGGTTTATCCGTAAACTTGAATTTAAACGTAAACATTTAAATATAAATCTAAGGACCAAAATAAAACTAAACATTAATTAACATTTCAAGTGAGTTGTTTTGGGGTTGCACGTAGGTATATGTACGGATTTGTAGAGCAGGACGTTTTATTCAAGACTAAGAGAGCATTGAGAGTTGAGAAGCTAATAAAAACTATTGACTTTTAGTTTTAATTGTGTTCTCTTGGCTTTGATGTGCTTTTGCCAAGTGAGTCGTATGTCGAGGTGTACTCCTAAATATGTCACACCGTTCGCTTGCGGGAGTGCAGAATTGTTTTGTCTGAGCGGTGGCCAGTCAGATAGCCACTTTTTCACATCGACTAGATTATCGGCCAGTTGCGCTGATGCTTGGATAGGAGACTTATAACGGCTGAGAATAGCAGTATCATCGGAAAAAGTAGATGTTCTTAGTCGTTAGTAGTTATTAGGTCGTTTGAGCGTTGGGCACTTTTGCCCGTTTAGGCTAAACGTATTATGCTTGCATTTTTGTTCGTTTACTTTTATTCGCCAGTCAGTTAGCCACTTTTCCACTTCGACTAGGTTATCGGCCAGTTTCGCTGATGCTTGGATGAAAAACAAGGAAGTTATTAAAGAATAAATTTTATATGCTAAATTCACTTGCAGCTGCTCGCGCTTTGTTTGTTTAATCGACAGTGTGACCATGTCGGTATGTTATGGATTTTTTTCAAATATATACAAAAAACAAATTTCAGTATATTCTTTGGTATATCTATATATAGTATATAAAAGAATGTCGTGTTAGTTACACCACTTATAACTCAAGAACGGCAGAACAGATTTGGGTGAAAATTGGTAGGTGGGTAGCTTAGAGCCAGGAGACGGGCATAGGATACTTTATATCCCATTCAACAGCGTTCTCGTGTGATTTAAAGTGAAACGTAACAATAAGCTCACTGTAACAAAAACTGTAAATAACAGCTGTTATGTTGCTGTTAAATATACAGAAGAATGTTAAGCATAGCAAGAGAATATATTTCATGGCTTCGAATGCTAAGCAACGTGCTGAAACACCTCCACCAACTACATTGACCAGTTTTTTTGCAATCTGCCAAAGCGATCAGTTTGCATGAACTTTGCTTTACTCGGAGATGCCACGTTATTATACTTGGAATGCTTCATCGAAGAAATTTCAAAGACGGAAGCAAGGCGATGCGGTTCCTGGGTATCCAGATGTGCGTTCTACTGATGCTAAGGTATACAGTTCATCTATAGAATGATGAATGTTTCTATTTGCGGTTGTTGCTGGTAAATGTGCGTGGGCCAACACCATTTGAGATACTACGAACTGTTAATGGTGTAATATTCCCAATATTCCCAACATATCGTGCTGCATGTGAAGAATTAAACTTAGAAAACGATACCAATGGGGATGCGACAATCGCTGAAACCATTATCTCTGCATCTTCAAGTCAGATACGCACATTATTCGCTATCATAATTTCGACATGTTTTCCATCAAACCCATGTAACCTGTGGCAAAAATACAAGGATAATACGTCAGAAGATATTTTACATCAAATTCGTGACAGGTTCAGAAATCACGATATTGAGATGAATGAGGAGACACATAATCGTGCTTTACTCTTGATCGAAGATATGTGTAATTTCTTAATCAGGTAAGGAATGCCAGCGCCATATCGTGAAATGAATGACGCATTTAATCGAGAATTTGAACGGGAACGTGAATATGATCACAAGTAATTAGATTTAGTAGTTCAAACGAATGTACCCCTGTTGAATTACCACCAAAAGGCAATCGATGATGAAAATGGTGGTTTATATTTCCTAGATGCCCCTGGTGGAACTGGCAAGACATTCCTCATGTCACTAGGTATAGCAACTGTTCGGGCGAGATCCAACATAGCGATTGCTTCTTCTGGAATAGCAGAAACATTGTTAGAAGGATGCCGTACGGCTCATTCAGCATTTCAATTACCGTTAAATATTCGAACTATTGAAGAATAAACGTGTAATATTGCAAAACACTCAGCAATGGCCAAAGTTTCAGCGGCATCGACAATCATCATCTGGGACGAATGCACAATGGCGCATAAACGTGTATTAGAAGTATTTAACCGAACATTAAAAGATTTACGCAATGGTTTGAGATGTTTTGGAGGAGCAATGATTTTACTGTCAGGCGATTTTCCGCCAAATACTGCAAGTGATTACAAAACGACGAAATAAACGCATGCCTCAAATCGTCAAATCTATGGTGCTATGTGAAGAATCTGCAGCTGACAAGAAACATGGGAGTTACATTGCTTAATGATACATCTGCTGAAGATTTCTCGGAGCAATTGCTGACTACCGGTAATGGTCAAGTACCTGTCGATGAATCGAGCGGATTAATATCATTTCCAAATAGAATTTGAAGCCACCAACTATCCAATTGAATTTTTAAACTCTTTGGACATGCCTGGCTTACCACAGCACAATTTACGCCTAAAGGTTGGCTCCGTAGGAATCCTGCTTCGAAACATAAACCAACCAAAACTGTGTAACGGTCCGCGTTTGTTGGTTAGAAAATTGATGAACAATGTAATTTACGCTACAATAATGATAGGAAAATTCAAAGGTGAGGAAGTTCTCATTCAGAGGATCCCGATGATCCCAACCGATATGCCGTTTGAATTTAAAAGACTTCAATTTCCGATACGTCTTGCATTTGCCATGACCATCAACAAATCACAACAAATTAGATAGTAGACAACGATAGATAGACGTATTGGTGCAAAGTATAGCCCAGCACCATTGATGCTGTGCAGTGTCTAGCGGCCTCTGTTCTCATGGAACAATTAAGTTCCTATTAGAACGTAGTGGCCTCTTGATATCGATCACGTAAAGCCACTACAATTTGTTCTAATTCACTTTTTATGTTCCTCCTAGTTTCGATTTATCCGTAGGTAGGTAGGTAGAACAGACAGCCCAGAGACCAAATGGTCCATTGTGATGCCTGATGTAAAAACTGCAGGAATAGTTAGGATTGGGAGGGATTGTTGGGATAGTGGAGGAAAATTCTGTTATGGGCTGCGGAAGCCCCTGGAACCAAATAGTAGAGTCCAAAAACAGTGCCAAATTTTCCAGCCGAATATTCGCAAGACTACCCAGTTCATTGAAAAAAGGCATGGCCAGGAATTGACTACGAACTGCAGGGCAGTCGGAGAGAAGGTGTAGGACACTCTCGATTTCTTCCTCATCCCCGCAGGTGCGGCAGAAGTCTTGTTGAGCCATACGGCCGATGTAACAGTGTCCCGTTAAGACTCCTATCAGTAACCTTATCTTGTTCTTTGTGAAGTTTAAGAGCTCGGTTGCTCGCTTTGGGTTATATCTTGGCCATATTGCCTTTGACACTTCGCAGCCCGATGATGCTGTCCAGTGTTTTCCAGCTGCTGTTCTCATGGAACAATTAAGTTCCGATAGGACGTGCTGAATTGGTCTCTTAATATCGCTCACCGCGAGGCTTGCTGATGACGCTGACCCTAGTCGAGCACACTCATCAGCCGTCTCGTTACCTAATACACCCATGTGCTCTGATACCCAGACAAGTCTAATAGAGTGTGGTTGGCATAGGTTCAGTGACATCGCTGTGTCTCGAGTTAATTAACTCTAATATGCATACGAAAATGCTCTAAGTCTTTTATTACGGCTTTTACAGGCTTTTGGGGGCGGAAAGGGGCGTGGCAAAAATATAAAGTAAACTTGATCTGCGTAGGACCAAATTTGGTAGCTGCAGCTCTTATAGTCTCTGAGATCTAGGTGTTCATACAGACGGACAGACGGACATGGCTATATCATCTCGGCAGTTGACATTGATCAAAAATATATATACTTTATGTGGTCGGAAATTCCTCCTTCTGCCTGTTACATATATTTTCAGTTGGCACTAAGTTATAATACCCTTCTACCGTCTGTATGTCTGTAAGAACATCTAGATTTCAGAGACTATAAGACATAGAGGCACCAAATTTGGCACATAAGTACATGCATCACTTGCGCAGATCAAGTTTATTTCAAAAGTTGGATGCCACGCCCCCTTCGCTTACAATATGCATAAATCTATAACAAGTCAAGTTTTTTGTATGTAAATCGCGTATAACCTCAAAAGTTCTTTGTGTAATGATGTGTAATTTGGTAAGCCATCTGTGCTTAATACTCTTAATACCCTGTAATTTTGTTAAAAATCGTATAAGTTCAA